>OY743178.1:31328975-31739755 GCA_963555705.1 Ligustrum vulgare
CCTAAAAATGAAATAATATTAAACTTCTTTACCTTCGAAGTTGGTGGAACGAAATGATGGCAGTGGAAATTAATAATAATTAAATAACGTAAATTCTTTTAAAAAATTTCTCTTTCAAAAATTTTCTCTTAAATTAGTTATTTTAGACCCTGCACATTTTTAAATGTTTTAAATTTTCAACCCCGATTTTCAAAAGTAATTATTTTAGCCTAGTCTTTCTTTTAAAACAACTCGAGTCAGCCCCTTTAATTTTTGAAAAAAATTATTTCAGTCCCAAACTTTTCAATTTCAACTATCGTAAATTTCAATTTAATCCCCAAGATTTTGTTTTGTTTTAAACTTTAAATTTCAAAAGATTAATTTAAATTTTATTTATTTATTTATTTTGGCTGACGAGGCGTAGGGAAACTTAGAAGATTGAAATCAATTTTTCTGACTCAATTTGCACTCGTTAAGATTAAGGTAGACTCGCCTATATTAATTGGTTTATATTTTCATTGCATGTAAATATGTATGTTATGTGACTTATGTATATTTATTGCATGAAACGAGACGAGAATATATTTCTTATGAAATATTTAATGTTATGAAGCATGCCATAACTTATATGCATTTTATTGCATGAAACAAGACGAGACAATGATATTGTTATGCTTGACATAACTTATATGCTTTAATCCATGAGACTAGACTATCCACACTCTATGTTACAAAGCCTATGATTATGATGATGATGTCACTATATGATTTGCATGTTTATATATTCAATTTTGATGTAAATTAATTAATTGACGATGAATCTACTGAGTAATTCTATGAAATGCTCATTCATTTTTAACAAAATATGCAGATGTCGGAGACGATGACGATTGATGGAAGGTATATGGCATTAATAATTAGATTTTTATTTTTATTATTTCAATTTGAATCTTTATGTTTGAGAACTTATGAGATTGCCAAAAGTTTTCCTAATTAGAGATTGTTTAGCTACTTGATTTAAACAGTTGGAGAAATTTGAATTTTATCAACTATTGTATTTATTTAATTAAATTAAATGTTGCCTATTTAGAAATGTTATTATTCTTTTGCTAAAATATTATATCAAAATTAGACAAGACGATGATGTGACGAATTGGATATTTAGAACTCAGGGCATCACAACATAATAGCCTTAAGGAGATTAGTCTGGATTCAGTGCCAGTAGTATGTGAATACAGTGATGCTTTCCCAGATGATCTACCAGGTATTCCACCTGATAGGAAAGTGGAATTTATCATTGATTTGGTACCAGGAGCTGTCCCTGTTTCTAAAGGTCCATGCCGTATAGCACCGAAAGAGTTGCAGGAATTGAAAGTTCAATTGGAGGAATTGTTAGAGAAATGTTTTATCAGACCACCAAGTGTATCTCCATGGGGAGCACCGGTTTTGTTTGTAAAGAAAAAGGATGTAAGCATGAGGATGTGTTAGACTACAGAGAACTTAACAAGCTGACAATAAAGAATAAGTATCTCATTCCCGGGATTGAAGACTTATTCGATCAATTGAAAGGTACAGCTATTTTCTAAAAAATTGACTTGAGATCCGATTATCATCAGCTAAAGATTAAGCCAGCTGACGTACCAAAGACAACGTTCAGGATGTGTTATGGACATTATGAGTTCACAGTAATGCCATTTGGTCTCACAAATGCACCTGCAGTATTTATGGACTTGATGAACCGAGTTTTCAATCAGTATCTTGATAAATTCGTTATTGTTTTTATTGATGACATACTGTTCTACTCTAAGGATTCTGAGCAGCATGAAGAACATTTGAGAATTGTATTGGAAATATTGAGGCCAGAAAAGTTATATGCCAAATTAAAGAAATGTGAATTTTGGCTTAAGAGAGTAGACTTCTTGGGTCACGTCGTTACAGCTAAAGGCATTGAGATTGATCATTCTAAGGTTGAAACAATAATGAATTGGCCAACATCTGCAAATGTTGGAGTTGTGAGAAGTTTTTTTGGATTAACTGGGCATTATCGATGATTCATAGAGGGCTTCTCCAAAATAGCAGGTCATATGACTCAATTGACTAGGAAATGAGTTAAGTTTCAGTGGACAGAACAATGTGAACAGAGTTTCCAAGAACTAAAGAACAGACTTGTCTCAGCACCAGTGTTGACTATACCATATGGGTTTGATGGTTTCGTCATTTGCAGCGATGCATCCAAACATGGATTAGGTTGTGTATTGATGCAGAATGAGAAAGTGATAGCATATGCTGCAAGACAGTTGAAGCCATATGAAAAGAATTACCCAACGCATGATTTAGAACTCCCAGCTGTAGTCCATGCTCTAAAAATTTGGAGACTATCTATATGGGAGTAAATGTGAGATTTACACCGACCACAAGAAACTCAAGTATTTTTTCACGCAGAAGGAACTGAATATGAGACAGCGTCGATGGTTAGATTTGGTAAAAGATTATGATTGCACCATTCTTTACCATCCTGGTAAAGCAAATAAGGTTGTGGATGCTTTAAGCAGGAAGAATGTTGGACGATTATCTGTTTTGGGAACAACGCAAGATCAAGTCGAGTATTTCTCGAGCCAAAGATATAAAATCGAGCACAATCCGATTTTAAGCCTATTCCGAGTTTCTAAAAAAGAAAATTTAAATCCAAAATCGTTTTTTAATTCCAAAAAAAAAATTTATTTTAATTCCCAAAATTATTTTTTTAAATTTCTTATGATTATTCGAAATTATCTTTTAATAGAATTTTTATCCCGTTAGAAATCGCCATGGTTTATCATTATCATGTCTAATCTTTCACAATTCTATTTCAACTACAATACCCTCCATGCCAATCTATATATACACACATATTCCTCAGTCTAATTCACGACACAAATTCAGATTCTCAAATTTCAGCAACCCTAAATTGATTTCATGGTAAGATTCTCTCAATCCTCAGCTAATATCATTCACGAAAAACCACAAGCAAACACAGATTTCATCATCAACTCTTCATCAAAAATCTCGTATAACTTCTCCTCCCAGTTGTATGTTTGTTGGCAGAAACTTTGATCTCATACGCACACAAAATTCAGTAAAATCAACACGCTGCCTTCACCCACAACCTGCACAATATCGCACAACACCACACCAATGCCGACACCAGAATCCACCGATCAACCACACCCGAAAATCAGAACAAACCAAGAAATTTACCCAAAATACCACACAAACGCCAATCTCTAGCACCACCACTGCCCCAACCCAAATCAACATTCAAAAATCCAACACCAAACCCCAAACCAAGAAATAAGTAAATCACAATACCTTATGATGAGAATCATAGGGGGCTAGTCGAAGAAATCCCATCGTTTGAGCCAAAACAATTTTGAAGCACATTTTTTGTGGAGCACCGAGGCACTTAAAGGCTATTTTGGGAGAAGATTCAAGGCTTAACATGAGATCAAGTCAAGAAAAGAAGTCAAGAATCAAGTTGGAGCAAAAAATAAGAAGAAATTGGACTCAGACAATTTGAGTCGACCGAAAGTCTACAGAGAATTTTGGAGCTAGCCTCAGTCAGGTTCGACTGAGTATTGGTCGACAGAAACTGTCATTTCGATCGACCATGTGATCTACCGAAACACCATGTTTAAGAAAAACAGGATTTTTCTTGCAATTTTCGTATTTACTTCTTTTACCCATATTTTGTACATTAAATACACATTTTCATTTCAAACCCTCATAACTGATGATGTTCATGTGAATGCTCCTCTTGAGAGACCCATTTGAGGTAAGGTTAAACCTCCTTTTTATCTTGTTTCTTCTTGGAATTTAATCAACTTTGCTTGAGTAATATTATTCTTGTGTTTGTTGTTTATTTTCCACCACATTGGAATTTGTTTAGTTGATAACCATTGTGCTAGGGTTAGTTTAATTCTTGAATTTTGGGTTAGATTTAAACTTGGGTTAAGGTGTTTATCCTTTATTTTACCACTTTAGCTTTCTTGGGAAGATTTCAAATAGTTGTGGGAATTATTGGTCGACATACGAAGGGGGTTCGTATCATTGGCATCAGAGCTTGGCTCTAATTTGGTAAATCTATCATTTACATTATTGTTTTTGTTATTAAAAAAAAATGAAAATTCAAGAAAAATTGGAAAATTTCATATGCCCATGAGTATTTCTTGGTTCCTACATATTGGGTATATTGATTGTTGAGTTTTTTGGGGATTCCATTAGTCCTACATTTGCTTTTCTATGTGTTCAAAAGTGTGTTTACCAAGTGTTTGATAAATGCCCCAGTGAAATCTTATGATATTTGTGCTTATATGTCAACATCTACTCATTGCTAAATACTTGGGTTACTATCCTTTAATTGCTATCCTTGAATTATTAAGCATTTATTGTCATATTGAGTTGTTGAGATTATTCAATCTACCACATTCAATACATTCAAGGTTATTTGGAGTTACTCACAAAGTGTTTGATTAATTGTCCCAAAGAAAACTCCAATAACATAAGTTATCTTTCCCTACATCAAACTTTTCCATTGATAGTTACTTGAATTGTACCAATCCATTGTTGATCCTATACTCTTAAATTCTTGTCCTACCAATCAAGTGTCATCCCTTGTTGTTATAGCAAGCAAAGAAATTCCACTTGCTATTGTATCTACCTTGCTTCCAAATTCCTTCTACTGTTTGTGATTTCTTTGACTTCACAAGAATTATACTTTGGGATTTAGTTGATTACCTTCCTTGGAGAACTTGAGAAATGAGATTTTGAGTGGAAAAAGGTAATAATGATGAGCTCAATAGAGGGTAAAAGCCAAAATTTGAGTGAAACACGATAGAAAATATTCTTGTGAAAACACTTTCACACTTGCACATCATGTCCAATTTCAATACTCAAAGTGAGCAAATTTCCAATGCTCAAACTCAAGATTTGAAGTACTTGTTACAAAATCTTTCAACCACCTTGGCTAGACAAATGGAGAAGATTGGGGGTGGGTTGGAAAATTGAGGAACAAGAGGGGATTGTACATCAACTAGGAGAGGTGAAGAAAGGATGTGTAGTAGAAGAAGGGTGATGGATAATTTTGGGGACATTGTGTATATGAATGGAGTTAGAAAACAAAATGGGAGTTTGGATGAGAAAATTAGAATGGATGTTTGGGATAATGAAAGGGTTAGTGAACCAAATGGGAGCATGAATAGGAAAATAGGAGAATGGGTAGATAGGAATGGAGATGGGATAGATGAGAAGATAGATATTGAGAAATGAAGACTCCATCATTCCATAGAAGGGGAGGTAGTGAAAGTAGAGAAGTAGTGAAGAAGTTGAATGCTAGGCCACCAACATCTTTGGCCCATACTAATGAGATGGAGGAATATGGAGAATATAATTTTTACACTAGGTGCCTAGTGAGTGATAAACCATGTAGTCTCATGATAGATGGGGAGAGTGACACCAATTTGGTGAGTGCTAGTAGGGTGGATAAATTGGGGCTACCGGTTATGAAGCATCCTAAGCCTTATGTGTTGCAAATGTTGAATGACTATGGGGAGGTGAGGGTAAGTGAA
This sequence comes from Ligustrum vulgare, assembly GCA_963555705.1. NCBI lineage: Eukaryota > Viridiplantae > Streptophyta > Magnoliopsida > Lamiales > Oleaceae > Ligustrum > Ligustrum vulgare. Next base: position 31,334,558 of record OY743178.1, read on the forward strand.
CAAGTTCTTCTTACTTTTCACATTGGTACTTATAGTGATCTAATATTATGTGATGTGGTTCCAATGCACGTTACTCACATAATTTTGGAGAGACCTTGGCAACGTGATAAGGAAGTGAAACATCATACCAAGAGAAATCGGTATAGCTTCCAAGTGAATGGGAAAAAGGTGGTGCTTCTACCTTTGAGTGTGGAAGAAGTGCACAAAGATCAAATGAAACTCAAGAAGGAATTTGAAGAAGGTAAGGAAGTTGAGAAGAAGGAGGGGGAGATTAAGTTTGAAGTAGTTGATTAAACTACAAAATTTAAGGTAGGGGAGTTAAAATTAGAAGTAGTTGATCAAACTACAAATCATGTTGTGGAGGTTGATAATGTGGGGGAGTTGATTGAGAACGATGAATTGGAGGCGGAAATTGAAGGAGGCGAAGAGAAGAGCTTAGTGGTGCGGGAAGAGGAGTTGGAGGTGATAAATCACAAGTATGAGGATCCATATCTCGTACTTTGTGAAACTAACATTTCTCATCCTATTTTGTTTAATTTTATTTTGCAGGTTAATGGCATTTGGTACTTTGGGCCACGTCATTTATGCCCAAAAGAGTTCATGTTCAACCCCTCCATATCGCTAAGGCTACAAGATACTATTGGTTGATCATGCGTCATGGAGGTCATAATTTTTCTTTTGATCCAGGAGGTGCAATGAAATATCTAGAACAAACCTATGATTCGGGATGAATCATCCTGAAGAAGGAGGGTCTGATGAGAATCATAGGGGGCTCGTCGAAGAAAACCCCATCATTTGAGTCAAAATAAATTTTGAAGTACATTTTTATGGAGCATCGAGGCACTTAAAGGCTATTTTGGGAGAAGATTCAAGGCTTAACAAGAGATCAAGTCAATAAAAGAAGTCAAGAATCAAGTTGGAGCCAAAAATAAGAAGAAATTGGACTTAGTCAATTTCGGTCGACCGAAAGTCTGCAGAGAATTTTGGAGCTAGCCTCAGTCAAGTTCAGCTGAGTATTGGTTGACCGAAACTGTCATTTCGATCGACCATGTGATTGACCGAAACACCCTGTTTCAGAAAAATGGTATTTTTCTTGCAATTTTCGTATTTACTTCTTTTACCCATATTTTGTACATTAAATACACCTTTTCATTTCAAACCCTCATAACTGATAATGTTCATGTGAATGCTCCTCTTGAGAGACCCCTTTGAGGTAAGGTTAAACCTCCTTTTTATCTTGTTTCTTCTTGAAATTTAATCAACTTTGTTTGAGTATTATAATTCTTGTGTTTGTTGTTTATTTTTCACCATCTTGGAATTTGTTTAGTTGATACCCATTGGGTTAGGGTTAGTTTAATTCTTGAATTTTGGGTTAGATATAAACTTGGGTTAAAGTGTTTATCCTTTATTTTACTACTTTAGTTTTCTTGGGAAGATTTCAAATAGTTGTGGGAATTATTGGTCGACATACAAGGGGGTTCGCATCACCTTACCTCGATCTTCAAGCACTTCGACCGCAATAATCGTCGAAAATATTGAAATCCCAAGCCTTGGTTTCTTGCCCCAAGATAGCCCAAAAACTTGTCCCTTCCATGCACCCACACCTTCCCTGCCGCCACCATTGGGCTGTGGCACTACCGCCAACTTCGCCACAGGTGACCGTCGAATTGGAGATGCCCGACCGCAATCTCCCTCTTTCTTTTCCTTTGTCTGTGTGTGTGTGTGTGTGTGAGAGAGAGAGAGAGAGAGAGAGAGAGAGAGAGAGAGAGAGATATTTGATTTTGATTTTATTAAAACTGACCCTTAATCCCCCATCTTTTAAAGCTTTTAAATTTGGTCCCCAAGTTTTCGAAACCGTTTAGTTCAGCACCTTTATTTTTAAAAACTCATTTATTTCAGCCCTGAACTTTTGGAAAATAAATTAGTTAGTCCCTAATATTTCTGAAAATTCTGATTCAATCACAAGACTTTCTAAATCAATTATTCTAGATTTTTAATTCAAATCCCCAAGCTCTTAATTTTGCTTTAAAACTTTAAAAACCAAAAATACTAGTTTAGATTTATTTTCTTTTGACTAGACGAAGCGTTTGAATATTTAAAAGAATAAAGTGATTATTCCCGCTCAACTTCCAAACATTTGAATTTAAGGTAAACTTGCCCCTATTAATTTATTTGTATTATGATTGCATGTAAATGTATATCTTATGTGGTTTATGTGCATTTATTTGCATGAAACGAGATGAGAACATATTTCTTATGAAATATTTATTATGTTATGAAGCATGATATAACATATATGCATTTTATTGCATGAGACGAGACTATTTTCATTTGTATTCACTTTGTGGCACTTATGATTTATTTGATGTTGTCACAATATAATTTGCATATTTATGTGTTCAATTATTATGTACATTAATTAATTGGCGATGAGTCTACTGAGTATTTCTATGAAATGTTCATTCCTTTTTAACAAATATTTGCAAATTTCGGAGATGGAGGTGAGTGATGGATGTCGTGACAATAATAATTAAATAATAGAAAGTTTATTTTATTCATGTTTAATTTTAGAATGCTAGAAGAATTTATATCATTATTAAATGATTTCTTTATTTAGAAAATAATGAGCAATTTCAATTGCTATTCTAAATATCAAATTATTAAATTTTATTTACCATTTGGTTTTATTTAAATGTTGCCAAGTATGAAAAAAATTACTATTCTTCCGCTTAAATCGTTAATTTAAAAGTTAAGATGAGACGATAACGTGACGAACCAGGTTTTGAGAACTCGAACTCGGGGCGTCACAATACTAATTAATCGTTCTTCGTCCTTTGCTTTTTATTTGATTTGGATGTTCAATTGCTATTGTACACTTTTGTTTTACTTTTTTCAGAAGTATTTTCGGCTTTCCTTTGTTTGAGTTCATCACTAATTTCCAGAAGTATTTCCGATTATTTTTTGATCGGAAAAGTCTCATAGTGACTTCTTGGTCACATCGCAGTTTGCAGAATAATGGTGTATCGTTGATAAGCTTGATCAAAATACTACTTAATTGTTCTTAGTCCTTTGCTTTTGATTTTGATGTTCAGTTGGTATTGTTCACTTTTGTTTTACTTTTTCCAGAAGTATTTCTGGATTTCTTTTATTAGAATTCATCACTAATTTTGAAGTTCAAAAATAAAATATATATGTTTTTATTTGATTCATGATAACTCAAAGTTTTGTAGTGTTCAAATTATTGATTTAAGTTCCGTAATTGTAAAGAGTTGATATTTTGGATTGTATTTCCTATCTTGTAATGAAATGATGGATTGATTATTTACATAAGCATTGTGGAGAAGTTTGCAGAAAAATTATTCTACAATTTACGTCCAAATATACAAACATTGTTAAACCCACTATTGTATATACATCACGTGCAATGACTAGTTTTATTAAAAAAATATCTTCTTTCGTCATTTTTGGTCAATGAAATATCCACTTTCGAAAAAAAAAAAAAAAAAGGTGTAGCCCACACCCTGAGGGCCCGAACCGACCACGTCCAAGGCCCTTGGTTCGGGAAGGTAAATCCAGGTTATGCCTCCAAGGAGCCAGGGTGGATGGGCTTATGGTAAGCATGAGCAAATCTCAATAACTCCCGCTTGCCACAAGGTCAATTCCACCTTGCGGGGAATCGAACCAAGCACACAGCTGCGCTGAGCACTTTCGATGTATGGTGCTAAGATGTTCACATTTGATAAAATACCTATGCATTTTTGTGTAATAATGATTATATATTTTATACTGTCTTCAGATACGACACACTATTTTTTTTTATCTGAAAGTTTATTTCAATCAAACAAGAATGAACTTACATCGCCTTTTTTTTTTGTACTAATTAAATCAAAAGCATTCCATGTGAAGGCTTTACTATGAGTGCGCCATTAGATGCGCACTCAAATAAACAGAGCAAAAGAGCCCCAACATACGTTGTTGTTTATCGTGCTGACATGGTTTCAAAAAGGAAAGACGTGCTGACGTGGATTCAAAGTGTTGACCTCAACTTAAAATGACAGCTGGTTTATGTTGAACGAGGTGACTTGATGCCGAGGAGATTTTTTAACCGACCTCAACTTTGAGAGAGAGGTGATTTGCCAAAACCAAGGTGACTTGATTCCGAGGTGATTTTTGGAACCGACCTCAACTTTGAGAGAGAGGTGATTTTCCAAAATCGAGGTGACTTGATGCCGAGGCGATTGTTGGAACCGACCTCAACTTTGAGAAAGAGGTGATTTTCCAAAACCGAGGTGAATTGATGCCGAGGTGATGTTGACCGAGGTTAATACCGAACGCGGTGAAACTGGCGGCGCAGCTGAAACGTCAAATCAACGGTATTATGTGTCAGTAATTATGATTATTTGTAAAATGTCAGTATTATCATTTGATGTCATGTTGTTAGCAATGTTATTGGTCATTGTCAGTCACATACTGCAGACATGATATGTTGTAATGATTGTGTTTTGTCTCCTCCCTTACTATAAATAAGGAACATAACTGCTATTCTGAAGGGAAGAAAAAAAAGGAAAAACCTTTCTAAACTCTTGTTTTTTGATTTCGTTGATTCGACCTGACTGTCAGATCGGTATCGAACTAGACGTGAATTTACGCAACTTTGATCTCAGTACGCTTTCGATCTGTGGCCTTTTTCTATTTCGTGTAATACCCATACTTTATTCCAACATCAGACATACAATTCAAGAGCTGTATACTTAGATAAACTTTTCAAAAATATACAGTTCACTTATAAATTTGGAGAAGACTACCACTTTTATTTGTTGACAAAAAGGGACGTCAACAAATTGGCACTAGAAGGAGGGCCCGTATCCTTGTATTTAGCAATCACATACTCGCTTTTACATCATAATGAGTAACAGGAAAAATTCGGGAAGTCACCGGGCACAACGTGATGATGGTTCGCAAGGGGATGCCCCTTTGTCAAGGAGGTCCGCCCTTCCATGACCCCCAGCGAATGGTCCTAGATCGACTTGAGAGGATTCAAAGAGAAATGGAAGAGATGAGGAGAAATCAAGATCGGGGCCGTCACCGAGAGGAGCAGGAAGTTCAATCTCAACTGCAAAGATCCGATTGACGTTCCCATTTCGAAGAACAACAAACTGGATACTCTTACAACACAAGGAGTGCAGTAGGCGAAAGCACGCCTTATGTACGAGGACAAAAATCGATGGGACCGAATCAAGCAAGAAGGGATGAAAAAGAAGAGGAAAGTAAGGCTGTATGGACTAAGGAAAATGGGGACAGATCTCCGATGAAGAAAGTAAACCCGAAAAACCAGCCGGCTGGAAGCTCGACTCTTCACTTGGGTCAGCCACCAACTCTTCCATCGAGTAAACCAGATCAAACTGAAGTTGAGCAACTGAAGAAAAGACTATCTGACTTAAAGGCAAAGCAAGAAGGGTTGGGGTCAACAGAACCATCTACCAAGAGGGCATCACCTTTCACGGAGGTTATATTGTCACAACCTCTGCCTGGAAAAATGAAGATGCCTCATCTCACCGGGTACAATAGGGAGACTGACCCGGTTTCGCATCTGGATCAATACATGTCATGGATGGAGCTTTAAGGGGCGAGTGACGCAATAATATGCAGGGCTTTTCCTTTCACTCTTGGGGACCGAGCTCAACGGTGGTTCCGCAATATATCTCAGCACTCCATATCAAGTTGGTCCCAACTAAGTGGTCAGTTCTTGAAGAAGTTCACGGGGGTCAAAAATTCCGACCACACCGAAGGAAAGCTTGGTGACCATCAGACAGGAGAAGGATGAATCACTAAAGAACTACTTGGGCCGCTTTAATAGACAGATCATGGGAATGGAAAGAATATCGGATGACGCACTTCTGATGGTTGTCCTGTCAGGCCTGCAAATGCAGACTCGTTTCTGGTGGTCAGTACATGAAGACGGACCTCGCACGTACCAGGAGTTTCTTAACAGGGCGGAGAAGTTTATCAATGCCGAGGAAGCGTCAGGTCCCAAAGGATTCAAAAGAAATACTTTTGTGAAAAGGAGATATTACAAGCCAGTTGATAGGTTCCGTCCTTACAATCCTGACCAGAGAGGTGAGCTCGCCCCATTAAATGCGTCAACTGAGGTCATTTTCATGAATGAGAAGGACAAGGGGATAATTCCTCCGGCCCGGCCAATAAAGCAGAATCCGAGTAACTTGGACTCATCCCGGTATTGCAAGTACCATAGATTAGTGGGGCACACCACGGACGAATGCCGAAATTTGAGATTCGAAATCGATAAGTTAATAAAGAGGGGGAGCTTACAAGAATATGCCGCTGAACCACGGGATTTAGGAAGGCAATTCAAACAACAAGAGAAGTATTCCGTCCACCATGGAGTAGAGCCCCGGGGCAAAGAACGGCCTGACGAAATCCGCACAATTGTGAGCGGAAATCAAGTGCAGATCGGGTCAAAAAGGAAAAGACGAGAATTCACCCGAGAAGCTCTAAATAGCTATCAGATATGTAGTCATGCAATCACACCGGACGACGCCAGGGGGGGTACTCCAACCACACTCGGATGCTTTGATGATCACAATGCCGGTGAGCGGCATAAAGATCCACAGAACGCTGGTGGATGACGACAGTGCTGTGAATGTGTTATACTGGAAGACCTTTGAAAGAATGGGAATTGACCCGCGTAACCTACGGCCGAGGATGACAAGGATCCAGGGTTTCACGGGTGATTACATCTGCCCAAAAGGCGAAATATCTTTACTAGTGGAACTGGGGGCAGGATCTTGTTAGAGGCGCGTGATTGCTGATTTTGTGGTAGTGGATGTCATGACGAACTACAATGCCATATTGGGAAGACCGATCCTCCATGAGCTTTAAGGCAACAGCTTCAATTTATCACTATTGCCTGAAATTTCCTATGCCACACGGAGTGGCTACGATACGGGGGGATCAGAGGGTTGCGCGGGAGTGCAATTTAGGCTTCGCATCCAACAATGTCCAAATGGCGGAAAAAGGAAGTCCCATTGTAGAGCCAAAAGAAGAAGACGAACCGATAACAGAGCAGCAAACGCTGGATCCAAGGGGTACACAGGATTGGGGCCAGTCAGGACCTGTAGAAGAGTTGGATTCTGTGAAAATTGACGATGCAAAACCCGATGTCGAATTCAGAATAGGGCACGGGTTAACTGAACCCATCAGGACCAACCTCATCAATTTTTTGAAAAACAATTCAGATGTGTTTGCATGGACTCACTCGGACATGGAAGGGATTGATCCTAAACATGCATGCCACCATCTCCACGTTAATTCTGATTTCAAACCAAAGGTGCAAAAAAGGAGGTCGCTTAATCCTGAACGATATGAAGCGCTGGCAAGGGAGGTGGTTAAATTACTTAGCAATGGATTTATCAGGAAATCCTTCTATCTTGTGTGGGTAGCTAATCCAGTGCTGGTAAAGAAAAGTAATGGAACATGAAGGCTGTGCATAGACTTCTCCGACCTGAACAAAGCATGCCCCAAGGATAGATTCCCCCTCCCAAGAATTGATCAGATGGTGAACGCTACGGCAGGACATCAACTCCTCAGCTTCATGGACGCTTACTCGGGATATAACCAAATACCAATGAATGAAGCAGACGAAGAGCATACCTCATTTATGACCGATCGAGGACTCTATTGCTACAAGATGATGCTGTTTGGCTTAAAGAACGCGAGAGCAACGTACCAGCGTTTGGTGAATGAAATGTTTGAAGATCTCATCGGGAAGACAATGGAAGTGTATGTCGATGACATGCTCGTAAAGAGTATCCGAGCTGAAGACCATATTCAGCACCTTGATGAAATGTTTCGAGTACTACGAACTTACCGAATGAAGTTAAATCCTAAGAAATGCTCCTTCGGGGTAGGATCAGGAAAATTTCTGGGCTACCTAGTAAACCAGAGGGGTATCGAAGTTAACCCCGATAAAATACGAGCGTTGATGAAGATGAGGCAACTAAGGAAAGTCAAAGAGGTGCAAAGTCTGACGGGAAGGATAGCAGCTTTGAGCCGTTTTGTTTCAAGGTCTACGGATAAATGCCAGCCATTCTTTGATATTATCAGGAAAAATAAGGAGTTTGAGTGGACAAAAGAATGTCAGACGACCTTTGAAGAATTGAAGAAGCAATTGGCGTCCCCGCCCATCCTTTCGAAACTATTATCGGGAGAAGTGCTCTCTATATACTTGGCCGTTTCAGAACTGGAAATGAGTGTAGTCCTTGTGAGAACTGAGTAGGGAGTTCAACGTCCTGTCTACTATGTCAGCCAGGCCCTGCACGAAGCCGAACTTCGATATTCTGAAATGGAAAAACTGGCCTATGCTTTAATAAAGTCGACTCGAAAATTGAGGCCTTATTTTCTGGAACACCATGTCGAAGTATTAACAAATTACCCTCTGAGGCAGGTGTTACAAAAACCCGAGATGTCTGGACGGTTATTGAAATGGGCAGTAGAGTTGGGACAATTTGACCTCGTGTACAAAGCGAGAGCCGCCATCAAAGGGCAAGCCTTAGCTGATTTAATGGTGGAGCTCACACCAACTTACTTAAGTTTCTGTGCGGAGGTAGACAGGACCTGGTAGTTATACGTTGACGGTTCATCAGCAGGAAACCGAGCAGGAGCTGGGGTCGTCCTCATCAGCCCAGATAATCAATTCTTCTGCAGCTCTTATCGTTTTTATTTTGAGGCGACCAATAATGACGCTGAATATGAGGCTCTGATTGTAGGGATGGACATGGCTCAAGCGATGGGTGTTGATAGCCTTATCCTGCACAGTGATTCCCAACTGATAATAAACCAAATCCAGGGAACGTATGAAGCCAGAGGTGAAAATATGAAGACCTACACAACAAAGGTTTTAGAAGAGCTGAAGAAGTTTAGGCATACAGAGATTATCCAGATCCCTCGATCCAAAAACAGTCAGGCTGATGCTTTAGCTCGCTTAGCAACAAGCGAAGGAACGTCTGAATTGGAAAGCATATCAATCGAAACCTTGGCGCGATCAGCCTTAAACCCGTCATCTTCGATCGTCTTGCAAACCTCTCTGAAGAGGACATGGAAGGATGAAATTATCCAATACTTACGAGATGGGACGATGCCACCTGATCAAGTGAAGGCCAGGAGTTTGAGGATCAGATCTGCAAGGTACACTTTAATTGGGGACGACTTGTACAAGCGAGGATTCTCCCTACCATTGTTAAAATGTTTAGACAATGATGAGGCGGAATATGTGATGAAGGAAATCCACCAGGGCATTTGCGGGAACCATATATGGGGACAAGTGATGGCGTTCAAAATTATTAGGCAGGGGTACTTTAGGCCTACCCTGAAGAAGGACGCAATTGAATTTGTAAAGAGATGCGACAAATTTCAGTGGTTCGCCCCAATAATGAGGAACCCTCCCGAAGAGCTGACTTCGGTTATGAGCCCTTGGACGTTCGCTAAATGGGGAGTAGATCTGATCGGACCACTGCCAACGGAAAAGGGGGGAAATAGGTTTGCTATAGTTGCAGTGGATTATTTTATGAAATGGGCAGAAGCTGAACCGTTGGTCAAAATTACGAAGCAGAAAACTACAGACTTTATATGGAAGTCAATCATTTGTAGGTTCGGAATCCCACAATTCATTGTGACAGACAATGGGAAACAGTTCGACAACGAAAGGTTTAAATCATTTTGTGAAGAATTGGGTATCAGGAAGCATTTCTCCACTCCGAACCATCCTCAATCCAACGGAAAAGTTGAAGCAGTGAACAAAATTATCAAGCATAATCTGAAAACCAGACTCGAAAACCTGAAAGGAACGTGGGCGGAAGAACTACCGGGAGTATTGTGGTCCTACCGGACAACCCCGAGGACATCGACCAGAGAGACACCATTCACCTTGGCTTTTGGAACAGAAGCTGTAATCCCAATAGAGGTGGGCATGCCATCTTTTCGGGTCACTCACTTCAATGAGAAAGATAACGATGATGCCCTCACTGCTGAATTGGACCTTACGGAGGAGAATCGATTACAAGCACAAGTTAGGAATGCAGTGTACAAGCAAAGGAGTGCGAGGTATTACAATTCCAGGGTAAGGCCGAGAAAGTTCCAAATGGGGGATCTAGTGTTAAGAAAGACGACCACGACGCGTAAGCCTCTGGGACCAAACTGGGGAGGTCCGTATCGGATCAAGAAGGCTGTGAGCAATGGGTTGTACGAACTAGAGTCACTTGATGGAATTCAGCTTCAACACCCCTGGAACGTAGAACACTTGAAGAAATATTTCCAGTAGGACAGGATGTGAAATCGAATGTGAATACTTTTTTATGTCAACTGAGATATGTAATCAAATGAATGAAAAGCTTAATGTTTCAAAGTATGCAAATCTGAATGGATATTTCCAAAACAAAGACCTTAGTTGATGATCCGTAAGTACCTATAAGACAGGATATCATCAACATTACAAGGCAATCCGTCTCAAAGACGAGAAAGACCTCCTTGGGAGGCAAAACAAAGACCTTAGTTGATGATCCGTAAGTACCTATAAGGCAGGATATCATCAACATTACAAGGAAATCCGTCTCAAAGGCGAGAAAGACCTCCTTGAGAGGAAAAACAAAGACCTTAGTTGATGATCCGTAAGTACCTATAAGGCAGGATATCATCAACATTACAAGGCAATCCGTCTCAAAGGCGAGAAAGACCTCCTTGAGAGGCAAAACAAAGACCTTAGTTGATGATCCGTAAGTACCTCCTTCACTGGATTGCTCTCACAAAAGCGGTCGAGGCACATGCTACACTAATTAGCTGAATCCATTTCCATCTTCCTGTAAAGGTGAAGAACCGAAGGAAAATGGAAATGGATTCAAATAATCAGCGTAGCATGTGTCTCGATCTTTTTTGTGAAAGCAATCCAGTGAAGGTGAAATGCATAAATTTTTTGTTTCGGTATTATTTAATAATTACACCTTTGTGGTGCCCACAATAGCTTTTTTTTCAAGAAACATGCATCATATTCCCTTGTAAGATAAGCAATTCATGAACATTTCACTTTTTCGGGATTGCTTTCACACAAGACCTCAAGACACATGCTGCATATATTATCTGAATCCATTATCAATCTTCTTGCCTTCTCCACCTATACAACTTTATTTCTATAGAATCAAACACAAAAACATAAAATTAATATGCTGATATCATTAGTATATTAGTTTTCTATTTTAGTGTATGGTTCCACAAAAGTGAAGGTGTAAATGTGGATAATCGAAAGAAGTTGATAATGGGTTTCGATAATATATGCAGCATATGCCTCGAGGACTTCTGTGAAAGAAATCCTGAGAAGGTGAAATTAACAAAAAAAATTTAGCAATTATTAATTAATATAAAAAAATTTAGCAATTATTAATATATATACTATTTTTTTGTTCCAAAAACTATATTGTTATCTCTACTTGTGAGGTAATTTGTTCAACTTTACTCCTAATTAACCCTCCATACCCTAAACCCTAAAACCCCACGGACCGAACCACATAACCCTCATGGCCGGACAAGTCGGACCCGTCCGGACCGACCATGGTCCGGCCAGACCACCGCCATGGTCGAGAAAGTGAAATGAATAAATTTATTTTTTAAATTGTTTAGTAATAATCACACAATTTACTCTAAATTAACAATTATTTCACATACCCTAAAACCTAAATCCGAACCCATCAGCGGACCAAGCAGTCGGTTCGGCCGGACCACCAAACACTACTGGCCGGACCAATCATGTCGAACCGGTCGGACCCACTATGGTCCAACCGGACTCGATAGTGGTCCGACCAGACCACTTTTTTGCTGGACCTACTGTGGTCCGGCCGAACCAAAGACAGTCTGGCCGGACCGACCACATGGTCCGGCCGGACCGACAATTTTTCATAGGTTTTTTGATTTAATACGAACTAAAGAATCAACCGAGATGTAATTTAATTGTGCAATAGTAATTTTATTAGTAATAAAAAAATTGGCAATGAATTAAATATACATTACATATAAAAAATTACAATTTTACATTTTAAATTATTATGGTTCACAATTGTACATATATAAATCAACAGCTAATTAAATCCTCCAATCTGTATATGTTCTTGATTGATCATCCTGACATCTCATCCGATGCTCAAGAACTCAATATACTTTATTGCGTAAATGCCACAATTGCCACTGTATGTTAAAAACAAAGTTAGTGAAATAAATGAACATAGTTAAGAATTTAATTAAATACTAGAATACGATTGTAAGGAAAAATTTACCTGACACATTGTTTGGAAGTCCCCTTGATCCTCTCAATGACTAGTATATCATCAACAGCAATTCCAACACGCTTAGCCATAAGGGGAACGATGACTGCCAACGATAGTAGAGTTTCTTGCAGCTGGGACATTGCGAGACAACCATGATCGGAGTCGTACACATACATTTTCGATTGAGTAAACACGATCTCAACAGTAATAATGTGTGAGTTCGTGATCACCGGAACATAAAGGTGTGTACAACCCGTCCACGACTGGCCACACGCCGGCTTTACCCCTGCCACGTATTCCAAAATATATTCTGGAAAAATGTACGATGCAAGGTTGCTGTCGTAATTTGCATACTCGATGTCGACAGCATTCTTGAAGCCGCAGCACATGATAACTCGCTCGGGGAAGCCGAATGATTTCGGGTCCATCGCAAGATCAACGTGACACAACATAAAACATAAGCGAATTAAATATTATCTAATCAACAAATAATATAGTGAGTTCACATAATTACGATCATGCACTCACATCGTCGGCAAGCCAAGCTCCGCTCTTGAGGACTATTCTGAACCAATCTTTGGCATAAGATATTCTTGTCTTCCCAATGGCGAAGCGAAACCTGAATGAATAAATAATTAGAATTTCATATACAATCATTTTAACAGTTAAGAAATAAATAAACAAAATCATAAGAAATTTACTTCGACTTAAGTTTATAGTACCACATATCGAACACCTTTTTCTTCGCCGGATCAACTTCGCGGAATAAGTTGACATAAGTTCCGTCCACGAATGTCCACTTCTTCGCCTCGGCCGTGAAGGGAGAAAGAACATGTTGTGAGGGTTGTCTTGTCCACTTACTAATAATCTGCTCCTTCACCTCGACAGTACGTTTTCGTCCCCTCTTCTCGACCATCTCCATCGGCACCTCAGTCGACTCATCCTACGGCACCTTCGACACTTGAGGCACCTCCTCCTTCGCTTGAGACACCTCCTCTGCCACCCCCGTCGACATCTCCGTCGGCATATGCGGATTAGTCACATCCTCAGACACCCGATGCACCTCCTCTGCCGCCGCTCGAGGCACCTCCTCCGTAGCCACCCGAAGCACCTCCTCCTCCGCCACTCGAGGCACCTCCTCCTCCGTCGCCCGATACACCTCCTCCTCCTCCGCCTGAGGCAACTCCTCCTCCGCCCCTCGAGGCACCTCCTCCTCCACCCGAGGCACCTCCTTCGCCATCGGTACCCCCTCAGTCACATCCCCAGCCACCCAAGCCGGCACCCTGTAAAAATCCTGCTCCATCATCCGAGCTATCATATCATCCAGCTCATCATGCTCTGGCATCATATCTGATACTCCATGCCCACCTCGGAGCTCATCCCTAAGGGCGTCGACCTTACCTTCGAGGGCGTCGACCTTACCTCCGAGCTCATCCCGAAGGGCATGCATCTCATCACGAGACACGAATGACCCCCACCGGACGCTCAAACAAATCATCAATGTGAGGTACTGGGCCCTGAAAACAAAAATGACAATTTATTATTTAACTGAAATATTTTTAACATGTAAATGTGATCATTAAAATACTATAGTTTATTGAAAACTGAATCCATGAACATACCGATGGAGTGGGGGAGCGTAAAGGTCCGCGAGATGTCCCCGGTGAATGAGATCTCATGAGCGGCAAGGACATGTCTCGTACTTGAGTGCGATGATCCTAGATAAATAAACAAAAGTGGTAATTAAATGTCAAATATTGTTTATTTAAGATTCTACAAAATTTTCGACAGAGTCTCCCCTTAAAATTGGACTTAGCCACCCTATAAAGGGACATCAAAATGTCATAATAAACCAAAAACATTAAAGCACTCAACCATGACTATTCAAAACACCAACCACAACTCAATAATACTCCCATATCACCAACTACTCCAAAAATAATTCTCAAACATATCAAATTCAAATTATAAACTCCAACAAATATAATACCAACAAATATAATAGGAAATAAACTAACCCCTAGTAAAATATTATAGCTTATTGAAAACTGAATCCATAAACATACCGGGGGAGTGGGGGAGCGTAAACGTCCGCGAGATGTCCCCGGTGAATGAGATCTCATGAGCGGCGGAGACATGTCTCGTAGTTGACTGCGGTGATCCTAGATAAATAGACAAAAAATAAATTAATTATTTAACCCAAAAGGTAAATAACAATCTAAAATTACATTACCTACCAGTCCACGCATGTAGTCCTGCTCCTCATCTTCGGTCGAAGTCGTCAACTCATGAAGGACTTCGAGCTAATTTATTAACATTCGAACAATTTATAAATTATGTGTCAAATATTATATTACATTAATAATAATTTCTAAATGCTCACCTGAGGATCATCGAGGATAGCAGAAAGATCCCTAGCGCTTGGAGCCTCCGTTGCTCTCCAATTTAGCATCCGAGGAAACCGCGTCCCCGTCCTAACTGCCCACCTGTCACCTTAGGCGGGAATAACCTCGTACGCTTATATCTATGAAACTTACAATTATTATGACGATGAAAAACATAATAAACTAATTCAAAATGAAAAGTTTAAAATTATTACCTGCAGAGCAAAAGGGAAGCCGTACGCATCATACTTCCGCGGAGCCTTCTCCACACTGGGCATCGAATGCTTTTTCGTAAATATGTTAACGGTATCGACATAAATTCTAGACCCCCATGGATAGTTGTTGAAAGCTTCAATATCATCAACAACTTCCAAAGTATATAAGTCGATATCATTCTTTGTTTGCTTGCCCTTCACGAAGCTCTCGAGAATATAGACCATGATTAATTTCAATTTGTCCAACATATCGGGACCAGTCAAAAAAGTTTTCCCGAGCTCCTCCCATCGTAATGGTCCTTTTTCCTTCGAAGTATTTGAGATGAAGCCTGGATTTCGGGCTTTAGGTCCATTTGGCCATCACACTTTAATCCCGTGATGAGGGAAAACTCAAAAGTCGAGAATGTGACTATCTTGCCATCCCGAAGCAAAAACTAAACACATCACCGTCTACTGACTTCAGAAGTCGAAGTACCAGAGAATCTATAATCTGTGGTGCAAACTGTATCTGGGTCAATTCATTGAATCGCCATAGGAAAGATCACTTCAAGATATCTTGATGATACTCATCAAGACTCTCTAGAATTGTGTCGAAGCAGTTAAAATTCCTGTACTGGGAAATTTTAGCTGGAAGCTTTCTCAGTTCAAGATCAATCGTATACTCCATCCTGCAATAATTTCAAATGTTAAAATCATAGTTCAAAAAAGTATGCCGCAATATCAATAAATTTAACAATTTTACATTGTAGACTACCGCACATAAATGAACAAGTAGGAAAATTAAACATTATAGGAAAAACTTTATTATTATTTTTTTTTATTATTATGGTATATATATAAACATTATTAATTATTATTGTATTATTTTTTTTATTAAAGTTGTGAAATTATAATTACAATTATTAATGTTATAAAACTATTATATATATTTTTACATTTATGAAATTATTGTTCATATTTATTATTTCTAATTATTATGAAAAATATTAATAATTTTTATCAACATTATTTAATTATAATTACATTTATTTTGATATTATTATTAATAAATTTCTTATTTGCATTATGAAATTATAATTACATATCTTATTTCTAATTATTATGAAATTATTAATTCATTTTTATTATGAAATTATTATTATTAACAAATTATGACATTATAATTACATTTTCCAAAATTGTGAAATTATTAAATTTTTGTTACAATTATGAAATCATAGTTCACATTTGTTAATTCTAATTATATTTATTATCATTAGTAATGAAATTGTTTTTGTAATAAATGATAAATATTAAGAATAAAAAAATTATTTAAAATTTTATAATTTATTTATAATGTAAAAGAGGTAGTCAAAACAGTCCGGTCGAACCAAAACATATTGGTCCGGCCGCAAAAACAAACCAGCTCAAAAAATGGTCCGACATGACCACTTCGGTCTGGCCGGACCAAAACAAATTGGTCTAATTATAATTATTATCATTAGTAATGAAATTATTTTTGTAATAAATGATAAATAATATTAAGAATAAAAAAATTATTTAGAATTTTATAATTTATTTATAATGTAAAAGAAGTAGTCAAAACAGTCCGGACGGACCAAAACATATTGGCCCGGCCTCCAAATTTTTGGCCTCAAAGTGGTCCAGCTGGACCCAAAATGTCCTAAAAATGGTCCGGCCGGACCATTAAAAATTGGTTCGATCGGACCATCTTCTTCGCTAGGAATGACAACAATGGCGGAGCTCGCCATTTCCAGCGAGCTCCGTCATAAAAATGTAGAATATGTTCCCAAACTCGATTTACATAAGAAAATTTTCAAACTTCAAGCTATAAATCTAGGAATCAAAGCTAAAAATGTAATCTAACCTTGTCTAATGTTTGAAGATTATGATGAATAAATCTTCTTCTTGAACAACCCGAAGTCTTCTTCTTCTTCTCTTCGACGGACTGAAGGTGAGAATGGAGAGTCCACTTTGTTTTAGCCGGACTCAAAGATAGTGTTTTTGAATAAGTGTAAGGATATTTTAGAATTTGTCAATAATAAATCATTTTCACTTTTTTTTTTTTAACTTACAAATGGGTCAAAAGGGTATTTTGAAAAATGAGTCGGATGATCCAGCTATTGGCCACTTATTCCTCTCACCATCCCAGGAGAAAAAAAATCTTCGGCGACGGAAATTTGGAGCCATTTTATACTCCAGTAACGATTTCTCTTCACTTCAGAACATCACCGATTCTTCTCCATACACGTCTCCATGGAACCAACCATCCTCTTATACAAAATCTCCATGGATAGAGATTGTACATAATCATTATACAAATTTGCCCAAACATATATTTGAAGCAGAATTCTTGTGCTCATTTTTTTTTTTTTTTTATAAATTTTGAGTTTTTTTTTTTTTTTGGTTTAAAAATCTGGTATTTTTTTGTTTCTTGTTTGTGTGTTATTGTGACTTAAAATTTCCATGGCAGCTGGTGCGTAGGTTTCTTGCGAGACAATAGCAGAAGATGTGGAAATGGTGCCGTCATTACGACATCACCAGGAAAAACTGAAACTGCCGTCATTGGAGATTATTTGAAGAAATCTATGAACCCAAAGAACTACGTTGAAGTACGATGAAAGCGGAATGTTCCATGGGTCAAGTAGCAGTGCTGACTAGGCACACCGGGCCGGTCAAGTGCTCGGCGGTGGAGGAGGACCACGTCAGAAGGAGTTGGAGGAGAAAGGTAAAGTGTACAATGGAAGCTTCACGTCAGAAGGAGTTGGAGGAGAAAGGTAAAGTGTACAATGGAAGCTTGGAGTCTTGGACAAATCTGTAAAGGTTAGGAGAATTTGCAAGAACCGTCAAAATTTGAAGTGGTCCAGATCTTATTTTGGATTTTTCTGCCACATCACCATTCTGTACACTGACCTGTAAAATTGAACGCCAAAGCAGCGATGAACCACCAAAACAAAGAAGAATCTTGCCGCCACTTGGAGACGGGCTTTGCATGCATCGGTGGTCAGCGACGAACCATCGAACCAGTCCCGGGATCCAACCTCTGGCGATGGTGCAACAATGTACCCGCACAGAGTTGGTATCGCTGCTGCTTCCTGCAATCGAGAATCACAAACAAATCTATCAAAGTGATAACTGTTGAGAAATTTCCTTTCTCAAATAAATATGCTATAATGAAGTTGACACAAAGAACTTGCAACAACAAAGAATCAAGAAGAAAACAAAAATTGCAAAATGACTTGAATCGTAAAGAATGCTGTCCTAAAAGCGAAATTTGCGCCCTCTCGAAATGAGAATGCTAAAGGGCCTCCAAACAAATTGCTTTAGCGGATTTCAAGCCTCAAACCAAGTATCAAAAAGCACAATTGATAAACTTGGAGAATAGGAACAAGAAGAGCAAATTTGAAGATTCTAAGTATAAACTTTTGGAACTTTTGGATGATAATCACTATTAAAGGTTAGATAATCAAAAGTTGTTCAAAACATGAATTCTATACCTATTTATAGAATTCTATCATCCATATTCGTTGTTCATGCAACTCTTCATGAAAGAGTGCCAAAATTGGTTGAAAAGGTGCTTGAGAAATTCTGAAAAATTTCTCCAACGGTCGAATTTTAACTCCACGCGATCGCGCGATGCCTCGAAAATTTCTGCAGTGAATAAATCACTTAACCACGCGATCGCCGGACCATCAACCACGCGATCGCGTGGTTCTTCATTCTGGCCGGACCTTTAGGTCCGGTCTGGACCATTTGGTCCGTCCATTTGTATTTGGTCCGGTTTTTGCACTTTTTGGACCGGTTCTCGCACTTTTCAACTTTATATTTATATATTTAAACAACATTTCATTACAATCCCCCACTTGTTCAAATATATGAACTCAACTTAGAATCATAAACGATGTTACGCATAGAACAAGGTATCTTTCGATTTTAACCTTATATTAGTGCTAATATTGCAAAGTAATATCGAGATCCCAGGTAGCCTTTGCTTTGAACCAGTTATCCCTTATGACATTACCGGCGATATCGCACACGTGAACATTCTTGCTCAATACGTTCCACACAATTTACTTTGACGCGTTAATGGCCTTGCGTCCATCCGAGTTCATGAACTTTTCAGAAAGTAACTCCAAAACTTTCCTTGAAGCGGCACCACTTCTAAGTTCATATAGGAGAAATTATTACAGTGTCTTGGTAACTTTTAAAGACACTTGTACTAAGTAGTGAATTTCTTTAAGATTTGTTCAACCCTCCAAACAGTTACACCAGCACTTGTATACTTAAGATAGGGCCTTAAAATAATTTTTAAGTGCTGCAACAATTCACTTATCGAATGACTTGTTGTTACCCTTTGAACCCGTGAATTACTCATTTCGTAATGACAGGTAGGGTTGCCGTCATTGGTGAATTTTTAATAGGAGTTTTAGCCCCACCCTACTCGATGTTTGTCTTACCAACTCTTTGGTAAGTGATTTTGTGAATGGATCAACCAAATTTTCACTTGACCTCACATATGTAAGTGATATTATTTCATCCTTTATTAATTTTCTTATATAATCATGTCTAAGACTCATATGTCTTGACTTTCCATTGTAGACTTCATTATAAGCCCTTGCTAGAGTGGCTTGACTATCACATAGTATAGATATTGAAGATTCCTTCTTCGTATCCAATGGAACTTCATAAAGAAGATCCTTAAGCCATTCTGCTTCCTTTCCAGTTTCGACTAATGCAACAAACTCGGATTCCATAGTGGAATGTGTTATAATTGTTTGTTTCTTTGATCTCCAAGAAACAGCACTACCTCCAAGTGTAAACAACCATCCCGAGGCTGATTTATTTTCTCCAGCATTTGATATCCAACTTGCGTCAGTATATCCTTCTAATATTGCTGGAAACTTGGAATATTGAAGTCCAAGGTTTTTAGTTCTCTTTAGATAACCAAGAACTCTTCCAATCGCTTTCCAATGCTCAACACTTGGATTGCTAGTAAACCTACTAAGTTTACTCACGGCAAATGCAATATCCGGTCTCGTGCATTGAACTGCATACATTAGACTTCCAATTGCACTCGCATATTCGAGTTGTCCAATAGCCCTTTCAACATTCTTTACAAGTTTAATACTTGAATCAAATGGAGTATTTGCCTCTTTAATGTTCAAATGTTTGAACTTTTCAATCACATTCTCTATATAATGTGATTGGGTTAATGCATACCCCACCTCATTCTTGATCACTTTTATACCCAATATGGTATCCACTTGACCAAGATCTTTCATATTGAATGTTGACGATAGAAACCTCTTCGTTTCTTTTATGCCATTCATGTGATTACTTATAATCAACATGTGATCCACATACAAACACACAAATGTAACAAGTTTATCACAACTTTTAATATATAAACATTTATCTACCACATTATGTGAAAAACCAAAAGACATAATTGCATTATCAAATTTCTCATGCCATTTTTTAGGAGCTTGTTTTAAACCATATAGCGATTTAATAAGTTTACAAACTTTGTTTTCATTACCCGGAAGAACAAAACCTTCCAGTTGTTCCATGTAAACTTCTTCATCTAATTCTCCATTTAAAAATGCAGTCTTCACATCCATTTGATGCACATGCAAATCAAATATAGAAGATAGTGCAAATAGTATTCTAATAGTAGTGATCCTAGCCACCGGTGCATAAGTGTCAAAATAATCAATTCCTTCCTTTTGTCGAAAACCTTTAGCAACTAATCTTGCTTTATAGGTTTGGATCGAACCATCGGTATTGTATTTCCTTCGAAATACCCACTTGCAACCAATGGCTTTTGATCCAGCCGGTAAATCAACAATCTTCCAAGTATTGTTGGACGTTATAGAATCTATTTCATCATTGATAGCATCCTTCCAAAATGTGCTATCTCTAGAAGTCATTGCTTCTTTATAGGTTTTAGGATCACTATCAATTTGAAGAACATATGGAATTGTTCTTACTATATCTTCCTTACTTGCTTCAACCAAGTAAAAGGAGATCCTTTGAGAATCAATCTCATCATATCCTAATACCTTCTCTTTATGAGAACACTTGCTTCTTCGAGTTTCACTAGTCTCAATTACATCTTGGGTAGATGTTTCTAGTGATTTAGAAGCCGGAAATTCATTTTGAATTTCTTTTGAATTTTGAGGAATATCATCAACGCTTAATGAATTCTAAAAAAATTCCACATCTCATGATTCTATAATCACATTGGATATTAGATCAAGTAGCCTATATGTTTTACTATTTATAGCATATCCAACAAAAGTACTCTTGATCCCTCTTGGTCCTAGTTTTGTCCTACTAAGATTGGTGTTTTTATAATAAGCCAAACACCCCCACACTTTAAAATATCCAATGTTAGGCTTCCGACCTTTCCACAATTCGTAAGGTGAAACTTTAAGTTTCTTAGAAGGAATTCCATTATGTATATGACACGCGGTAAATAATGCCTCACTCCATAAGTAATTAGGAAATTTAGACCTTGTTAGCATAGCATTTATCATCTCAACTAAGGTTCTATTTTTCCTTTCCGCCAGGCCATTTTGTTCCGGTGTTCTAGGTGCACTACATTGGTGTAAAATACCATGTTCTTCACAAAATATATCAAATTCTTTAGAAAAGTATTCACCGCCTCTATCACTTCTAAGAATTTTAATCCTTTTATCCTTTTGATTTTCTACTTCATTTTTATATGCTTTAAACATATGAAAAGCCTCATTTTTATGTTTCATTAGATAAACATAACAAAATCTAGAATAATCATCAATGAAAGTGATAAAATATTTATTACCACCCCTAGTTAACATGTCATTAAGTTCACAAATGTCGGTATGAACTAAGTCAAGAATATTAGATGATCTTACTACAC
Source organism: Ligustrum vulgare (assembly GCA_963555705.1). Classification (NCBI taxonomy): domain Eukaryota; kingdom Viridiplantae; phylum Streptophyta; class Magnoliopsida; order Lamiales; family Oleaceae; genus Ligustrum; species Ligustrum vulgare. Next base: position 31,356,387 of record OY743178.1, read on the forward strand.
TTTGAAAAAGTTTTTTAATCATTTTGGACTTAGTGCAAATTTCACATTTTTCATACTTTGTAAAATCACAAGATAGCATGCCATTTCTAATCATTCTGTGCAAAGTAGAATATCCAACATGTCCTAATCTATCATGCCATAAATCTAAAGAACACACAAAGTAAGAAGAATTTATTTTATTAATTGCATTGTCAATAGTACACAATTTGACCATTCCATTAGTGGAATAGCCTTTACCAACAAAGAAACCATTTCGGGACAATACAAGTTTTTCCGACTCAAAAATACATTTCACGCCCGGTTTTCCCAACAAATCACCACTTAAAAGGTTTCTATTCATATCCGGCACATGTAAGACATTTGTAAGAGTTACAACATTTCCGGATGTGAATTGAAGATCAACATTCCCTTTGCCTATGACTTTTGAACAATGTTCATTTCCCATTTGAATTTGTTGACCATCATCAATCTCTTGATAGGTCTTGTATAGGGATTTGTCATAGCAAACATGAACGGTGGCGCATGTATCATACCACCATCCAGGAATTTTTCCTTTGACAGAATTCACTTCACTTATAGTAGCAAGAATTTCATTCTTGTCAATGGAATTAACCTTGCCTCCAAAATTGCTTTGTCTTTTATGTCGGCAATCTTTCGCAAAGTGGCCGAATTTTCCACATACAAAGCATTCTCCCTTGGGCTTCTTTTTGAATTTGTTGTTGTTGTTACTAGTAAACTTTCTCTTGTTTACTTTGGTCACTTTGTTGTTCTCCAAGGCATTGGCTTTAGAAGTACCAACATGGGAATGTTCAATCCCATCTCTTGCCCTCGACTCTTCCTCAATTCGGAGATGTTTTTGAATTTGCTCCATTGAAAAGTCTTCGGAGTTGTGAAGGATTTTCTTCCTATATCCTCTCCAAGTAGAAGACAATTTTGCAATAATTGCTCCTACTTGAAATGATTCCGGAAGTTCTATCTTCACCGTTTTTAATTTATTGACAATCACTTGCAATTCATGAACTTGGGGTAATAGGGGAACATTTTCCAAAAATTTAAAATCAAAGTACCTTGTTATAAGGAATTTTGTAGTTCCTTCCTCTTCGGCTTTGTACTTGTTTTCAAGTGCATTCCAAATCTCTTTTGTAGATTTAGTGTTGATGTACAAGTCGTAGAGACGATCCGAAAGTGCATTCAAGATATGACCACGACAAATAAGTTCGTCTTCTTCTCGCTTCTTTCGATCAATCCTTGCTTGTTCGGTATCTTTCTCGGAATGTTCGGGCAAGTCTTCCAAATTGGGATCAAGGATGTAGAAGATTTTTAGCGCCATTAGTAGAAACTTGATTTTGTCTTACCACCTTGTGAGATTGGTACCATCAAAACGATCCAAGCGAACCAAGTCTTGATTCATCAATTTGATTGTTGCCATGATTGTGTCTCCTTCGGTTGCCATCGCAGAAAAATTTCGCTTTTAGATTGTTGAGAAATTTCCTTTCTCAAATAAATATGCTATAATGAAGTTGACACAAAGAACTTGCAACAACAAAGAATCAAGAAGAAAACAAAAATTGCAAAATGACTTGAATCGCAAAGAATGCTGTCCTAAAAGCGAAATTTGCGCCCTCTCGAAATGAGAATGCTAAAGGGCCTCCAAACAGGAATGTAACAGAAAAAATTATTGTTTCTAGATTGGGGAAGACAATGGCTGAATATTTAACTTGATAATATCTAATGCGTAGGGAAATTTGAAGATTCGTATCTTCTTTCCCGTTTTTACACAAATTTACAAAAGCATCGAGTATAAACTCTAGAGATTATAAGATCATGCCAAGAAAAAATAAATGAAATCCAGTGTTCTATGTTCCCCTCATCTTGTCAACAAAACTTCTTCCTTTCTCTTCAATGTGACGCCTCTTGACTTCGAGCTTTTCTCCCATCTTCTTCCCCAACCCAAGCATTCGTTCTCGAGTCCCAATTCTCCTAGATATACTAGAATCATCTTCTTCTGAAGTATCATTCTGTCCCCCTGCCAATATAAGTGACTGAGATGGCAGCGGGTGAATATCCCGTTTCTCCTCTGAACTTCTTGGCACAATGTCTTGTGGAGTGTCCTTGTCTAACGAAGGGGCTCTGAGCTGTTCTTGGAAAGAATGGTTATTCAAAGTTGATGAATCTATGCGTCTCGGGTCCAATGATTGACTTGTTAATTCTGTAGCATGGCCAACACACTTTGATTTCTCATCCCCAGGTTTGGAACTGGGTGCTTCTTGTTTTGTGGTAGAGCTACCAACATTATCTTGTTTACACCACATAAATGGAGCGACTTTCTTCGGGACCCAGTCATTCTTCTCCGATAACATCCAAGGAATGCAAACACTTTCACAGTTTGGAAGTACCAAAGTTTCACGAATTGCTGCCTGCAAAAAAATAAATAAATAAAATAATATTATAGAATCAGTGACCTCAACTTAGATTAATCTGTATTCCAAATCACGCTTCATAATAATATTATAGCCACATCAGCTTAGGCTCCTAACAAATTTGTGAACCGTTTCTTGAAAATATGTATTCACAAGAGTCTGAACCAACCAGGTTCTTTTTCAAAGAAGAATCCAGTAATTGAACCAATGTATATCAACTGCTGGATGCTTCCATAACAACAAATAGCTTAAAGACTTAAATGTTGAAAATGTGTACCTTTCATGAATAAATGATCTCACCTTGATTCGATTGATCAAAAATAAAGCAACACGCCCACTTGTAATTTTGTGGTCCCCAACAAAAGACTCCAAGTTAAATTCAATATTGGGCATGGATGTGAATCCAAACCATATCTGATCAGAAGGTGGAGCCTTAACGTAGATCCGCATTGTTCCACTAAGAGAAGAAACCCTCACCCCTAATGAGATAGGAACCTTCAATATTAAAGATTAACCAGGTTAGAAGAAAAATAAGCATTTCAACAATATCATTTACTTAATTTCCCCTAAAAACAAGCTGCAAATTTATATATGACAACTGTATTTATGAAGTTCTAGGCAATTCAGTAACAAAGAATCTTGTTGTACTCTCTCCCCTTCCCATCCCCAGCTTTGTGCTCAACCGCATGTTATTGGTTACAATTCCCACTTGTCTTACATATGAAATTTAGAGCAGAGATAAGTGTTCCCAACTTTCAAATTTCAACCCCATCCATAAGTAATCCAAACATGCATAATAGTGGTTTGATTTGATGTTAAACTTCCAAGTTTTTAGCTTTTTTAACTTCCTCCAATCCAAAATTTATTCCACCACATATCATATTTCATAAGTAATCCATACTAATTAAACCAGATTTTCTGATACAATTATTATTTTTTTCTCTTTCCCTACTATCTAAAAATGTATGACTACTAAAAATACCTTCCCATCAAAATAGTGCCCTACCTAGTTTATATTAGAAAATATGTGGTTCAGTCATCAAGTTTGGATAGGAATATCAAAAATGGTGATGTAAGGTAGTTAAAGACGGATGGGCAGGTTTTTAATTTATGGACAATTTGCAGATAGTGAAAAACAAATTAAAGATTTGGAACAATTCTTAAGGCATTTTTTTTTTTTTTTGGCGGGGGGGGGGGGGGGGGGGGTGGGGGTGTGATAACGTGTGATTAAAAAAGTGTGGGAAAGTTGTTGGTCCATACAATATGCGGTTGAAAATGATTTAATAAAATCTTTGATAAACAAGCCTTTAGGAGATCTAAGAATAGGAAACGACATAATTTTAGTTAGATTGAAGAGTTCGATTAGCGAAGAGGAAGAGGGTGATTTAGGGGAGACCCTAAAATCAGAATGGGTTCCGTTAGAAAATAAATCTTGAAGTGGTTTTTACTTGAGAAATTTCATGCCAGTGCAAAAGAACTTGTTAGATACCCAGCTGAATATAAAGCACTTCCAAAATAACATAAAATAAAAAATCATTAACAGTTAAAGTACAAAATAAACAAAAATGCTGACTATGTACTTCGTGAAAATGACCTCAAGAGCAAAGTTCTGGGTGAGAATCCTACACTCTTGGAAACTGAATATACCACAATAAAGAATAGATAATCAAGTAAACATGGAGTAACCTGTTGAACCTGTTTGGTTATAGAATGTACTATAGACTTCCACTTAGACACTTGAGATGATGCACGTGTAGTGCTTTTGGAGTTTCTAATCTCATCTGCAAAGTTATAGGAATTGAGATTATGGTACCACATTATAAAGGAGATTAGTATTTAATATATCATCTTTGGATGAAACACAAGTTTCTAGTGCATACAGAAATCAGAATAAAATGAAATTAGAATCAAGTAAATGGATCTAATCACAGTAGATATGCGAAGGAAAGTAGGAAACTTTTTTTGGCTGATGATGACAGCAGTATTTAATTGTCTGAATCATATAAAATTCGAAAAATAGAATAGCAAGATTTATGAAGAACTTATACTCTCTCAGCCTGACATATTAGGGATGGGAACTTGACTGACAATTGTTGCCAGTTCTTTTGAGAATTTCTGATGTGCCAACATGCAATGTAAGGACACATTTGTGACCCACTTCCTCACAACTTCTGTGACATTTACAACATGCTTTCACAGGTGTCTCCTTTTGTTTCTAATATTCCCGCAAATTTTAGTAATAAACAGCTACTCTACTTCAATAAGATGCTGAGGAATTGGTTTTCATTCATAGAACCTCAGGCTTATATCAAAAGCAGCTCCTTGATACATGGAAGGCCAAAGTAAGAGGAGGCACATTTGTGGGGAAGCTATTGGTTCATTTAAGGTGTAGGAGATATTAAGATCACACAACTTTCACTTTATATGAACCATACTTCCAAGTGTTCTCTCTTCAGCAATGATAGTGTAAATGTGTAATGAAGGTGAAGTTAGTGATCATGAGGCAGTTGAAATCGAGTCAAGTGGCAGATGAAGTTCTTGGTTGGCATAGGGAATCATTTTTTCATGTGGGTAATTAAAGCAGCATAAGAAGATGATAACATTAGGTACTAATGTCAATTTAATTTTTTTTGTTGGGGGGGGGGGGGGGGGGGTATATGGTGAGAGGGGTATATTTTAATCATGAAGCATACAGAAAATAAAGTCAGCTTATTTTTGCCATGCTAAAATTAGTTTAGATATTTAGTTTCATGATTCTGCATCTTTGACAAAGTGTTGGAATTCAAATGTAAATATTTATTATCGAATGCAATGGAATCTTCGTTATCATGTTATGTTTAGTTTAGACTTTTGTGCTTCAATTCTTAATCTTAAAGATGTATGTATGTTGATTCTTTTTATATGAAATGTAGCCCATGTTTGATAGCCATTATTTTTGGAAAAATGAGTTTTTGAATAGTGATATTTAGGAAAAGATGTAGTTAAAAGTAGCGAAACGTTTTGGGTTTACATGAAGAATATTTTATTGTGTAAATATGTGGTTGAAGATGAGTAATGTAGAAAAATGAGTTTTAAATAATGTATGTCAAACAGGGGCATAATGTTATTATCTTGATTCCAGGGATACAAGTAAGAATTTTATATTTTTATTTAAGGTGTCTGTGTCATGTGGTGACCTAGGTTTTGGAAAATTGGCTGGTGCCATGTCGTATCCATTCACATGCATTAGTTCTTCTTAGGTAACGATGCGAGGGACTTTTAGCTTAAATAATTATTGTAGAAAGATAAGTTGTTTAAGTCTGACAAAGAGATGTCCTCTGAACCTCCAGAATATCAAGAGTGTCATGATGGATTTCTATTAATGTCTTTGATATGACAATCTACAAAGGGATATGTATGCCTGGAGGTTTTAATTCAATAGGCAAAGAATAAGTAAAAGCATAATATGAAATTAATGATGCAATGAAGACACATTAATTATAATTCTCAATCTGTAACAACTCCCGTCACAAATCACCGAGATTTTCTGATCACTTCATGTCAACTTTGAATTAAGAAAACTGATAAAAATAGATTTCACAATTCAGAGTGCAGAATTTCAATATACATGACTTCAAACCCTTATGAATATATGAGGAAAGTGAGATTAATGAAACACGTGTTTTTAAAGACCAGAACTATATCCAATATAATTTATGATTCAGCAATTTCTCTAATTTGGGATGCAGTAAAGCTTGGCTTCTTCCGCAATCTGGCAAGCTTGGTTCACAAATGAACTAACATTGATTGACTTAAGCTCAACTCATTTGTGTTAATAGAAGCCCGTCAAATTAGGTCACTAAAAAATATGACACGTCCTAAAAAGTTAACTATTTACATTTATAATCAGATTTAGGAAAAAGCATTTGGTGAAATAAAGAGTGGCCACCATCATTCACACTCTTCTCTCACCTTCATCCACTTCAACAAACAATAAGAGTCGTCCCTTCGCTCATTGCCACCATCCATCTCTCCCCCCTCCTAAAGAAATAGTGCAGTAGAGTACCAGTCTTTACTTAACATGCCTATATTTACAATACGAACTAGAATTTCAGACCAATGAATGTCTCAAAATGCCCTAATACTCAATTATATGCAGCAGCAATATGGACACTGATCTGTCTATTTCCATCAAATGGGAAAGGAATTCACCACATTGAGTTGCTCACCTTAATAGATGAAGATTTTAAAAGATAGTGAGGTCATATGTTGTCTACTCCACAGACATCAATTTAACTAATTCCATTATCTCCAAGAGAAATGCAAGCATCATACAGTTAATCGCTCTTTCTCAAACATAACTTACAAGTTCATGGAAAGCTGAGAAAGATGGAATTTTACAACTGCATTTAAGCATTTGCATTGGATAATTGACCAAAAATAAAGTCTAGAATAAGTGTCTGGAATTTTGAACCAAGCATATACCAAAGCAAGCATATAAATGAGTTAGTTGTATCAAAACTTATTTTAACAGAGTTAAGTTCGTAATTAGTCATTATTCTAACAGAGAATTTAGGGGATGTTTTTGTGCCCAAAATTCAGATCCTACACTATATATCCAATATAGAAATGCAAAATGACAAATGAGCCCTTTTTTAGCCCTCATTTGAGCCCTATTATAATTAGATATTTAGATTTATGGAGAAAATGTATTTTAAAATAGTGGTTTTTGAAGAATGTATAGTTAAAAATTAAGAGGGAAAAAAGTATTGAAAAATGAGAAGTTGAAAGTAAGAAAGAAAAATGTATTAAATTATAATGAGGCTCAAACGAGGGCTTAATTTCATACTAAAGGAACAACCAGCCGTAATCAAATATTCAAAAAAAATAACTTCCATTGCTATTGGTTGTATGAAAGATTATACGGGTCCAAACTCCAAAACAAAATTGTACCTCACTAGTAAAAGTTTCTCTAGAGAACAAAGTTTTCGAAACAATGGATGGTTCAAACATCGATTTGGGGAAGATTTCAATTTACAGAGACAGGCGAAGCGAAATCCAAACCACCTTGTAACCTCAAGAATACATGCAATACTAGAAATACTGAGCACTGAATTACTTTATATGGACTGCATTCTTACATGGCGTAATTTATTAAGGTTACCCAAATGGAAGAAGGGAATATTCTACACTAAAAATAAAGTGACTCAATCATTTTATGGATCCAGCTCAAAATCAAAACCCTCTTTCCAAGGAATATTAAAAGAGTCTGTTTGAAAGAAGAAAACACCACTTCTTTCAAACTAATGCCTTGCCTTAGCCTTTGGCACCCTTTTCCCCCATGTTTTGGAGATCCATGCAATCTAGGGCCTTATCAATGTTATCCTTGTACTGCTTGAGGAAGGCTAAAGCTAAGTCCTTGTGAATGTGGGATCAATCTAATTGTATATGTCACGGGGAAGTGGCTCTCTTAACCTTTAGTTGATGTGAAATTAATGTCTCTTGATGGTGGAAGGACAAATGCCCAATGTATTCGAGAAGTAGCTGTGGGGGAATAAAATCTTTTTGTCAGAAGGGGTTCATTTTGAAAAGAATATAGCATCTATCGATTGTACATAGATGTGTCTCGAAACAATCTCCCCCAAGCATCCTTATTACGACAGCATTTGGCCAGTTCAATTTTTTGAATGTGTATCTTGTCATGTCTGCTGTTATAACATAGATGTCTTCCATGGCAAAAACCCATCAAGAAGCAGACTTAGTGCTTATAGCTTCATCATGCATGGGTAATGGCATTTTGGTGATATACTTGAACAAAACATACATTTAGAGCTTGTTTTCTCCCATCCATTTTTTTCAACTTTTTCCCCAAATTCATTTTCAACCACACATTTTTATGGGACCAGCAACTTTTCACACTTTTCAATCACTTTTCAACCACATATCCTCCCAAAAACTCAGAATTTTTCAAAATTCCCCAAAAACTACTTACTCCAAACAAGCAATTAAAAGCAAACATCAAACACAAAGACCATCAAAACATGAAGTTTGTTTTTTCTCGAGAACAACAGTCATGGTATTCTTAAGGAAATTCACCAAACAAGGTTCAAAATACATGCTATTACGAAGATAAGTGTAAATTGACCAACAAGAGAAGAAAAATGAAAACCCAAGAAATATGCCCAACTCCTTGATAGACCGACATGTTAATGCTTTGAACATAACCATAGTGAACTAAACGCTGAATAAGTTAGATTAGAATTATTGCTTATCGCTATCATATGTTGCACTAGCATTCAAGTGACATTTTATTGTTTCTCCGTGTCGATTTCAATTAGATTTGTGTTGAGTTCATTTACATGCACATTTCATACATTTTAGGTAGTATTTTTGGAGTAATTTGGATAAATATCTACTTATTTGTGCACATTTTGTGTTGATATAGGTTTACTATTGGGAAAAATCACAGGAAAACAAAAAATGAGTGTTTCATTGAAGATTTTGGAGGAAAAAGAGCTAAAACATTCAAAGTTAGAAATTTCAGGACTAGACTATCACTTTATAGAAGTTCAGGACCAACATTGTAAACTACGAAGGAACCAAGATGCACACTTCCTAAAGTTGAAGGACCTCAAATGCAATTTTTGAAGGACTTATTTGAAAGAATACTGAAATTCAGGGACCAAATTGATCTTTACAAAAGATGGAGGGCCTGACTATAAGTAAAAAGGGCATAGATTGCAAAGGAAGAACCACGCGACCGTGTGGTTCGGACTAGGTGCAATCACTGGGTGTAAGATGAAATGGACAGAACCTGCACTTGGAGGCAATTGGAAAATTCAAGGACCAAATTGATCATTACAAAAGATGAGGACCTAATTGCAAGTAAAAAAGGGCATAGATTGCAAAGGAAGAACCACACGACCGTGTCGTTTGGACCAGGTGTGGTTGCTGGGTGCGAGATGAAATGGACAGAACCTGCACTTGGAGGATGTTGGAAAACCACACGATCGCACCGTCTAAAGTTGCGCGATCGCTTGGCTTTAATATAGAAAAAAATTACTTCGTCCTTTCGGGTCGACCAGATAAGGCCCAATGTCCTATATCTTGCGTTTGGTACGATTTTTGGGCTTTTTATGATTTTTAAGCAATTTGGTGAAAAAATACGTATACACAAATTCCTCACTTGCTAGGGTTAGACTTGCTGCCTCTCTTTAATTTTTCTCTCCACATTTTCTATTATAAACTCTCATTTTAGTTGGGTTTTATTTAAGTTTGTGTTTTTGGTGGTTGAAACATTGATTGAAGAATGAGAAACCTATAACAAGGTGGAAAAATATTGAAGTTTTGAAACCAAAATCCTTGTTGGAGGGAAGTTTCATCATTTTAAGCTTTATTTACTATGGTAATTTACTCCATATTTGAAATTATGTATTTGAACATTGAGTTTTATTGTTATTTCATTATATGGATAATTGAGGAAACTTGACCCAGCCTAGTTGATTTCAATGCTTATACTGTGATTTCAAGTTATTTATTATCTTGTGCATGTATTGTTATATTTAATATCTTGCATTTATTTTGGCTAATTAATGCTTGAGTTTTGTGGAATGTGCAATTTTTGAGAAATTGTTGTATATTCTGAACCAATACACTCTAGGTTCTTTTTAAGAATAGAAATATACCTTAAACCCTAGATGACTCACTGAGTTATTTTCACTAATGTTAATCAATTGGTTGGACTTTAATCGGCATAGAAATATAGTAGATTAATCCAACTAATTAGGACTGATTTCACTCGAGACAGGCTATTAGTTAAAATAGGAAAATTGGTTCTAACATGTTTAGAATGTTTAATGAGTAATCCATTAATTTGTATGTTGAGAAGTTAATTAGGTGAAGGTCGGGTGGAATCAAGAATTCCAATTCTCTTTAATCATAAATTCATCATCCATCATCTACTCATTTATTCACCTTATCTTGTATTTAATTCAAAGTTTTAATTTAAAGACTTGAATATTTCCAAAATTAAACTCTATTGTGTGTGTTTATTGTTGAAATTGATCAAATTAGAGTGTAATTAGAATAGACAATCCTTGTGGGGTCAATAATTCGAACTCATTAATCCACTATTACTTGTATGCAACATGTGCGCTTGGGGTGTATTTCTTAGCGAACAATTTGTATTGCTATTTTGAGAAAGTTCATAAAACATGGTCTTAAAACCTGAAAACAGCCTCTAAGAAAATAATTCAAATTGGTCAAATTCAAATCAGTATGCCATAGGAAATCTCAAAAATCCTGTTGCCTCAGGTGAACTATAAATCCGTTTTTTTTTTTGGGCAGTTGTGTTCCAAGTCAGCCATGATAAACATCAGTTCTAAAATGATCGACTACTTTCCCCATTTACCCGTCATTGTAATACCAAACCTTCAAAAATATATACAATATTACAAATATGTGTGACTAGCTGAAAGGGCTGGAGAATCAGGTACCTAAAGTAATGTATAAAAGCTAAACTACTACACAACTCTTCCACTCATCATATCATATCTAATGTTTTATTTAACAGATGTATTGATTTCATCAAAATTTATAGTTGTTACTGGTTCAGTCTCAAAACAGGAGCTCATTTATCAAGGCCATATTTGTAGAACACTTCAAAATGCAACTACAATGAGTAAACTTTAATGAAGAATTAATTAATGGTTCTATTACATACCTAGGATAGGATCTCCTTCATCTTTTTGCTCTGCTCCATCAGTTCTCTCTTCAGAAAGCTTCAATTGTTTCCCAAAATATTCAATGCCTTCCAGTAGATCAGAAGTGACCTCACCAACAGTGCTTGAGTTCGAACTAGTTTGCTCTCCTTCAAGTTCCAGCTCTTGAATTTCGAGCCTTGTTTCAATTTCCAAAACCATGCCACCAGAATACTCTACATCAACTTCCAAGGCCCACAGCTCATTTGTATCTGAGGGAAGCACCCTCATTGCAAGAATATGCGGAGGCAGAATACCAAGATCTACAGAGGTACACGTGACTTCACCGAGGTAATTGGGGCTTCGAATGTTGAATAGTGCTCTCTATGGCAGTGTAGAATATACAGGTTAGTTGTGCCAAAAACAACAATACACCCACACAACATCTTCCTGTATACTGCATTACTATGTCACTTCATGAGAGCCTTATGTTGTTGATTTTATATACAATACATTGTAAGAATGATAATATATATATATATATATGTGTGTGTGTGTGTGATAATAATAATAATCATCATCATCATCATCATCATTTAAGGAACCTTTCAATACATTTATATCTCAGTAGTACGTTGAACAAATAGAGGAAAAATTTCAGTTTTTCATACATTACATTACAATGCCATGCCTAGCATGCCTATAGAGAAAACTGATATGTACACAAAATTACCATCAGATTTTATGCATTGCAATAAAAAATTAAAAATATTAAACTGCATAAAAGACCCTCAATGGTCAGATACCTAAATAATAATCATTGAAATGAAAAGAAAATACTATTTACCTGAAAAGCATTAGTAACAATGGACCAAGAAAAATCTCCCGGCTGACTTAGAAAGAAATTTGAACTATGAAACAGGCATTTGAAATTGTCAAACATTGAGCCCGAATGGAACTCAATGAACTAGGTCAGTCAGGACAATCACAGTAGGCTCTTCAGAGGGCTTAAGTAACATCTAAGGACCAATTAAAAACCAACCAAGACTAAGCACCGGGTGCCGCATATAAAATGCCACCAAACTATCATTTTGCACTATTTGTTTTTGTTTTTATTTCTCTTTTATTCTTTTTTCTTTTAATCAAAATATATTTTTGCCCCTAGAACACATCTACATGTGCAAATCCGATGTTATTTGAAAAGAAATTTTGGCAGGTTTTGTTTGCAAGGACTGTGCACATGTTGACAGATTGAGGAGCAACTTGCTCCCTTTTGAAGGTTGCAACTAACTTGCAACCCAGTCAATAGGTTGGAGATCAAAAGTACAATTTCCTGGAATTTTATGTTAAATGATTTGAATAGAACAAGGGACTCTTGCAATATTCATAATCTGGACACAGTTTTCACAAAGATTTTCTGATTGCTAACAATGTAATTAGTCTACAGTAAATTATGTTGAGGAAAACCTACAAGAACATAAAGTTATGCATAGAAAACTCAAAAAAATATCATGTGAATTCTTAATTCTAATTGAAATATTATTTTATATATCATGTATGACATAAAACATAAAACACATGCCAAAGTTTTTGTGCATTCACAAGTAAAAGAAATTACACCATTAATATGTCATTGTAGTTTAAATCGATACGACAAACCTGAATTCGATTTTCAATGGAGTTCCTAATCTGCAAATTTCTTTTGGCATCAAAGAACAATCGTGATATTAATAAATTCAAACAAAGAGTTCCTTCATCACTAGAATTCCTGTGACCAGATTCCACATCAGTTATTCCAGAAATATGAACTCTGCTTCCTGGCTCAGTATAAGTAGATGATGCCATGCTAGTGTCCTCAGAAGAAACACTGGAAGACTTTCCTGTTGGAACCAATTTCACTAAGCCAGGAGCCATAACTGAGTCTTGGAAACGTGACTTCTCACTCAACTTTCTTTCATCACGGCCTGAAGTTGAAGTTCCACTTGCTATATTTTCTACTCCACTTTTAGAAGCCTTCTTCGCAAGTTTCTTGAGGAACTGGCGAACCTTTGATGAGCCATCAAACTTGGTTGACTTATCAAGTGGTTCAGCACTGAAAACCTCGGAAGGTTTCATAAAAGAAGGATATTCTGCATTCAATGATATCAGGTAATTGTGAAACTCTATTTTCAGCTTGGTGAACCACTTGAGCTTTTCTTCATCACAGGAAGCAAGGCGGAGGGCTTTACACCAGGACTCCTTTTCCCAAGACGTCTCAAGATACATGTAAATTATTTTACTTCCCTTATACATTACTGAACCTTCACTCTCCACTTTAATGGGATATCTTTTTGCCCTATTATTATAAGAAAAAGTAAGAAACCTCTGTTACCATTCTTCCAGGAATGTAACAAGGTACTCATGGAGAAATAGTACATAGAATTCCATGAAATCTAAAGAGGAATATGAGATAAATTAGAAAAATTAAAAAAAGTTCTGACATGGATTAGAACAATATAAAGGGCTTTTCCTGACATGGATTGGAAAAATTAAAGGGATTTTCACGGCTTTCTGTGAACACAAGACATACAGTATGCTGCAGAGAAAAATGTCCTGATCACAAAAAATAGTTTTTTTATTTGATTATTATACTTTATTATTTCTATATGTGCATCAATATTTCTTCATCGCGGATTCAACAAGATCCTTCAGTCAACTCCAAACAAACTCAACCTAAAAGGATGTATCTTTGTCAGAACCAAAACCCACTAAAAGATTGAAAAAGCTGCTAAATGCCATATAATATTTAGTAGAGTTAATCAAGCCACCTTAAACCTGTCAGAACAAGAAATTTGCTATTTGACTTGAGTTAGAATAGGCTCTCTTTTTCAAAGGTAAGCCTCAACTCAAGCAGCATATCAACTGAAGTATATGATTTGACTCAATGGATTTGGAAATCCATTATTAAACAGTTAATTCTTGATCACCAGGAAATCATAACTTAAAAAGTCCATCAAGAGGGTGCATGCACAAAAGTAGTTGATTCTAAGTCATCTGAAATTTCAACCCCTAAAGATTTCTAGAAATGTCAAATCACCATTTTCTTGAAGACAAGCTTGTTGCCGAAACAGCTTCTATTGTGCATCCCTTGAGTAAAATTTCTACATGGGAACCATCTGGCTCAGTTAGGATAAGACAGTGATCCTTAATTTTTGCATATTTCTGGACAGGCGTGACCTCCAAAAAGTCCTTTTTCCGCTTTTGCTCCTTAGGCACCTTCTCCAAAAGCCCAGGTTTTGGAACCTTTTCTGGTTCTAGAACCCATATAGACCCCTGAAACACCAGCAAAAACAAAATGATGAATTTGAGGCAAAGACAGGTGTATAGATGATATTTAATGAAATTTATGATGAGCATGTAGGCAAGAAGTCAGAACAAAAATGATATTTTTAAATGTTCCAAAGTACCTTCCCCTCAATTCCCTACCCAAAAATAAATAATAAAATAAAGTAACACCTGAGAAACCAGATTATTACACTATGATAAAAAGAATTAATACTACTACAATGATAATGTAAGTTTTTCCATAATGTTAGATTGGCACAACTTATTTGAAAATTATTTTTCTCAAACTCATTTTCAACTACACGTTCTTCCAATATAATAATTTTCGTTTTGACCCATAAGTTTTACCTATTTTTTAAATGCATTATCTCCAAAAAAAAAAAAAACTGTGCAAGATAACAGAGATGTTGAAAACTTATTAAAAGAAATTATTTATTTTATGGCTATTGGAAGGGAAATAAGGGAACAACAAGTGATGAAATAGAGAAGTATCATACATTCAATCTCTATTTGTGCACATATTGTGTTGTAAAGTGTTAAAATAAAAAATAAAAAAAAATATCCAAGTGGTAACATTTGGAAATGTGATGCAAGTATATTATATATGCTTGTAAGTATTTACTATTTATCAAACGAAAAAAAAAAACAAAGAATAACTTTTTCTAGTAATAAAAAACGAAAATTATTTAAATTGATAAAACCTGGTTTATGCATCAAATGAGTTACTTGGATCTGAGCAATTTCAACTTTTCATCCATTTTGGTCTTTATGTGTTTTTTCAAATAAAAAAAATATGTAAAGCACAATAGTTGAAAAAGAATCTTGCAAGTTCTAGAAAAGTGTTGATTATATTTTGCCAAAGACAAAAAGTCAAGAGAAGAACAATTACAAGACAAGATAATTGAAAAAGAATCTTGCGAGTTCTAGTTCTAGATAAATATTGATCATATTCTACGAAAGACCAAAATTCCATACATGATTAATTAAAAGAGCATTAGACAAAAAGTTTTCAACTACATAAAATATATGTTTGAGAAATAAAACTAACGGAAAAACTATAGTAACACCTTGCACATCCAGTAATGTGGTGGAAGATGAAAAGAGCCAGTTAATCCCACAGGCAATGTGGTGGAAAGTGGTGCTTCTAAAAAATCTTGGGTGTAAAGGAAGAAAGTATGCGTTTATGACTCACTGTGTTGTCATTATATAAGTAAAACATCAGGGGATAAAACCTTGCAGTGACAAAACTCGTGAATAGATCACTACTACTTATTTTTTTATGAGATAGAGACCATTTAAATGTCTAGAAGAGGCATTTATCTTTCTGAAAGAAAGTTGTCAAAGGAAAAGGTCCAGGGACTCGCGAGCTATGTAAGGAAAGCACAATTAGCAGAAAGTTTTTTGGGAATCTTCTACCTAAGATAAGAAGATGTTATGAATCTCAATCAACAGAGCGTAGACTCACTAGTTATTGAATTTCTGATCATTGAAATTGTAGTAGATGTTAATTCTCAATAAAGGGAAATTTCTTCAAAGCTATAAAAGGAGTTTTAGAAGCTCTGAGAAGAAATGATGGGTATATAACAATAAGCATCATATATAATTCTGTGTCATGATATATGTTTCTAGAAACATCTCACACTGACAAATGTCAAACAAAAATATTTGCTTCTACAATGTAAATATATGCATCACTGTCTCCATGCTGCACTTTTTCTGTACCCAAAGCTGTTTCATACTTCTTACATTAAAAATTGACTTTCGAAGATTACTTTCTATTGAACCAATTTTATTT
This sequence comes from Ligustrum vulgare, assembly GCA_963555705.1. Classification (NCBI taxonomy): domain Eukaryota; kingdom Viridiplantae; phylum Streptophyta; class Magnoliopsida; order Lamiales; family Oleaceae; genus Ligustrum; species Ligustrum vulgare. Next base: position 31,372,604 of record OY743178.1, read on the forward strand.
CAACATGTTTGTGATCAACTCGTTTGTTTACAGATGGTGAAGGAAAAAAATATCATTTTTATCTAAGATCATTTCAGTTACTGTATGGAGGGTCCAGAATAATACTAAGGTTTTTCAAGCTAAATGACAGAAAATACAGATTTCATGGAACTTTTGGGCAGATAAAGAATGATGTCAAATCTATATAGCAAACAGCCACAGTATCGAGAACAACAGACCTTCCAATTCCACCGAAGGAAGAAGATGATGACATGGCAACTAACTCAGAGCCCATTAGCACAGGTGTCAACAAAGGAAATGGAGAATTTGAAATAGAACAGCACTTCAATGCAAATGACAGCTACAGTCTGGACGAGTAGAGGCACCACTTTCGGGAAATGAGAAATGCAACCAATTCACCACTCACGAGGAACAAATTGTGAGTCTCAATAGGATCTTCACAAGAATCAAAGAAAGTCTGACCCCGGGTAACTCATCCTCTGGATTCTTGAAGAACAGAGACCTCTATACAGCCCAAAAATTATGCTGCGAAAATTATAAAAACTCAGAAAAAGGGCTGGATGAGAAGGGACAAAACCGAAATGGGCTATGAAGTTTATGGGTAAGGTATATCAAAGGAGGAACAGAATTGGACCAAAGAACAAATTCAGAAGGATATATTTAAAAGTCCAAAACCAGCCTTATATTGGACCAAACGCAATAACTGGACCGGAAAGTTTTAACCATAATATTCAGCTATTCAGCCATGTCTTGTGCGCAATAACAGCCCAATTTCATATGGGTTTCATCAGCTGAATAATTTCCAATCGACCATGGAAAAATCCGATTCAATGTATCTGGCTTTTTGGAGAATAAAAAATTCTTCGTTACGGGGGTGATTTTTAATAGTGAGAATGGGTATTTTGAGAAATTGGAAGCCAGGGACAAGCATAAGTCAAATATTTCGGCAATTTTGCTAGACAATCAGGAAGAAATAGAGGAAGATGAAGAGTGGGAAGGACAAACAGAGGATTTCAAAGAACAGGAAGAAGAATCAAAGAATGAAATAGAAGTGGCCATCTATAACGATCCAGAAACTGAATTAGAAAAGCCTGCAGATGATGAAGACTTATTGGAGCATGGGGAATCCATACTGATGAAACAGAGGAACAAGAACAAAGTGAGGGGGACATTTATGACACGGAGGATGAGGAAGAAGATAATAGCACGGTTTGGAAAGATGTTCTGAACTTGTTTGTAGAACAAATGGAGCCTTGTCAGTTGTATGAAGTGCAAGGGGAACTGAAACTAAAGACCCAACTAAGAGAAATTTTGACAAATTCAAACAATCAAAATATTAGTCCATCTATTTTACCATAGATTTAATACTTTATGTGATGGACATCTTGTCCACTACTCCAATTGTAATTTTTGGATGAGTTCAATAAAATTCAGTTTCCTATCAAAAAAAAAAAAAAAACAATAAAGATGCTGGTGAGTCCACGCATATCTCAACAATTTGTCCCAGAAATCTTCCAGAGTCTTCAGTCTCAGTTAAAAGCTCCTTTGCATTCCCAAAACCAAGTATTTGTAATTCTTTTCACCCAAATTTGGTATTTTCTGAAAATATTTCGCACTCTTGTAATGTAATTTCAGGTGTCTTAGATAAGAGGAAATTAACCAAGTTTGTACCTACATTTGAGTTGGATGGTCAGCCGACTGTACCTACTGATTCACAGATTATTGATACCGATTCTAGGGGAACCGAAACAAACTTGGATCATGAGAAGAGTAATAAGAAAGAATGGGCTAAAACTGGGGAGATGTCACAAGCAGAAGATGATGGAAAATTAATATCCATGCTCAACAAGTTGAACCTAACCCTAGTACCATTAGAAAACCAAAAGAAAACAAATTTATGTAACAAGGGAGGTAGTTCAACCAACTCTAGAAAAAGTGTGAAAAAAGGGGATAGAGAACTAAAGAACCTCCAAAGTAACATAAACTATGAGAAGGAAATCAAAGGTGTTGAATTCAGGAGAGGAAGAAGGGATCCGATGAAGATAGTCAACTGGAATGTTAGAGGTTTAGGGGATCGAGTTAAAAGGAAGGTAGTGAAGGAATTGTTAAGTAAGGAAAAACCAAATATAGTCACACTGCAAGAAACCAAAAAAGAAAAAATCGAGAAAAAACTAATTGGTAGTACCTGGGGTAGACGGGTAGTAGATTTAAAGAATGGGCTTTTTTACCTTCAATTGGAAAATCAGGTGGTATTCTTGTAATTTGGGACTCAAGGGTGTTTAGGGGTAAGGAAGTAGTGTTGGAGAACTTTTCAGTATCGGTTTTTTTGAAGGTCGTAGGGGGTAATGAAGGATGGTGGTTCTCAGGGGTTTATGGACCATGCAGGCCTAGAGAAAGGGATGATTTTTGGGTGGAATTGGCAGACTTATATAGACTTTGTGGAGGAAAATGGTGTCTGGGGGGTGACTTTAACATTGTTAGATATCCTTCGGAGAAATTGGATGGTGACAGATATACTAAAAGCATGAGGAAGTTTGATCAATTCATAACAGACATGGGATTAAAGGACTTACAGCTCTTAAACTCAGAGTAAACGTGGTCCAATATGAGAGATAGACTGGCTTGTTCAAGAATAGATAGAATCCTATTTACAGAATACTAGGAAAGCATGTTCCAGGAAGTTAGGCAGGAAGCCCTTGTGAGGGTAACCTCATATCATTGTCCTATTACTATTGATACCAACAGATTCAAGTGGGGCCTAGTCCATTCAGTTATGTGGCTAAGGCATAAGAATTTTAATACAAACTGGAAGGTATGGTGGAGTAAGTGCGAAGTTGAAGGTTGGGCAGGGTATAGATTTATGGGGAAGTTGAAAATGATAAAGGAAGAATTGAAAAATTGGAATAAAGAAGAATTTGGTGATGTAAGAATGGAAAAAAAGGCAATTATGAAGAAGATTGAAGGAATTGACAAGGAAGATGTCAAACAGAACATTGGGGAAGAAGAGAGAGTAGAGAGAAGGAAATTAAGAAGACGACTGGAGGAATTGATTACAAGGGAAGAAATTCATGGAATCAAAAAGCAAAAATTAAAGGAGTCAAGGAATGGGATAATAATTCTAAGATGTTCCATAAAATTGCAAGTGGAAGGAAAACAAATAATTTGATCAATAAACTTGAGGGTAGGGATGGGAGAATCTTACATATGGAAGGGGAAATTGAGAAGTAAATCATTGATTTTTTTGAAGAGTTGTTCAATAAGAAGGAGATAAATAGTAATGGAATTGAGGGGTTAGAATGGGCAAGTATTGAAGAGGAAAGGAAATTGAAATTAGAGGAACCTTTTCAGGAAGGAGAAATAAAGGATGCTCTTTTTCAATGTGGTGGAGATAAAGCGCCAAGGCCTAATGGTTTTTCGATGGCGGCGCTAAAGGAGGGTTGGGAAGTCATCAAGGAGGATTCGATAAAGGTTTTCGATGAATTTTATGCGAGCAGCATTGTAAATGCTAGAGTAAATGAAACATTCATAAGTCTCATTCCAAAAAAGTTGAGCTCAGTCTCCATTAATGACTTTCGTCCAATAAGTCTGGTTACTTCATGGTACAAGATAATAGCAAAGGTCCTATCTTTGAGACTTTAGGAAGTTATGGAAGAAACAATAGATGTGGCCAGTGCACTTTTGTGAAAGGAAGGCAAATTTTGAACTTGGTTCTGATTGCAAATGAGACTGTTGAGGAATATAGGGCAAAGAAGAAAGAAGGAGTGGTGCTTAAAATTGACTTTGAAAAGGCATATGATCACGTTAGTTGGGAATTTTTAAATTTTGTGTTAGAAAGGAAAGGCTTCGGTGGAAGATGGCGAAAATGGATAAGGGGCTGTTTGTCGTCGGCAAACTTTTCAGTAATGATCAATGGCAAACCAAGGGATAAATTTGGTGCATTTAGAGGGTTGAGGCAAGGAGACCCACTATCACCCTTTCTTTTCATCATAGTAGGGGACGTTTTAAGTAGATTGGTCAATAAGGCTTGTGATATGAAGATATTGGAAGGATGTAAGATAGGCAGCAATAAAGTGAGGGTCTCGCATCTACAATTTGCGGATGATAGCATTTTCTTTTTGGAGAATAATGACGAAAGCATCGAAAACCTTATAGGAATTTTGGAGATTTTTTCAAGGAGTGCGGGACTAAAAATTAACATGGCAAAAAGCATGATTGTAGGCATTAATTTGACTGAAGAAAGGATTGAAGACATTGTGAAGAAAGTGGGTTGTGGTAAAGGTAATTGGCCGTTGAATTATCTTGGATTACCTTTAGGAGGAAACCCAAACAATTATTCTTTTTGGAATTCAGTGGTTGAGAGAATTGCGAAAAGATTGTAAGGGTGGCATAAAGGAGGCTTATCAAGAGGAGGGCGTCTCGTGCTCTTGCAATTGATTTTGGAAAGCATTCCTACTTATTTCATGTCAATTTTTAAAATGCCTATGAAGGTGGTAAAGATGATTGAGAAGATGATGAGGGATTTCTTCTGGGAAGGTAAAGGTGAGGGCTATAGAGACCATCTAGTTAAATGGAAAGTTGTCACAAAACCAAATGAGAAAGGAGGTTTAGGGATTGGAAACCTTCACTTGAGGAATTTGGCACTTCTTGGTAAATGACTTTGACTTTGAACTGGAGTCTCTTTGGCATTCTATAATCTACAATCGGTATGGCCTCCACTCAAATGGACATGATGCATGCATTGATGTTAATTCCACTTATCGGGCACCATGAAAATCCATTACAAGAGCTTGTAATACTTTTGAGGTAAACACCAAATTTGTGGTTGGGAAAGGGGATACAATCCGATTTTGGTTAGATAAATGGATGGGTAACCAAACTTTCCAAACATTTTTTCCCCAGCTTTTTCAATTATCAAACAACAAAAATTCCGTCATTAGTGACATAATATCCCTACCACCAAATTCCATTCCTACTTGGAACCTTGGATTCAATAGAAACCTTAATGACAGAGACATTGAAGAATTTACTTCCCTTTCCGATCTGCTTGAAAAAATAACTATTGACCCATTCTCATCAGATAAAAGAATTTGGACCGGTCAACCATCGGGGGGCTTTTTCATGTAAATCCCATTTGAACTTCCTTTGTCAATCCTCTTGTGATTCTAATTTTCCCCAATTCAAATTCATTTGAAAATGTATGATTTTTACAAAAGTTAAAGTTTTTACTTGGTTGGTGTCTTTAGGGTAGGTTAATACTTGCGATTTGTTACAATTTAAAAGGCCTTTCTGGTGTATTTCACCGTCGTTTTGCATCATATGTAAAAAGGCCAATGAAACTATTGATCACTTACTGATCCATTGTGAATTAGCTAAAGGAATTTGGGATAAAATTATGAACATGTTTGGAGTATGGGGTGCACAGCCTAGACGTTGGGACGATTTGATTCTTATCAAATGGAATTTCGGAGATAATATGGAAAAAAAGAAGATCTGAAAATTATTTGTAATGGCAGCAGCGTGGATCATATGGTCAGAAAGAAATAAAAGGATTTTTGAGGATGTTGAAAGAACAATAAAAGACATTTGGGATAGTATCATATTTTTTACGGGATTATGGGCTAGTGCAGCCGGTCTTTTTAGTAGTTTAGACAATTTCTTATTTCGCTTAGATCCCATGAGCTCTTTGTGCAACACTGTTATGAGTAATTCATAGACTAGTATTTAACCGTACTACTTTAGTATAGATTTAATCTTGTCAGTGATGGACGACTTGTCCACAATTCATATTGTAATTTCATAAGTCAATTTTAATAAAATTCTGTTTCCTATCAAAAAAAAAAAAAAAAAAATAGAACCTTAGATTTATGTTGTCATGTGTTTTCTTAATTGATTTGGAAGTTGTTCACTCCATCCATTCCACATTAATTAACACCCTTTATGTTTGGTGTAATTTAAAAATTGAAGTATATGTCATATGTGTAGCAACGAAATAATTATATGAAAATAGCGTTACCCAAATAATTTTTTGTACCATTTTGAGCCAAAGTGGGCTAATTCTTGGAACAGGTGAATTCAATAGACTGCATATGTTTGTTGAATTAATGTGCTCCACATGCTAAAGACGGTGGTTCAAATATGATGGTGGTTTAAGAAAGAAAGAGAGCATTGTTTCCTGTTGAGTAACACTATCTCAAAGTAGAAATGTCGACAATAAAGTGGAATATAGCGGGTATTAATTTTCTTTCTTTGGGGGTTTTAGATTTGCAATATATGTGTCTTCATTGTTCTTCTACAGTTCTACGAAGATTCACCATTTCATTTTATTTGAATTTACATTATTTAGGCCTAGGAACATAAATACTGGCTCTACTAGTTTGCCTTGAGTTTAATTTTATTATAATAAAATTCTGAAGAGTTTCTCTCAATTTCAGCACGACAAACCCATCTTTGATTTGTTAGTCACAACTTGTTATCGTTTTAAGAAAGATTTATTCCCTCTCCCATCAACAATTGATAAGATATTGCAATCTGAAGTTTACTGATTGCATCACAAGCATAAACAGAGGTTTTTTTCATTTGATTTCATTCATGGCCACTTGGTTTCAAGATGGATGTTTAAATTAGCAGTTGAGCTAAAGCAAGAGGTATTGGATAAGTTTCATTTCATCCCTATATTAATGTTCCAGCCTTTTTTGAGGCAAAAGACAAGTTACGTTAACATTAACATCGATGTCAAAATATAGAAAATGAACTCAGGTCATGGTATATGACTCTTCTCAAAATAGTATTCAGAAATGTCTATTCTAGTTAAGATTATTTTAATTAAATACTTGCTTTTAATCGAGCTCGATATTAACACGTGGTGTTTTCATATCTTCTGTTTTAATATCAGTTTTACATCAAAAAAGTGGAGTAACTTCTGATATAGCAGTAAAAGAAGACGAGTATGTGGATCAACTCTCAAATACCTTCTCATACACATAATCATTGACAAACATATATGGGTAAAGAATTCATATCCAGCTCGTAGAAAATGTAGTCGCGTAACAGAGCTAAATTACCTGAATATCGTATAAAGTCGGATTGAGGTCGCCCGGCAAAGCTGAATCTTTCTCTTTCCCTTGTTCTTTCGCGACTCTCTGATTTATTATGCGAATCAAAATCCACACTCCCACTGCTTCCATTGCAATAACAGTCAGAGCCCCAAGAAGAAATACTAACAAAAAAAGCACCACCATTGTTAACCCCCTGTCAATTTCAATTGAGCTACTGTCAATTTCCTATTACCGTTATCATATGCAAATCCATCTAACAATCATACAACAAAGTACAATCAAGGATTTTTCCAATCCAACTCTTGAATAAAGAAGAATGAAGAAAAGAAATCAAATTAACGAATACTTATTGATGAAATTTACGGGATCTGATAATCAATTGATTATGTGAGAATTGGAGAGATAGAAGGGTTAATTTTCAGACGCCGAGTGGCGTGGAATTTACAGGTTTACTTATTGGAGCGATTACTTGTATAAAGAGCAATTGACTCGATTAAAGTAGGTTCTTTGACTATTGCTTTTAATTTCAAATTAGTTTCACACAATACTTTTTTATAAAAAATGGTTTCACACAAGTACAGTATATCCGATGTACTGAAATAAATAAAATAATGAAAAAAATCAGAAACACTACTTTCACTATTGGTAATTAATTTGTTTATGAATTAAATTATAAATTTTTTTATGTTTTGAAAATTTATTATAAGAAATTAGTTTATCTAACTTTTGTTAGATTAATTTAATAATGGCTAGCAAAATATTATAAAAGTAGATAAAGTCATTAATATTCAATGTCCAAAAATATATTATAAGAAATCTATTCTATTTATTTTAATATATAATAAAAGGAGGAGTGCGGAGAAAACTTCCGCCCATTTATCCTGGTCATTTCTACAGGAAAAATTCTAGATATACCCCTTTCTCTTTGCAATATTACACCTCCTTTTCATTTGAATTTATAAAAAAACAAAAGATAAATGCCTCCTAGGGAAGCTTCTTTCACTTCCACTCAAAAACCCTATCGTTCTCCTCCTCTCTGACTCAAACCTCTGTCTCCAATCTCTTCCTGATCGTTGTAGCGGCGATGTGCAGTGGTGATTTGGTGGTGGTGCGGTTTCAATTGTGGTGAGCTGATTGTGAACCTGGTATTGTTGTGGTGAGTCGATCTTGTGGTTTCAGATTTATTCACTCAATTCATCTCTGTAATTATTCGAATCTAAAGTGAAAAGATGAACGGTGCTGATAATTGGAGGACAGATCAGAGGGACACTCAAATTTCAAAGAAACATAAGTTGATTCTAAACGCAGGGGAGCAACTCGAGTCGAAGGGAGAAGTTAAAGATTCAATTTTTATTATTAATTATAATCAACGTATTATGCTGAAATGGGAGAAGTTTGATGTTTGTTTTGTTTTGTTTAGTGACTTGATTGAAGGATGGTTCGACATTTAAGACCAAATATAAGTTCCGACCATATTTTTATGCTGCCACCAAGGTAAGTTCCGATCCAGTGTTCGAATTCCTCTGCTAAATAAAATCACAATTCACTGATCATTTCAATAATTGAAAATTTGTTAGAGTTTCGTTTCATCTGCGTTTGTTCAAAATCTTTATTCAGTTTATGCATAGAAATTTACAAATTTGAGGCTCAGCACTATAGCAGGAGAAAGATGATGGTGGAGGATCTCGGGGTAGAGGCAAAGGAGGCATCAGTGAGACCTTTTTTTGTTGTTTCCTTATTATGATTGTTCTATGTTGATGGAACGTGATTAATGTGGAGATGTTCATGCAGATTATTTATGTCCTGTCCTTTCCAAAGCTGTTAAGACAATGAAAAAGGTGAGAAAAAAGCTTCTTGACTGTAAAACCTCACTGTAAGTGTACAACACACTTAAGTGATTCTATATTTTGTGTGGCTTAATATATGTATAGAATATCCAATAAATCGATTTGGGAATAAGAGTATAATACTTTAGATTCAATATGCTTACTAAAATTTGTTGCAGATGGTTTTTCTTGCTTCTAGAACTCTCCAACCAGCTCTGTTAAACTTTATTGGTCAAACCATTGCTGGTTCCTTCGGCCATTTGTGCTTTATCACATTCGATTGTTGGGGATATTCCTTAAAAAGTATTATTCGGATTATTTTTTTGTAATTCGGAATTAGGTAAATATTTAAATACTTTTTTTCCCTACAAAAGGTGAGTTCGTTAAAGATTGCTTATTATCATAAATTCTGGAAAGTGAAATTTTGAAAAATAAACTTGAAATTAAAATAAATGAATACACATAGGTTAAACTTTGATTCTTATTTCTTGGGATTATAAATTTTAGTATTGTTCTTACTATTGCATTTATTCTATGGTTATGGTTACGAGATCATTGGCATGAATCTCAATTTATGCTTTACAACTTCTTGTGGATATCAATAATATATACTTATTGAATCATATCCACAATATTTGCTAGCTGCTATGGAGATTTTAAAAGAATAAACATATGTGTACACTTTTTATTGTACATTTGTTAAGTGCATTTTTATACCTTTAAATTAGCATATTTTGGAATATCTTGAGCAAATATCTACTAATTTGTGCATATTTTGTGTTCAAATAGGTTAATATCTAAGTTTGATGCCAAAAATCACAAAAGGAGTGCAAATTATGCTGAAATTCCAAGTTTGGGGACCATTTTGTCACTTTCGAGAAGTTCTGGACGAGCTGCGCAATTAACCGAGGGACCAAATTGCAAGATTTCAAAAGTTGAATGGCCTAAAGTGCAATTTTAGAAAGACTTATTTGAAAGAAATCAAAACATTCGGGGACCAAATTGATCGACCTTAAAAATGAAGGACTCCATTGCAATTACAGAAGGGGTCCAAGCTGCAAACCAAGACTCATCCGAGCCACGCAAACGCGTGGCTCGAACCATGTCGTGTTCGCGACCTAGCCAATTGAATGGACCCGAGGCCAAAGTTGGGTTCGAAAGTTCCACCGCGCGATCGCGCGCGGTATAGGGGCTCGATCACTCGGTCAATGTTTTAAAAAAAAATATATGGGCCGGTCAGGGTCAACCCGGCCGGCCCGATTCGGCGTAAAACGCTGTTATAAGCGGATTTTTGCAATTTTTAGGGTTTTTGGTTGATTTTTGGGATAATATAAATACCCAAAATCCTCATTTTGCTAGGGTTCATGTAAGTTCTTGCTCCTTTTCAATTTTTTTTGTATTTTTCCTCTTAATTTTTATCCTTTGAATGCAATGTTAAGTTAATGTTTTTATGTTTTAATAAAGTTATTCTACATTTAAGTTTCTTATTGTTGTTTGGTCTTTTGATTATTGTTATTTTCTCACATTTCCACCAAGAATGTCATATACTTTTTGTACATTTAATGTTTTATGCTTGGGTTGTTGAAGACATTAATGGGTGATGAAGAAACTTGGTTCAAAGTGAAGAAATCTTGGATTTTCACTTCAAGAACTTTACAAAAAGGGGAGTTTTCTTTATTAACTTATTTTTAATCTTTATTTAGAATATTGTTGATATGTTTGTGTTGTTGGTTAAATGTTGTTGTCATTTTATTATAGGTTAATGTTTTTATGTTGGAATGTTTGATTAGTTTAATCTTATTTAAAGATTTTAGGTTGTTTTTAGATTGTGGGTATTTATGTTTATATGTTTATGATTACTAATGTTGTTTTATGTTTTTGTAGCTTTTAAATGTTTGTTACTATTTTAAGTTATAATTGGAATTTACTATAAAAGTTAGGTGATTTTAAAATTTTCCATGTAATTTGGTAGATTAATTAACTACCACTAATTGATTTTTTGAAAAGTAGAAATTAGTATAGTTATGAAAACTAAATTTACATTGTCTTATGTTCTCCATCTTATTTTAATCATCAAGTTCTTGTTGTCACTAGTTTACTTTTTATAATTAGTTTTAATTCTAGCTTTTATATATTGTTGTCTGTTTACTTTAGTTAACTAGTTTTCATATCGTCATTCTTTAATTTGTGCTACTTAGTATTCACCATCAAACCAAACTTTGATGTTACTTGACTTTTATTTTAAAATTAAATCAACAAATTTAGTTATAAATCAATCAATCCTCGTTGGTACGATAACCCGGACTTTTCAAGTCCACTTTACTACTTGAACGCGAACCGTGCACTTGAGATATACTATTTTAGCGAACAACACCCACTCACATGGGGTTGATTATTTTAATCTTCCTATAAATGGATCCCACCCCTATATGAGTGGGGTGTATAAAAAGTTTACAAATAAAGGTGTACACGTAGCATGGTTCATTTTAAAAAAGTAACCGGTGACCCTTTCAACCCAAGAAAATAGGAAATGTTTATGAACCGTGGATAGTGTTTAGAAAATCGAAAATCAATTCGAATCGGGAAAGGCAACGGGTCAAGGTTCAAAAGGTCCGACCAGGTCGAACCGATTTTTATTAAAACATAAAAAAATTGTTTCAAAAATCACAAAAATTTCTAAAAAACAAGTTATTTTATAAATAAACTAATATTTACTCATTTAGAAAATTAAATTATACGCAAAAGTAGCTTAAAACAATTAGAGAGAGAGAGAAAAAAAAGAAACCGAATTTTAAAAATCGACCAGTTCCTGGTTGAACCAGCCAATTTTTTATCGATCGATTTTCCAGCCGGTTCCCGATTTTCCCGGTCAAACCGACCGGTCCAGTCGGATTTTCTAAACACTGATCGTGGGTGCAAAAGATTGGCCATCTAAAACATTGGCCAACAATGGTATACTATGGAGAAGTTATTTCTTGAAAGATTAATAAAAGTTTGTTCTACATGGAATAATAGACAGTAAATCTCCTCTGTTCATGAAATACTAAGATTTAGATTTCGTAAACGTAATGTTTTTTGTCGCTATCTTTGTATACTTTTCAATATAAGGAAATTATTTTTATGAAAGGAGTAAGAAATTTTCTGCCTTGGTAGGTGAGGTCAAAATTTAGCTTAATGCAATACTGAACTTTTGAGTGTTGCACAGGATATGCTTTGTTGTCCAACTAGAATTTATTCTTTTATGTCTCATTCAAGGGTTGAGATTCTTCTTTTTCTTCTTAATAATGAAAATCCTGAAAAAATATGAATTTGAAGAATAGTTTTGACTCTAATTAAGTATTGTCTGATTTAATTCTCTTTGTTTTTTATGAGTGACGTCTTAAATTATGCAGGGATATCATATACAAACCAGTTGTATTAGGTAAAACCCTTTGCAAATGCTATTGATTTAGTAGATATTTTGTGTTGAAATTATGGGCCAGAAGGTGTTTTTGTTCTCCTCTATTCTTCTAGCCTAATGTTAATAACACAACTTCAGTTTTTATTTTTTATTTTATTTGGTGTCCTGTAATTTTCAATATAGAAGTTTCAATAGAAGTAACTGGCAACAGAATTGGAGAAGAGAGAAACAAAAGATGTCTGAAAGAGAATTGTCCAAATTCCAATAGCTGGATCCATGCTTCAATGTCATTTCTAGGGCAAGTTTTGGCTTAAGCACAATTAAGTGAGTGGTTTTGCTTTTCAAGATACTTTTCAAGCTATAAATGATTCAAAAAGTTATCATGCATTTATTTTTAGTGAACGCATATGTAACTCTATCATTTGCATCGTCTGTCTTTGTGAGTAGTCTATATGCAATGTTTGTGAGTGTCTTTACTATAATTCTATACCGATTCAATAGTCCAGATGTGTTCTTTTGTACGGTATGTCCACATATTGAAACGTATCATAATATAAGTCACATTTTGATTTTGCAGGGTTTAAGACAGTTGAACATTTAAGGATTGAACTTTTGAATTAAGAGGAAATTCTCTTTTATGCAAATTTTCTGTTGTAGTCATCTGTGCTCCAAAACCACATTCTCTTAGTTAACTTGGATTTGCAGTATAAATCGAGATATGAAAAGGACTTGGTGGCATAATGTTACTTTGCGAAGCATAAGATTGCAGTTAAATGTTCTGATATAATGGCTCTCAAGGAAAATTACCCTGATGATGGTCCTGGGACTATTGACGTCGTGGTAATAAACACTCACTTCATTTCACTCAACTCTTATTATGTTGCACTGTATATGCCCTTATCAGTTATTAATTAATTGACAATAAATTTTGGCACTTTGATGTGCAGTCGGCTAGGAAATCTCTTTCATTTAGAGAGACTAATCCACAACCTAGAAAGCACACATTTGGCAGGAAACAAAAGATTTTACTGGTGGACAGCTAGCATACATAGGTAAGTGATCATTGTAGCGCCCCGAGTTCCGTATACCCGGTTCACCACGTCATTTTCTGTCTAAATTTTTTCGAATAATATTTTTGCGGAAGAAATAATTGAAATTCATTTTTGGCAACATTTAATAAACTGTAATGGCCGATAAAATTGAAAACATTTATGAAATCATTTGAAATAGTAAATCGAACCATTAATATTGTAAAGAAATTGCCAATGTCATAATTTCTCAAATAAATGAACTTCTCTAAATTATTCGATTGTTTGGAAAATACGGAAATCATTAATGTCAAACTTTCAACCGTTTAACAATTATTGCCACCATCATTCATCGCTCGCCACCGTCTCCGAAATCTGCAAAACTGTTAAAAAGTAGGGTGAGTATTTCATGGGGGAAATACTCAGTAGACTCATCGCAAATTAATTAATTTATAAGATGATTAAACACATATAAAACATTTCAAAATAGAGGGACTAAACTGAAATTTCTGAAAATTCAAATATATATCCTCAGATTCTGTTTTCTCTCACTTTCCCATTTCGTTAACAGAAAGAGAGAATACGCGAGAGAGACAGAGGAAGAACTAGGGCTGCGACGGCGAAAACACCAGCGAAAGGCAGGCGTAGGTTACGGTGAGCGACGGCAAGGATGGGTGTTCCAATTTTTGAGGGGTTTGGTACGAGTTTAGGTGTAAAACCGTGTGAAACCGAAGCTAGGGTTCACGGTTTAGGTCGTGATTTTCCGGCGAAGAGGTGGTCTGAGGTGAGGTAAGTAACTGAGTTCATTTATCATTGGGTTTCAATTTGGGTTTTGATTTTGAGTTTGGGCTGAACTTGGAGATTCGAGGTTGGGCAGTGTTGAGGCGGTAGTGGTCGCGAGTGACTGCAGAGGCGATCTTGGAGTTAATGGTGGAATTGGTGACTAGAGCTGGAGGTGGTGATTCTGGTTTCTGCTTTAGGTGATTTCAAGATAGCGATGGCATTGGGTGTTGACTTGGGGTTGTAACGAATCTTGGGTGCAGCTGGATTGAGAATAGAATTTGGGTTGTTGCAGATAGTGATGGCTGATAGCGGACAGTGTGATTGATGATGATAATGGGTTGGTTTGATTCATGGTTCATGGTGGTGCAGGTTGACATTGTGGTGATGGCTCAAACAGAATTTGGCTGGCCAGATTGATGATGATTGGTGTTTTTGCTGTTGAATTGGTAATGAGATGATGGTGATACCGGTGGTTGGTGGATTGATGTAGGTGAAATGGAGTAGGAATGAATTGTGTATTGATGCAGTGATGAATTTGATTAAGACAGTATGTTGGTTTGGAGTTCAATGAAAATTGAGTACAGGCGGCGGTTTGGTGGTTGGATTGTGGTGTTCTGATGCAGGCTGGCCATGGTGATGAGGTTTGTAGTTGATGATTTAATTGGTGTTTGATTGAAGAAATTCTGTGAAGTGAATAAGGTGGTGAGGGATTGATTGGTGGGGATGATGATAGCAGAGATTGGAAATGGCAGAGGCAGTGTTGGTTGAGGTGATGATTGCTGATTCTGAAATGGTTCTTATGGTGGTGTTTGTATGAATTTGGTGATGCTCGGTGGTGATTGTGATGAGTGTTAAGTTGATAGCTGTATATGGAGGTGAATATATATTGTGTTTTGTTAGCCAATTAAGAAAGATAGTGGAGAGTTAGGTGATGTGAGAGGGTGGAAAACATCATAATTGGAGGGGTGGAAATGAGGTGTAAAGAAATGCTAATTGATTTGTTTATTGTGGGATTTAGATGGTGGAATTGCTGCTTGAGGATGCTGAAATCTGATTATATGTAAGAAGAAGGGTTGGACAAATTCTTTAATGGAGTTGGTGTAATGATATGATGAAGATGCTTTGATTATGGTATATTGAGGTGGAAAGAGTAATAAAGAAGGAAGAAAAAGAATGTAGGGGACGTGAGTTGGGATAAGGAAGAATATATGTATTGATTAGGTATTATAGAATAGGATAGTGTAGAATTTGGTGTAATATGAAATAGAAAATGGTGTAATATTCTTTATACAAAATGATGATGTTTTTGTAAAGAATTGTTGTTTTGGTGTAAAGAAGAAAATCATGTGGGGAAAATTTGGTTTAATTAGATAGGATCAATTTAGGATAATTAACTAAAAATTTGACTAACTTTGATTTGAAAATGTATTTAAAACTGATATATTTTGGACTGAAAATAAATTTGAAAATAAATAAATATTGAGATAAAAATTGAATTACATATTTGGACTTGAAATAATTTGAATAAGGAAAATTGAGATATTTTAATAAATTTGGAATTCAAAAATGATTTTGAAAATAATACTTTGAATAAATAATTAAAATAACATAATTTTAGAAATTCGAATTTTAATTTAAAATTGAACAAATTCGATATTTCTTGACTTGGCTAGACGAATCCATCGCGGCGTTAATTTCAAAATAATAGGTGAAATAGTAGCGACACAATTTTCTAAATATTAAAATAATTATAAAATTGCGTAAAAATCTTGGTCGCTACAATCAGTCCTATATTGGGGGTGATACTAAAATTTTCTTGTAAAATTATTTTCATTCGATCAGTAGATAAAGATCTCACAACATTTCAATTAAAACTTCTGTATTCTGCAAATGAACATTTTTCTCTTCATTTCTCACAAGCTTTAATTTTGCATTGACTTGTGTCACCAGTCACTAGGTTATTGTCAAATCATTTGGTTTTACGTGCATAGTGTTGTTTTCTGGAAATTTTCATAGATTTGCATTGACTTTTGTTATTAGGTTATTGACAAGTTATGAGGCTCAACGTCCTATCAATGCTACACATGTTGAAGCTTTAAGTGCAAAGAATGGCATTGGTGTTGTGAAGTTAATGAGTCGCTACAGTGGTAAGATAAACCTATGCAATACTTCAGAAAGTGCATAAAATGATGGAAAATAGGCTGAATGGAGATGGGATAATGGTTTCATGGTGTTCTCAAGATGAAATGCAAAGCAACCAGTCTATAGGGTGTTTTGTGTCTCATTTTGGATGGAATTCAACACTTGAAAGTATGGTTTCTGGAGTACCAATCATGGGCTGCCCACAGTTCTCATATCAAGCGACGAATTCACAATTGTTTGTTGTGTGATTAAAATTACTTTTGGTTTGACTTTGGCGGTGAACAATTAACTACATCGTCCATGTTTCCGTTGAAGTCAAATTGGATAGTGATTTCATAGACGTGGGAATGCATGCTTGGAGATATGTGAACTTTTAATTTTATTCTATGATTTCTGAACTAAGCCTCTGTTTGGTAACACTCTGTAGTTTATAAATTGATTTATTTATATTGTACGAAATTGGAATTTAAAATCTTCCTTCATGTATTCTTGCGAGACATGACCATTTATTACTGATGTGTATGTAGATTTATCAGGACGTATGCCCATCTCAGTCATCTTCTTGTATATCATAATGGCTTCTTGCATCTGACCTAGTCTAAAGAACCCATCAAGAACTACATAATATGTAACACCCCGGGTTTTAAAGCACCTAGTTCGTCACGTCATCGTCTCATTTAACTTTTAAAATAATATTTTACGGAAAAATAATAAATTTTTTCTCATAATTGGCAACAATTAAATAAAAACCAAACGGTAAATAAAATTTAATAACTTGGAATTTCTTGGAATAACAGTTCAAAAGAAATCTTTTAACAAAAGTATAAAAATTGCTAGCATTCTAAAATTTAACATGAATAAAATATAATTTCTATTATTTAATAATTATTGCCACCATATCCATCATGCACCTCCATCTCCGATATCTGTAAATGTTGTTAAAAAAAGGAGTGAGCATTTCATATAAATACTCAGTAGACTTATTACCAATAATTAATCTATAGAATAATTGAACACATAATTATGCAACTTATATAGTGACATCATCATAGGCTCTTTTATTTTTAAAAATAATAGGCTCTTTAAAAACATAGGGTTTGGGTAGTCTCGTCTCATGCATTAAAGTACGTAAGTTATGCATAACATCATTTCTCATTTTATCTCATAAGAGATATTCTCGTCTCGTCTCGTCTCATGCATTAAATGCATATAAGTCACGTAAAATCACATAATACATTCAATTATAATTTAAACTAATTAGTGGAGGCGAGTCTACCTTATTCTCGAGTTTGTTGAGCGGGAAAAACATCAATCTTCTAAACGACCAAACGCCTCGTCTAGCCAATATATAAAATAATTTTTAAACTAGTATTTTGAAATTCAAAGGTTTTAAAACAAAAGAGTTTTTTAAAAGAAGAATAAAAGTTTATGGTTTTAATTGAAAATCAAACATAATTGGGATTTGAAAAGAGTTGGGACCAAAATAGATGATTTTGAAAATGGTTGGACTGACTTACAGAATCTAAAACATTTTGCGCTGGCAAACTTATTTCCAAAAGTGCAAGGTTTGAATAAAAACACTTTTAAAAACTTGGGATCAAATTAAATGACTTTCAAAAGATGGAGAACTAAGAGGCAAATTTGCAAATCAAATTATTAATTAAATCAAAATCATCTCTCTCTCTCTCTCTCTCTCTCTCTCTCTCTCTCTCTCTCTCTCTCTCTCTCTCTCTCTCTCTCTCTCTCTCTCTCTCTCTCTCTCTCTCTGAGAAGAGAGGAGAGGCCAAAGGGGGCGCGCGACGGCCTCTTCATGCCGGTGGTCACCGGCGGTTAAGCCGGCGATAACACCGCTGTCCAGTGGTGGCGACGGGGAGCGGTGTGGCTGTGTGAAGGAAGTAAAAGGGCTCGATTTTTGGCTGTAAGAACCGAGACGTAGAAATTCGGGTTTGGAAGTTTTCTGGTGAAGAACCCGACAACGAAGGCCGGTGGTTCAAGGTAAGTATAATGGGTTTCTTGGTTTATATTTCAGATTTGATTTTGGGTTGATTTGGTTGGGTTCTTGTAGTGGTTGTGCCTGTGATGGAGAGGTGATGCTCGGTGGTGGTGTTTGATTGTGAATCAGAATTTTTATACAAGGTGATGGGTGAAGGTGGTGTGGTGGGTGTATTGGCAGTGGCGGCGAGAGGAGGTGTAGTGGCGGACGTTCCTTTGTTGTGGGTTTGGACGGTTTGGCGGTGGTGGTTCTTGGTGTTGTACTGATTGTTAGTGTTTATAGGAATTTGAGACACGGTTGGTAAAGACAGTGGCTGTGTAACGCCTCGAATTTCTGCGGAGCCTGGGACGCCACGTCGTCCTTTAAATTTGATTTTATTGCGGAAATAATTAAAATTTTCAAACATCATATTTATTATTTGAAACCTTTGAAACAACATTTTTTCGGAAGAAATGAATTTATAAAAACATCACGTCTATTATTTAAAAAATGTAGCGGAACATAATTCTAACAAATTCATAAAAACCTTAAACCTTAAGTTTTTAAGTAAAGTAACGATAAATAATTAAATTGATGACATTTATGAAACTTGACTTAAAAAGAAAATTAACATTATTTCTGATTTTCCACCGCTGCCATTTCATTCGTCACCATCTCCAAAATCTGTGAAAACTGTTAAAATAATTGAATGAGTATTTCGAATAATACTCAGTAGACTCATCGCCAATAATTAATTTACAGAATAATTGAACACGTAATTATGCAATCGTACAGTGACATCATCATCATATTCTTGGGCTATTTTATTTTCAAAATCAAGGCTCTTTAAAAATCATAGGGTGTGGGTAGTCTCGTCTCGTGCACTTAAGGCACATAAGTTATGCATAACATCATCATTTCTCATCTTATCTCATAAGAGATATTCTTATCTCGTCTCATGCATCAAAGCATGTAAATCACGTAATTTCACATAAAGCATGCAATTATAATTTAAATAAATTAGTGGGGGCGAGTCTACCTTAAATCACGAGTTTGAAAATAAAGCTGGAAAATCACGTCAATCTTCTAAATCACCAAATGTATCGCCTAGCCAAAAGAAAAATTAAATTAATTTAGTATTTCGAAAATTGAAATATTAAAGTGAATAAATAGAGTTTAGGGGTTGAATTGAAATTTTAAGAAAAACTGAGATTTAAGGTTTAGGGACTGAAATCGGCTCTTCAAAAGATAAGGGCTGACAAGGAATATTTTGAAACTTAATAGGGCTGAATGTAATACATTCAAACCGTAGGAGCTAAGTAAAACTTTTTTTATAGATTCAAGGACTGAAATAAACACGTTTTTAAAACTTCGGGCCTGAAAGCAATTTTTTCAAAAATCAAAATGGATATAACAAATTTCACTCTCTCTCTCTCTCTCTTCATTTCAGATACAGAGGAGAGGCGAGAGAGAGGGGTGCGACGGGAAGGAGGGGCTCCGTCCCCTCTCCACTCCAAACCTTCGGCGCTTGGCTGCCGGCGTTAGCGCCACCGCAGGGTGGTGGCTCCTGTGCGATGTGTGAGAAAAAGGAGGAAATTTTCAATGTGAAAAAAAAACGAGGCAACCCGAGGCTGAAGGTGATTTCCAGCTAAACTCCGGTCGAAGGTTGAGGTAAGTTTTTGGGCTTGTTTATTTTTTTGGTTTTATTTTGGTTGTATGGGTGTTGGTGGTTCGATTGGTTGGAGGTGAAATGGGCAGGGGGCGATTTTGAAGTGGTGATTAGTGGCGGTGATGGAGGGTCGGTGATGATTGGGTGGTAGCGATGATATGGGTTAAGGTAGTGGTGGTGGATCTGTTTGATGTCTGCGGCGGTTGTGGGAGGTATGGGTCCAGCCTATGTGGGTGGCTTTGAATAGGTTCGAATGGAAGTTCCAGAGCTCGGTTTGCACTTGGCTATGGTGGTGACAGTGGTCGTGGGTATGATGTGTTCCGGTAACGGAGGCTGTAGTGGTGGTGGCTCGATTATGATGATGATGATGATGCAGGTGGCAGTTTGGAGTTTTTAGGCGACGGTTGTGGCTGGGCAGCTTGATTTTGGTGTTGCCATTGGTGATGCTGGTCGGCTATGGGGGCTGGTGGTGATGGTTGATTGCGGTGGTGGTGAGTGGTATATTGGCAGTGGTGGTTGGACTGTGGTTGCTTGGTATCAGATTCGGTAGTGGACTGGTGGTTCGATCGATGTTAGTTGATTGCAAATTGGGGATTGAAGTTTGGTTGCTTGTTGAATTGGCATTGAGTTGGTTAGTGATTGTGGTGGTTGTAGGCTACGGTGAATGGAGGTGGATTGGCTGTGCGATGGTGGGAGTTTGGGTGAAGAGGGAAGGGGAAGATATACATTGGCTTGGATTCAAAATTGGCAATTGCTTGATTTGTAATTGAGGGGGCTGAAGGAGAGGTTAATTTGGTGCAGATGGCGTGTGAGGGGGGGGGGGAGGAATTTTGGGAAGAAAAAAAAGAACGTGGAGTTATCCATTGATAGACAAGATGGAGAATTGGAAGAGAAATCGCTAGGAAAGAAGAGAAATAAAGAAATGTGTTGGATTGGTTGGACTTCAAGAACTTGGGCTTAGAGTTGAAATGGATCAAGATGTATTTGAGATTTGGGCTTAAAAGTTTGGGTTGGATCAAAATAGTTTGGATCTAAAATAAATTTAAAAATTTGGATTTAAAAACAATTTAAAGCTTGAATTTAAGATTTTAAAAATGGCGACATTGGAATATTCTTTAAATTTGAAAATCGAAATTTGGACTTAAAGATTTGAACAAATTTAAATTTCTTTTCTTAAAATCTTAAAATAATTAATATGACTATACGAGAGCGCTAGTTTTAAAAATAATTACCGTTAAGATTGGAGAGTCGTAGCGACAAGTTTTGGTAAAACATGTCTTTTAAGTTTGAAAATTTCTCGATCGCTACAGGCTGAGATTGAGTTTGGGTCATGGCGTGGTGTTGTGCTATATTTTGAGATGGTGGTGGTGGTATTGTGCAAGTTGGGGCTCGACTTGGTTTGGTGATTGCGTGTGACCTTGACTCAACTGGTTGTTGTGATTTGTGAATTGAAATGGGTATATATAGATTGGTGTGGAAAGTATTGTAGTTGGAATAAAATTGTGTAATGTTGAATATGGAAACGTTTGATTTAGAATATAATTGAAATTATGACAAGTTTGAACGCAGAAGTAACGATTCGTTTAGAATACCAAATAAATTATGGCTTCTAACGAAATAAGAATTTGTATTAAAAGATGATTTTGAATGATAATCACAATCAAATTGAAATTTGATTTAAAATAATTTTTGGGAATTAGAATGAGTTTTGAGAATAAAATTTGGATTTAAAGTAGTTTGAATAATAATAAAATTGGAATAAAATGAAGTTTTGGTTAAAAATCGATTTGGACTCAAATTATATTTTATTGGCTCAAAAATACTTGACATGGCTAGACGGACACGCTTTAATTTAAAAATAGGTGAAATTATAGCGACACGTTTTTAAGAAATTAAATATTTATTTTATAATCAACTGAAAATTTGTCAATTGCTACATAATATGTAATTACATAAGGTAATAGACCTTAACTTTCCATTCAATTTTTCAAATGATAAGCTTTGTCCATGTTATCCTCTTTCACAAACCTGTGTATAAGAGCGTTGTAAGTGATAGAATCAGGAAGAACTCCTCTGGACTTCTTCAGAAACTCATTTTCCTTTCTGGAATCACCGTTCCTACAATACCCTTTTATAAGAGAGTTACAAGTCTTGATAGAAGGTTGAATTCCTTTATCAACCATCTCATTTCACATCACATCACAAATGCATCAGCTAGAAGACCATTACTGCAACATCCATTTATTAGATCACTATATATAATACAGTTAGGAAATATAATTTTAGAGATCATATAATCCCTTAATTCTAGGGCTCTTTCCATTTCACCTACTTTACATAATCCATCAATCAAGGTATTGTATGTAACATCATCAGGCTTGAGATTTATCTGTAACATAGATATGAACAAAGCTAGCACTTTATTCCGATTCCCAACCTCGTAATATCCATTTATTAAAGTTGTATAGGTGTAGTGCAGAAGTCAGGAAATACACTCATTTCCACCATCTCATTTAACAATATATTTGCTTCAGAAATCATCTTTTCCTTGCACAATCCATTCAAAATAGTATTGTAAGTCACCACATCCATGAGACAACCATTCTCCATAATTTCATCACGTATCTTCGTAGCATCTGGTAAAGAACCAATTCTACAAAAGCCACCAATAAGAATAGTATGAGCATTATTGTCAGGTATCAAACTGTTGAACTTCATATCCTTAAAATAAGTCATTGAGCTATCAAGATATCACATGAACAATTGATTTACCTAGAAGAATCTTTTTCACCAAAAATGTCCATAAATGCCTGTAACAAATCCAAGGTGTGTTTTTCAACAATTTGTAAGAAAATACCTATCATAGGTAATATTTATAAACCATAAATCTCAAACACTCTAATACAAAGATAAAAACCAACAGAAATCCACCATGTAATGGATCAAAATTGCATCAAATATGATAATTGGCCAATAAAAATCTCACAGGCCACAATAACCTTAACCCCTACGTCTCAGTCTTGCTATTTTCTTTTCTATAAAGCAAGATGAATCAACTTAATTTTACACATTCTACAAATCGTAGTCTATATTTAACCCGCAACTGGCATTGACAATTGAGAAAAAAAAAACAACCAATAGGAGGGCTGATGCATAGATAGGACCTCGTATGATGAGATCCAGGAAAGTTAAACCTCGATGCACATGCCGATGGGACCAATGACGATATCTGAGGCCAAGGAGGTCCAAGAATTGATAGTGGGACTCACTTACGAGCTATGGAATTAAGTCCAAGTGAAAGGCGAGAAGATACATAAAGTTTGAGATTCAATTAAAGTATTGATGGAGATAAAGTTCGAATTTGAGGTTCACTGTTTCTTGAAGAATTGTATCCATTTTTATTTAGTTTCCAAATAATTTTGAATCAACTCAATCAGACATCGATATCAAAGGTTATGACCAAACTACTGAAGATGGTGTGTGCAAAATTTGAAGTAAAAAACGTCATGGTCTAAAAATCAACCATGCAACCACACGGTTGAAATAGCGTGTGGCCGCAAGCTTATAAAATCCCAGAAAGGCAGATGGTTCAGATTTTGGTACGTCCATGCCCATGTGACTGTACAAAACTGAATAGTGCGACCGCAGGTACTTTGAAACCCAAAATTCGAGGTTTTTATTGCAATTTCCTATTTTCTTTATTTCCCCATTAATTTGTACTATAAATACTAACACTCCTTAAACCCTAAAAATAACTTAGTTCATTTTGAAGCTCTTTCACGTGGAAAACATTTGTGAGGTCAAATTCCTCCTTTTATCAAGCCTCTTTGAGGAAATTTCTCAACTATATTAGAGTATAATTATCTTTGTGTTATTGGAAGAAATCTTGAAATTTACTTATTCATCACCATTGGTTAAGAATCATTTTTCTTGGAATTTTGGGGATAATGAGCTTGGGTTGGAATTTGTTTATTTCTATCCATTGGGCTAGGTTTATTCCTTAGAATTTTAGCTAGATTAAACTTGGGTCAAGGTTTATTTTACCATTTTAGTTTTCTTGTGTTGATTCTAAATTGTTGTGAGAATTTTTTGTTTAAACAACAAAGAGATTCGCATCATTTGGTATCAAAGCTTGGCTCTAAAATTGGTATATCTATCATTTATATTCTTGTTATTATTTGTTGTTCATTATCAAAAAAAGAAAAAAAAACAACTAAAATAAAAAAAAATTGGAAAAAAATTCATATCCTTGAGCATTTATTGATTCCACATATTGGGTGTATTGTTATTATCATCTTTGAGTTGTTAGGGTTATTAAAATAGATATACATTGCAATTTCTATGCTATTCAAGGTGTGCACACAAGGTATTTGATGAAATGTTTCAAAGAAAACTACACTAATGTACACTTGTTTTCTCTACACTAAACACTTTCCTTTACACTAAACACTTTCCTTGATAGTTGCTTGTGATTTGTCCAATCCATTGTTGATCTTGTACTCTTAAATCATTATCTTGCAATTCAAATTTCATCTCTTGTTGATATAGCAAGCAAAGAAATTCCACTTGCTATTGTGTCCATTTATTCCTATATCTCTTATTTGATTGTGGGTCTTTAGCGTCACAAGAATTATACTTCTTGGTTAGTTGATTACCTTCCTTTAAGAGCTTGAAAAAGAAACTTTGAGTGAAAAAAGGCAAGAGTGGTGAGCTCATTATCTGGTAAGAGCCTAACTTGAGTGAAACACGAGTGAAAATATTATTTGTGAGGACACTACCACACTTGCATAACATGTCAAAATTTCAATACTCAAAATGGACAAAATTTCAATGCTCAAACTTAAAACTTGCGGGAGATGTTGCAAACTCTTTCAACCACTTTTACTAGACAAATGGAGGAGATTGGGAGAAGGTTTTAAAAGTTAGGAGCAAGAAGGGAGAGTACATCAACTTGGGGTAATGGAGGAAGAAGGAATAATAGTAGAAGAATGGGGGATGAATTTGGGAATATTTTACATAGTGATGGGAGCATGGGTAGGAAAAGAGGAGATTTTTTTGATAGTCAGAGGAGTGGAATTGATGAGAATATTGAAAGTGTGAAAATGGGAGTTCCATCATTTCATGGGGAGATTGATATTGAGAAGAGAGTGGGGGAGAAGAATGTTAGGCCACCAACATCTTTGGCCCACGCTAATGAGAGGGAGAGGGAGAGGGAGAAGCATGAAGAAAATACTTTCTACACTACATGGGAAGAGTTGCAATAATTTGATGAGTACTAGTGTTAGCACCATGATGCTCGGATTAGCTAAGGCATGGGCATTGCCTTGATCTCATGTCGAAGCCCTGGTAGAAATGTACTTCGGTGGGTGCTTTTCGTGGGAACAGTTTAAGGCAGGGAGTAACTCTGGAGCATTAAATTAGCTTGTTGTGCATTGCAAGTTCGTTGGACAGATAGGCATGGTACGGGAGGATCTCAGCATGCTTCGGCAGGTTGCGGTGTTTACCTTCAGCTCGACTCTTGGTTGCTTCCAAACTCGGATTCACTAGGAAGGCAACAAGTTGGAGCTGGCTGACTTCTTGTTCCAGTGTGGCAGTTACTTGACACATGTCAAAGGCTTTGACATTGAAATTTGGATTAGCACATGTACGGCAGTTACATGGGCAGTTTTGGATGGTTTTCTTGGTGGGAAACTTGAAATTTGACCCTAGCAGTTAGGGATGTCAACTGCAAATAAATTTTGTATATCTTGGGAAAGAGTCACAAAGGCACATAGAGAGAAATAGTGCCATTGTTGTGTTCCTTTCAAAAACGTGAGTGCTCTTTTATTGAGGCAATAGAAGTTGGGAAGGATTCCTGTATGCTTTTTGTTTCTTGTTGCATTTCGTTTTAGTTCCTTCAAATATGTTGTTCCTGTCATAGTTGCAAACAAATCAGTATTGGAAGGCTGACTAAGATAGAATCTTAGTTCCGTAGTGGGTAAAAATTCAGTGATAAAATTTGAACCCTTAGAACAACTAGTATGGTGAAAAAGTTGGGGGATAACGTTAATGATACATCTCAATCCTTATCAATTGCAAAGATTTAGTGACTATGGGGATGTGTGTGTAGGTGAACAAGTTCTTCTTACTTTTAACATTGGAACCTATAGTCATCAAATGCTATGTGATGTAGTTCCTATGTCACTACTCACATACTTTTAAGTAGACCTTGGCAATGTGATAGAAGTGTGAAATATGATACAAAGAAAAATCGGTATAGCTTCAAATTGAATGGGAAGAAGGTGATACTCCTACCTTTGAGTTTGGAGGAAGTGCATAAAGACCAAATGAAACTCAAGAAAGAGTTTGAGAAAGAAAAAGAAGAAAGAGTGAGAAAAATTGAGAGCAAGAGAGTTGGGGCCATGACCCTAGAATAATGTGAGAAAATGAGAGTTGGAACCACGATTCCAGAAAAAGGTGAGGCGAGAGTTGAGGTTCCTACCTCAGAAAAAGGAGAGGGAGTAAGGAATGCGACATAAGAAATTAAGAGAAAATATCACACAAAAATGTTATTTGCACTTAATTATTCTAACAACTTCTTTGTTGCTGGAAATTGTGAGACAGACTTATCAAAGTAACAAGGAACTTCAAAGGCATGCCGAGTGGAAAAAGTGCACGGAAACATTTTCCTAAAACAACAAGTACAATTGAGTAAAGAAAACATGGTAACCGATGCAACATCTAGAAGGTATGCTCCTAACAATTCTTTAAATGCAAGGTTATTGTGTTTTGAATATATTAGAGGATTGTATGAGATTGATGTAGACTTGACAAGTATATTTTTGAGATTCAATTAAAGTATTGGTAGAGATAAATTTCGAATTTGAGGTTCACTATTTCTTGAATAATTGTAGACCTTTTTGTCTAGTTTCCAAATCATTTTGAATCACCTTAATCGGATATCGGAATCAAAATTTATGTCCAAAATACTGAAGATGGCGCATACAGAATTTTAAGCAAAAAGGTCATGGTCCAAAAATCAACTATGCAGTCCCAGAAAGGTAGATGGTTTAGATTTTGGTACGTCCATGCCCGTACGACAGCATGAAACTGAACAGTGCGGCCACACGGTACTCCTACACCTAAAATTCGAGGTTTCTATTTTCTTTATTTCCCCATCAATTTGTACTATAAATACTAACACTCCTCAAATCCTAAAAATAACTTAGTTCATTTTGAAGCTCTTTCATGTGGAAAACATTTGTGAGGTTAAATCCCTCCTTTTATCAAGCCTCAAATCCTAAAAATAACTTAGTTCATTTTGAAGCTCTTTCATGTGGAAAACATTTGTGAGGTTAAATCCCTCCTTTTATCAAGCCTCTTTGAGGTAATATTCTCGACTACATTAGAGTATAATTATTCTTGTGTTGTTGGAAGAAATCTTGAAATTTACTTATTCATCACCATTGGGTTAAGAACCATTTTTCTTGAAATTTTGAGGATAATGAGTTTGGGTTAAGATTTATTATCAATCTTGTTATTTGTTTATTTATATCCATTGAGATTTGTATATTCCTTAGAATTTTGGCTAGATTAAACTTGGGTCACAGTTTATTTTACCATTTCAGCTTTCTTACGGTGATTCTAAATTGTTGTTAAAATTTTTGGTTCAAACACCAACGGGTTCACATCATCGTACAAATTAATGCTGTGAACAACTTACAATAACTAATTAAGTAACAAATGTTTCCATGTAGAGGCAAGAGTTGATGGTGGTAGTTTCTGTTGAAGTTTCCTTAACAAATTAATGATACGACTAATAGTTTGCTCTATAGCAAGATCTTTACCTATACATAGGACCTATAATAGAAGAAAAGGTTGAGTCGAAATGTGGTCTCTACGAAAAACAGAGTTCACTAATTTAGACATCAATTAATTTAAGAACCTACTAAGTTGAGAATAAAATCTTCAAAAGTATAATTTTTTTACCTGAATTGTGAGGTATCGGGCCATGACATCATAAGTCAAAACTGTGAAAGTTGTAGAGTAAAAAATTTCCCCAACTCATTCCATGTTATTATAACTTTTCCAGCAAGTTTTGAGCCACTGAGTGAGATGAAAGGTTTGTGTACAAGAGCAACAATTTTTTCTTCGTAACCACCTGGATTGATCAAAACAAATACATTTTTTGAATTATTTGATGGAAATGCATCAATGGCCTTTTGAATTTTCCAAAAGGAGACTCGTGTGGGAAAACTACAGAAAATCTTAGGAAGATGGAAAGCAATTGGAAAATGAGGCTAGGCCTCCCTTTGACTATAGACGTCGGTCGTCGAGGCCAAGCAACTAGCCTCTTCACTAGTTTAATCAAACTAAAATCCCTTCGACCATAGAAAATTCTATATATGTGAAGGTACATGATAAGTGGCTTACTTTGTAACCTCGAGTTCCAGTCCCACATACACATGCATCCTAATAGACATATACATTTGTCAGTTTTGCTACTTGTACAAGTAGTTTAACAAAAATGTTAATAGAATGCATGTTTGACACAATTGTATTATTTTACACATCACGTCAACTCCTAAATCAACACACACAAAGTTGTCACCTAAATTTTCGGTCATGATTTTTGTCAATATTTTTGTACAAGTATCTAGGTATGTCAACGAGCCGAGCTGCGATCCGAACATCAAGGCTCGAGCTTTTTAGGATCGAACTTTTTTTTGCCCGAGCGGGGCCAAAGCTCGGCCAAAAATTCGAGCTTTCGGCTCGAGCTTCTTCGAGCAGAGCCTAGCCCGACCCGGGCCGGCCCTTTTTTTTTTTTTAAGTCAAATGCGGCGAATGAATATGAATTGCAAATTTGTAATTACTTAAATGAATTGTACACAATAAATGTAGTTAAAATATCAAACATAAGATTTAATAAAAATGTAAATGTAGATTTCGCAAAGTCTATCTATACTAAATTACTAATTGTTTTATATATATTCAATAAAGGTTACAAGTTACATTGTTACAAGTTACAACCCTCCTCCTTTTTCTGGGCTTGAGACCGGCTATGATCAACATACGCTGAGTTAAAAATTGTACACGAATAAAGAATTTCGTGTACAATTTTTTTAAAACATAACAATTTAAATTACACAAAATGATTTTTAAAAACTTACAATTTCTTCTATCTTAAATATTGCTCCAAGTCCTAGGCCATGATGCTGTCAACTTTATCTTGAAGTCGTAAATCTGCACATTCCCAATCCTTCAAGCATACAAGAGCTTCTAATATGTCTTCCTTCAGTCTTGATCGTTCGTCCGACAAAATCCTACCACTTAAACTAAATGCAGCCTTCGATGCCACGGTGGACACCGGAGGTGTTAGTAAATCACGTGCAATTTTTGCTACAACTGGATATTGCCTTTCATTACACCTCCACCAAGTTAAAACATCAAAATTCTCTGATTCTTGTGGTGTTAAAACACTGCGAACATCCACACACATGTACCTAGCTAATTCAGATGGAATTTCAACGTTTGTACCACCTATTGATCTAGATGTGTTTCCACTGGAACTAATTGAGGGAGAACTTGCATTTGTGTTAATAAAGTCCCATAAAGAATTAGAATGCATTGGAGTACTTTGGGAAACATTAGTTTGGGAACTAGAACTACATTGATCTTTTTTTTGCAGTATAATAATTGTACATTTCACATAATAAAGATTCCGCATTAACATGTGATAATTCTATATTTAAATTTTGTGAAATTCCCTTTATAATAGCCTTAGTGCCCATTAAATTGAATCGAGGGTCCATCACCGATGCTAAAACAAATAAAGAAGGTAATTCTTCCCAATATTTGCAAAATTTAACTCCATGGAGCTGACTACATCATTAAAAATTGGCAAATTTCTATATTGATTGAATGTTTGTGCAATATGAAAAAAGTGTTGTAAAACAAGTGAAGATGTTGGGTAATAAACACCACTGCATGTATTTGTGGCATCATAAAAGGCTTTTAAAAATCTTTTGCCACAGAATGCAATTTCCCATTCCCACTCTTCTAAATTATGGTCAGATCCATACGTATGTATACCATTATAATACATTGAAATAATTTTATCATAATTTTCACATGAGTGTAACATAAGGTATGTAGAGTTCCATCTATGTGATACATCCGTAGCAAATGAATGTTCTTCTAAACTATACTCCGCACACAAACTATTAAATGCTTGTTTTCTTGATAGTGATACATTTATGAAATTTATTGCTTGTCTAATTTTATCTAAGGATTTTTCAATATGTTTTAAACCACTTTTAACAATTAAGTTGATAATGTGACAAACACAACGTTGGTGAAAAAATAAACTATCAAATGCAGGGTTAAAATCAGAAACAAATTTATCAATAACAACCTTATTAACGCTAACATTATCAAAAGTAAAACTACGAATCATATCTTGCATACTGAATTCTTGTATAATCCCTTTTAAAACTAAATATATGTTAGCGGCATTATGAGGATATTTTACTAATCTAAATGCAATAATTTTTTTGTGTAAAATCCAAATATTATCAATTAAATGAGCTGTGGCAGCAATATAACTTTTTTTGTTACCACTAGTCCATAAATCAGATGTAAATGAAATAACAATATCATATGTTTTTAAGGCTTTAATGGTAGTTTCTTTCCTTTTGTTATACAATTTTACGGTGTCTGCACGAAGTGTATTTCTATAGTAAGGAGTATACCTGGGTTGAAGATAATTCTGCACAAGTCGGGTGAAGTGAACAGAGTCAATTAAGGAAATGGGCATCTCAGCGGCCGCCACATATGCAGCCATACCTTCGCGAAATCTTTCTTGCGAATACACAAAGGTTGAAAGAGTAGAACCAGAAGGTCCAGAACCACCAAAAACAAGCTGGGACTGTGTTGGGTCAGTAACCGATTTCTCTTTGCACGTCCTTGCTATGTGCCGATTCAAATGTGACGTGCTTGACCCATGTTTCCAGCTCATTTCCTTACCACAGTAATTGCAGCACACTTTTCATATATCAACTCCATTTTCAACACCAATTTTTTTCTTGTCATATGTTGCCAGCAATCCGATGACTCTTTTTTAACTCGCTTGATTTCAACAACTTCCTCCTCTTGGATATCATCCAAGTCAATGGGAGCATTTTCGGAGGCATCGATATGAGAGGGAATACTAGAACTACCCCTGAATTGGTTAACTTCATCGATGTTAAACTCCATACGTATTGTAGTGTAGAATGTAGTTTCAAATTTGAAAGTTGAAACCGAGAGAAATATTATCACAAGAATTGAAGAATATAGAGAAATAGAAAATTGAATAGAAATTATAGCAAACAAATGAATATTATGACAAAATGAAAAAACTTTTAACTTGTAAGTTAACTGTGAATTAACTTGTAAATTTACAAACAAAATACGACCTATTTATAGAAAAAAAAACGTGGGGAAACAAAAAAAAAATTCAAATTTCAAATTTTCAAAAAACAAAATCTGCATAATTCAAATACAGATAAAAAAATTAGACCAACTAGTACGAAGCTCGGGCCGAGCCGGCCCGTGTGGCCCGCTGCCTGCAATTTGCAGGCAGCACACGGGCCAGATTGGCCCGTGTGGCTCGGCGGGCCACACGGGCAGGCCCCGACTCGAGCCCACTGAGCATTTTTTTGCCTGCAATTTGCAGGCAGCACAAGGGGCCAAATTGGCCCATTTTACGGGCCGGCCCCGGCTCGAGCCCACTGAGCATTTTTGGGCTCGGCCCGAGCTTCGACTCGGTCTTACGAGCCTCGAGCTGAGCTTAGCCCGAGCTTTTAACAAGCCGAGCCCGAGCTACCAGAGCCGACGAGCTGTTTTGACACGCCTACAAGTATCATTAATCAACATTTGTAGTAACATGATTTTTGTCAATATTTTTGTACAAGTATCATTAATCAACATTTGTAGTAACTTTCAATTAATAGTGGCGGCACATTATGTAACAACTCGAAAATTTAGTACCCTGAATAATTTATTTGGAAAGTTAGAATCAAGTTTTTCTTAGAGGAGAGACAATTTCACGTGTTGTATGACGAGATAATATAGAACTTATAAGAAAATGAGAGAAATTGACGTTATTATTAACTTTGGAGACTAAATTGGTATAAAAGAATGTTGTATATGATGTTTGAACTCAATCAGATGGAATTTCATAGTTGAGGTTTAAGCTGGAAATTTCAGAAAGTCCTATTAATTGCAGTTTTGTCATTGTGATGAACACGACTTTGGGATCATTTTGTGGATTATATAGTGATCTTTGGCCATTGCAAGTTATACCATTTTATAGTTCATGATGAGATCTAAGTATTGGTATCAAGTTTGATCACAATTAAGGTCAAGAAGTGTTTCAAAAATGGAGCTAAAGTTGCATTAGAAGAATAGTTGGAATGCTGAAAATCTTCAAAATAATTCGAAGTGTAAAGTTCTGGTTGAGTAGCCATGTTTGAGAGGATGGTACGAGCAACATGGTAATTCGATGTCCTTACATGTTATACTTCCTTGTAGTACACAATGAGATGTACGTATTGGTATCAAATTTGAGCACAATTGAGGTTGGGAAGTGCTTAAAATATCGAGTTGAAGTTGCATACTTGAAATGATAAAGTGCTGAGAAAATCAAGAAATTTGGCTAAGTATGGAAATCTAGTCAAGCAGCCATTTTTGGACGAATGGTACGAGCTGTATAATGATCTGTTTTCTTTGCATGTGTAACTGTTGCGAAGCTTGAAGTGTGAACTTTACAACGGTATAAAGATTGGACAAAACGGAGCTCGTCTTGACCTTCAAATATTAACCCGAAGGTGGCACCTTAAAAAGGGAAAATTTGGAATTTTTGTATTAAAATAGTACGAGGGACACTTGTCATCACACCTTAAGGGTGTGTTTGGCTTATGAACTTAATTTGGTTATAAGCAATTATTTATCATAAGTTATAGGGATTGGATGATAGAAAGAAACCTTCAAGGACTTAGTTTGCAATTACATAATGACCAACTTGTGCAAACTTGAAAGTATGGGACTGTTTTGCAAACCCACATATATGCATCTATTAAAAAAAATTTCAGGCCCCATTTGTTCTTCAAAGTCGGTGGAACCAGAGAGAAGAGAGTGAGAGACCAAAAGGTGAGAGGAAAATGAGAGAAATCAAAGGTGAAAATGGAAGAAATGAAATTCTGCTGTACCAAGGATACTAGTAGCATCGGCAGAGGCAAAATGAAGGTCACTGGTAGCATTTTCGGTTCTGGACAGATTCTTCAAAATCACGAAATTCTCAATTTTGGCTGATTTTCTTGGTAATTCTTAGATTAAAAGGTAAGATTTTTAGTATATTGAAGTTACCCTAACAATTGGTTAATTAATTGTAGGGATATAGGCTCAAATCATCATTTATGAGTTAGAAGGTGAGTAAAACTTGGTTTATGTTTCAATTGAGTTAGTTTCTCATATGGTGTAGAAGATTTTTACATGATTTTACTATTTGATGTATTTCTTATAAATGGGTGTTGAATTGATAGCCCATATACCAAGATTTATGTTAAAACCAAAATTCACTTTCTAAGTGTTTTATGAAATGTGTGAGTGAAAGAAATATGTTTTAATGACTTATTTCAAAATCTGTGAAAAATAAAGTTGCTGTTTTTATGATAGAAGGAGTAAATTTCCACTTCACATTAGAGTTATTCATACCTTAAATCCAATTTTTGAGTGGGGATATTGAATTAGGATTAAGGGTATTCTATTTCATGATTTAAGCTTGGGTGTGAAGCTATTGTATTAGAATTCAGATTTAAAGGGAGAATTAAGTTGTTGTTTTTATTTTTGAATGCCCTTAATTTGTCACTTTGAGAGAATTTACTAAGATTTGAGACTTAATTTTCATATAGAAGTATTAAACCATGATTTAAATTGATTTTGTACACTAAATCATGTTCTCTCTTATGGTTTAAGCTTGTTTATGAGCTTCATGTATAAAGTTCAGCTTTAAGTTGATTTAAAGACTAAAGATTATTAAGGTTATGGATCTTGTTCTTATAAAAATGTTTGAGTGAAACAACAATGACTTTATTGAGTTATGTTGATGTTGTGCTATATTTTAGATGTTGGGAATTATGTTTTAAGGATGACAACAACCATTAGATATTGTTACCACCACATTCTAATTATGCGTGACGTGTCGCACATGGAACCTAATAACCACCTAAGTAGGGCCCCACCTAAGGGGTTATTATTTGGCCGAGGCACATCCCTCCTATGGCCAAACCATCTCCATAAGCGGGATCGTCCGAAGCAACCTCAAGGACCGGCATCTAGGCTGGGCGGAAACGTCACCAACACAGGACCAATAAGCAAACTGCAATCTGATGGGACAGCGCCTTTATCGTTGATGTGATAGCCGCCATAACACTATAGTAGATTGTAATGATTATGACCAACTAAATGGTTAACTTGACCAACGGATGGGGAGAAGCCACATGTAAAGGCCAAACACGTGTCATGATAATGGTAAATGAATGTAACTATAAATAGAACAGGTAAGTCTCCCAGCAAAGGGTTAGCAATTTCATACTCTTAACTAAATATTTCATTCTCACTCCCTTTTCTCTCTTTTAAACACTTATACTTCCCGCACCCAACTTATATTTTCTTGAAATGAGCACTGACTTTGGCATTGGAGTGCAAATGGGAGCCACCTCAGCCCCCTTTGCAAACTGATCGTTTGTCACAGTGCGCAAGAGATCCACGTGTTCAAGAGGGAGGAGCTGAGACGTGTTGGTCCAAGGTCCAGCCGGATTTTGTGGTCAACAGATATATTTTGAATATGATTATAAGTAGAGAAATGTTTGGATGAAGGTTAAGAAGCATTAGAAGTTGAAATTAACAAAAAGTTTAAGTGTTGATTTTGAAACTTAAATGAAGGTTACTACATGTGTATATGGGAGTTATTGATGTTATAAATCTAATTTTTGAATGGGGATATTAAATTTTAATGTTGATGGCATTATGTGAAAGTTATGAGTAAAGAAGATATGTTTTAAAGATTTATTTCAAAATTTGGTTGTAACTAAATTGTCGTCCCTATGATAAATGAGCCTAAAACACCACTTTAAATTAGAGTTATTCTTAAAGCTGATTTTAAGTTGGGATGTTGATTTAGGCTTGATGGTGAACTCTTGAGGTAGTTTATGCCATTTTTGGTTGGTTGTGATGATGTATAATGATTGAATAAATATTATGCCAAGACTAAGGTTAGAATTGCAAGTGCTTTCTAGGTATTTGATGAAATGTGTAAATGAAGTATACCTTAGAAAGTCCTTGTGGAATTTTATATATAAGTTAGATGTTTAACATAAAGAATGTGAAGATGCAAAGATGGGGATTAGCATGAAGTTTTAAGTTGTTGATTTTGTGTAAAGGATCTTAGAATTTAAGTCTTTATGTCAAGTATAATGGCATATGAAATTCTATTTTAAGTTAGTATATTGGTATAAGAAAGAATTGAAGTTATGGACATTTAGTGATGAAGTTTCATGACTTATATCCATGCTTATAAAGTGTAAAATTCAGATTTGAAGATGTTTATTCTTAAGGTATGACTCGAATTTTGAGGTTTTGAATATATGATGTTGATATCTTACAGATTAAACATGCTTTTGAGGTTGTATATATGTAAATTCAGATTTGGAGACAATTATGTTTAAGTATGAATCAGATTTTTGAGGTTTTAGACATATGATGTTGATACTTTACGGTCTAAACATATTTTGAGGTTGTATGTATAAGAATTTCATATTTGAAGATAATAGTTATGGAGATAAGAATTTGAAATTATGAAAGTATGTTAAGATGAGACTTGTTGAAGTTTTTAGAAATGAATGATAGCTAGTTGTTATATCTAAAGCATGTGAATTGATATGCCCTATGTTAGAATCAATCCTTATAATTTTAAGTACTCAAATATGTATGTAAAATTTGTTTGGGTTACTTTCTTAAGTTTGTGATCACCTACAAATTAGAATCAAGATTTTTATGAAGCTAAGGATTAAATTCAGCTTCTAGGATGTAACTCAAGGGTTGAGATTCTATGTATTAAACATAGGAAATTTTATTCTATAGTGAAAGACTTGACCTTGATCCTTTATGTGTTAAGCTAAGGATAAGATATATGTTTCAATATGTGATTGAATATTATTATGTAAAGTCTTTCATATGATATTTGATGAATAGCATTTCATCTCATCATCACAAGCATGCATGATCAGTTCACATAAAAGAGCAAATTATGTGTTTTCAAAATGTGAAGAAATGATTGTGTATAAGATCTTTCAAATGATGTTTCAAGAAATGATTTTGAAACTTTAAAGAATCCCTATTTAGGTTGTACACCTAGGGAGAAAGTCCCTATTTGAGGTCACGGGCTATTAGACTCCCTTAGAAGAAAGAAAGATTCATTTAAAGCAAGCAACATGACTTTCGATCTTGGTTACACTTAAGGTGTATGGGCGCCTGTTTGACGTGGACGCTGAGTCGAAAGTATGGGTGTATGTTATGGGAGTAAGTACCATTCGAGCTAGCATGCTCGTGAGCCAAGTGCTCTAAAAAAAAAAAAGAATCGAGTTAGCAAACTCGTGAGTGTAAAAGAACACTCTTATGACCTTGTGCTACAGAAAGCACTTTTGCTCGCGATGTACAACCCTAATATGGGAGAGCCCCTAAAAAGAAAAGAAAAAGAGATCTTTTGAAAATAAAAATATTGTAATTCTCGTTCATGTCATTTTTCAAAGAAAGAAAGAAAGAAAAGATTGAAAAAAAAAGAGTTTCATATCATTTATGCATATCACACCATGCAATACATTCATTCCATAAATATGATATTGTTTATTTGAATGTAGTAATATGGAACTAAAGGTTGTGAATGTGATATGAGTTGATTATCAAATGATATGTTAATATGATTGTGATTTCGTTCACTTACATGAAATATAATGTCAAAGTTAAGAGATAAAGTGTATGAATTATGTTCAAGTTAAGGTTTGGAGAGAAAAGATTTAGAATGAAAGAAGGTTTTATGACTTCATACACTTTATGTTGAAATTAACTTCTTATTACATTTATCAAGTTTTATTCACTGAACCATGTGGTTCATATCTTTTTTTATAGGCAATGGAACATTTATTTAATGGGCATTTGAATTCCCCATGGACAATGCGGTCGAGAATGAAGAGTACTTATTGGTAACCAAAAGAGATGAAAGATTAAGCCCTTTTTGTATTTAAAACTATTCTGGAATGAAATTTTATTCTTCTACTATTTAAAAGATAAATACGATTTGGGGCTCGATTTTGAGATGTATAACTAGATTTTTATGAAAAGAAATGGGCCTTGTATTTTTAAAGTTCCGCTTGATGTTTAAATATTATCCTTATGAAGTGTTGAAATTGTTTTTAATGTTGTTGTTATTAAAATGACAAACTTAAAGTGGGAATGATGATCCTAAATGTTTAACAGGGTAAAACTATTGTTTATAACAATTAAAATGGTTATAAACAAGTTTAAAAAGAGTTTTTAATAAATGTATCAAATGTGCCTGTTTCTGAAGGTACGCTACTAGTAGTCACATGTAGCTACGTTTTCAGTTCATTTCATGCTACTAGTAGCCATCAGCAGAATTGAAAAAAAAAAAATTAGTCTGAATTTTGGGGTCGTTACACATTAAGTCCATATCTGGTTCATATTTTCTAAACCTCATTTTTCCTAAACTTATTTTCAATCACATATATTCTCAAATAAAATAACTTTGCAAATAAAATCATAAAAGTTACACACTTTTTAATCATACAATTTCCAAAAGAATCAATGTAATGACCCGAGTCCCACTTAATGAGTTGTCCCAGTCATTAGATCGACGACGTATTGTCCCCATTGTACCAACATGAATCTTTTCAACATGATTTTTCCTCAATCGTACACTCCTCGAGAAAACTTCTTAGGGAGTCACCGATCAAAGAATTGCTCCAAGTCAAGTATGCTTAACTGTAGAGTTTCTCACGATGAACTTCGGAAAAGAAGGTGCAACTTGTTGGTATGAGCATTACCTATCAAATCTTTTTAAGCTTTCCTAGTCTAGGTATTACAATCACCCCCGTTAGACTCGCGACATCCTTGTTGATCTTAAACCATCTGAGGATTCGTTGCAGGGCGTTGGATTCTAGAGGTGGCTCCTACGGGTTCAAGAGCTCCTGCCCTATGACGTAGAACTTTATCCCACATAGAACTTAGTTCTCGATTTCTGGTTGGCGACCATCTCTGATACCATTTGTAACGACCCGGGTCCCACTTAACGGGCTGTCCTGACCATTAGATGATGACGTACTGTCCCTACTGTACCAACATGGGTCTTTTCAGCATTTTTTGTCCTCACTTTCATGTTTCTCGAGAAAACTTCCCAGATGGTCACCCATCATAGAATTGCTCCAAACCAAGCATGCTTAACTGTATAGTTTCTTACGATGAACTTCCAAAAAAGAAGGTGCCCCTTGTTGGTATGAGTAGTACTTATCACAATAAATACAGGAAAATCTTAAAGGAATTCATCCACAAAGCAGTGAGTAAAGAAAAATGTGTTCTTTTGTGATTTTTAGTTATTTTTTATCATTTTATATATGTTTTTGTGTTTATATCAAGCTTCTTTTGCATATTGTTAAAGATCCTTGTTGATTTTGATGTAACTATGTTTAAAATTTGAGATTTTTGGCCTTAAAGAATGTAAAAATGATGAGATAAGAGCCTGCCTAAAGTCTATCTTGCTGGTTTTACATACAAAGCTATAAATGTTCCTTTTATGTTGAGTATATTAATAATAAGAATCTGGGTTCTTTTTGAAAGGTTGAAATTGGAATTTGATGGAGATTTGACAATCTTAATATACCCAAACTCATGATCTAACCCTGTTCATACATTCATGTCTCAGATTTTGATTTCTAATAATGATATTAATCATGCATGTATGCAAATTGATGTACAATAAGTTTATGACTTAGAAAGTAACTTAGATTCCATAAATTTATCAGAATTACATATTTTTAGTTAGTTAAAAAAAAAATTTCCTTTCACAACGCTATCAGTAGCCGCCTGCAGCATGTTATCTAGTGTAGTGCCAGGCTATTGATAGCCGCATGCAGCATGTCATCTAGTGTATATCCACCTGCAACATGTTATCTAGTGAAGTGCCAGGCTATTGATAGCCTCCTGCAGTTTATCAGTTTTATTTGAAGTGAGTATAGCATTAGAATGTGTGTCTTAGATTTTTTAAGAAAATTTCAGATTCTTGAATAAACTTTGAGCATTAAGGTATTATATTGAGCAAGATCAATTGTTTTTATATTGAAGAAGTGATGTACTTAGAAGTTTCATTTTTATGTGCATCACACATTGAGAATGTTTTAAAATCTTACATGCAACTCCTCTTATACATCTTGGATGTATTGCATTCATTCATGATGCAATTTATCTTCCAAGCATGCACTTAAGTCTAAAAAGAATACTTAAACATGTGCATGACTAAGAAACGAAAGCTAAGAAGTTAAGTATTCACCAGTTCGGATTCTAGATGCCCAAGAGATAATTACCATAGTTAAGGTCACGGAAGTGAATCAAGTTTCGATTATAATACTTCCAATAGTTATTACAATTTACAGTAAGCTTTATGCTTTAGACTATCATGAGATGAGTGTTTACATCTTTACAATTTTATGTCATGACAAAGTTACGTGACAAGTGACCTTTGTACTGTAATGGTACCAGATTTGTACTGAAATGGTATCAGAAATTATGTTGAGCGCTCTGTGAATACTTACTCTTAGGGTAGGGGCCCAAATAATCCAGAAATGCATTTAAAGAGTAAGTGCATCCTAACATAACATATTTAATGTGTCATTATTTCAGGTGATTGAGAATATGGAATAATTTGTGAATTGAGTAAAGAAATAGAAAGATTTGGCTTACAGATTTTTGCACCAGGAGATGAAAGACTAGTAGCAATGACTATTCGGTCAACTCTGAAAGATTGAATACGAGAGGCGCAAAAGGTTGATGTGTTTGCTGACAAGATGAGAAAGAAAATGGCCATGGGAAAACCAACGGAGTATCGAGTATATGAAAACGGACTCCTCAATACAAAGACAAGATCTATGTACCCCAAAATGATGATATTAGGGGGTGTTCTTCAAGAAGCGCATAGTGAACCTTATTCGGTACATTCAGGTTCTACAAA
Source organism: Ligustrum vulgare (assembly GCA_963555705.1). Lineage (NCBI taxonomy): Eukaryota > Viridiplantae > Streptophyta > Magnoliopsida > Lamiales > Oleaceae > Ligustrum > Ligustrum vulgare. The sequence continues at coordinate 31,412,796 of OY743178.1, forward strand.
AATGTACAAAGAGATTAAGGCAATATATTGGTGGCCAGGTATGAAGATGGAAATTTTGGAATTCGTAAAAAAATGCCTCATATGTTAATAAGTGAAAGCCGAACATCAGTTACCGTCTTGAACTATGGAGTCTCTACCAATTCTGAATGGAAATTGGAAGAAATTTCAATGGATTTTTTGGTAAGCTTGCCAAAAACATTAAAAGGGTATAATGCAATCTGGGTTATTGTAGATTGTTTAACCAAAGTGGCCCATTTTCTACCAGTTAAAACGGCCTACAAGATGGATCAGTACGCAAATCTTTACATTCAAGAAATCGTGAGGCTTCATGGAGTACCCAAATCTATAGTATTGGATCGAGATCCCAAGTTCTTATCCCACTTTTGGAAGAGCTTGCATGAGTCATTGGGTAATAATCACATTTTAACACCGCTTTTCACCCATAAACTGATGGTCAAACTGAGAGGACAATCCAAACTCTTGAAGATATGTTAAGAACAAGTGTGCTAGAATTCACAGGAAATTGGGAGAAGTACTTACCTTTGATAGAGTTTGCTTATAATAATATCTATCAATCCTCAATTGGAATGCCTCCATATGAAGCTTTGTATGGAAGGAAGTGCAGATCCCTATTGTTCTGGGATGAAGTTGGAGAACGTAAATTGTTAGGTCTGGATCTAGTGCAAGAAATGATTCTAATAATCGAGAAAATCAAAAAGAACATGAAGTTATCCTAAGATCGACAACAGAGCTATGCCAACAAACATAGAAGACCTCTTGAGTTTGAAGTTGGAGATAAAGTGTTTATCAAGATTTCCCCAATTAAGAGAATGTTCAGGTTTGGAAAGAAAGGAAAACTCACTCCGAAGTACATTGGACCATTTGAAATAATAGAGAGGATAGGAACTCTAGCATAAAAAATAGAGTTACCACCAGAACTGAGTAGAACTCATCCTGTTTTCCATGTCTCTTCGAAAGTACGTTCTCGACCCCTCACATGTACTACAAAATCTTCCCATAGACGTTCAAGCAGACTTAACTTGGGAAGAACGACCAATGAAAATCTTGATACGTGACACAAAACGCCTTCGCAATAAGGAAGTCCCCTTAGTAAAAGTACTTTGGAAAAGCAATATGATTAAAGAGGAGAAATGGGAACAAGAAGAAGATATGAAGAAGAAATACCCTGAACTATTTTAGGTAAATTTTGGGGACGAAATTTCATAAGAGGGGATATTGTAACACCCCTGGAATTTCTGTATTTTATGCATATGAATTTATTATACATTTTCTTAAGTGAATATATCATCGTTAAAGTTATCGTTGAAATGGATACCCATATATTTATTGAATTCCTTGAAAAAAGGAAACGTTTCATTAATTAAAAATTTGGGGACCATATTTCTATATATGAAGGAGAAATATTGAAGCCTTATATTGCCCTAATATAGTAAATTAGGGACTAATATAGAAATTGTGAGAAATCTAGTTAATTAAGATTTTGCCACTTCAACAAGCAATCTTTGTTGTAGTCATATGAATTAATTATTGCCCCGAGGTCGTTGCATGTTATACCATCACGTAGTTTGTAGATTGATGTTTAAATCGATGTATGGAACATGTGTTTTCGAATTCGGATGTGCCAAAAAAATTGAGCCATAGTGGCATAGTTGTAATAGCAAGACATTGCCAAATTTCACAAAATTGCATAGTTGTAATAGCAAGACATTGCCAAATTCCACAAAATTTTTCTAAGCGTAAAAGGATAGTCGAGCAACCATGTTTACAAGGGTTATACGAACAATGTGTTGGTCGGATGCTTTTGCATGCGTGACTTTTGTGAAGTTCGTGTCACAAGCTTTCCAAATGTATAAAGTTTGTTTAATTCGGAGGTCTCCTCGACCCTCAAAACGTAAGCTAAAGTAGGCTCGTTGAAGCACAAAATCTGTATTTTTTTTATTATTATTATATTACATTACATTCATGACACTTGGCATAACCCACTATCTTGCCCTTAAGGGGTTGCTTGGGAAACTTACTTATTCTTGTTTGAAACAGTTGATTTATCAGAATGCATTTTTAGAATATTCAACTGATTAATAATTGTAAATTCTTCGAAAAACACTTATAAATTAAAAGCTTAAAAATTATAAAGGATCAAACATGCCCTTATCTCCACTTCTATATATTGAGACACTTAGCCATATTTTATCATCTGAATTATGCTGGGACAGAGCACTAGGTGAAGAAAAATCTATCTCCTCACTTCTTCTTTTCACTTCTTATGCATGATTTAACAAGTACAGATGGCGAACTCTTTCACTTTGTTACTGTTGACGCCCAAAAATATCCAAAAGTACAAGAGACCTAAATCTTGACCCAAACTGAGAGAGGCCCAACGTTAAAGACTCATTATAGGCAAAAGGTTGGACGACTGAGCGATTGTGCGGCATCTAGGATATTTGGGCGACAGGGCGAGCGATGAAGCCGTTGGGCGACTGAGCGAGCGGAAGTAAGTTCTGACACTTGTCTTATGATCACATGGCCAGTTGTTGACGAAGATGGCAGTTGAGGGGATGAATTGTGGAAGTTACTTAAAGCAACGTGGCAAGTGGACGTTATAAGGACGTGGACAACAGTTATGCAACGTGAAGGAAACAAGTTAATCCATGCAAGTGTTACAAAACAAGGCGGCAAACCAAATATTCAAATATTGGCAGCAGTTGAAGGAAGTTCGTACATTTGTATATATTGTAAAAACTTAGTCATTTAGAAAGATCAATCAATCAAATCTCAACAAGAGAATATATTTACTTTTATCGTCAAACTCCTAGTGTAATTTGTGTGCTTGCGCCCCTTGGAGGTGTTTTGTCTTCATCGTAATTTTCATCAATATAGTACCCCTCGTTGGGACTTTGTCTCGAGAGGTATGTTCCTTACACATTCGTCTTATCCCTCTTTTGGTAATTGTTAGCGAGGTGACCTCCGCGCGAAACAATTACTTTTCACGATCCGTACACTTACGAATATATTTTACTTTGCAAAATAAAGTAAACAGACGTACAATGCTCTAATCATCGGAGTTAGCAAATATCTAAATTTATTGTTTTGTTATTTTTATTCATACAAAATGAAGCTAAGAGCTCCAAACTTATGATTTCTTGCAACATGTATCTAAATCTGAATTCTTGTATCTTAATATTGCTGGTTCAAACGTGATATGATAAAAAGAGCTAAGTATATAACAATTTGAGCAATTAATTTTTAATCAGATTAGACAAAAACAAGTGTACCAAGCCAGAGAAAATGATATACTTTAACCCCCGTTTGGTTTAGCTAGAAAAAGTTGATCAAAATCTAAGTCAAAGTCAAATTGCACTTTTTAAAAAACAATAAAAACAACTTTCTCAATCACATTTCATCTATTAAAAACCTGATTTTTAGCAAAACCAAATAGGGGATTAAATTTTAAAACAAGACCAGCTTTTCTATCCTGACTAACATGTATAAGCTGAAACAAAAGTAACAGATTTCGAAGCTAATGGAGTTTTGTTACAGAGTAAATCAATAACTTCAACAAATACAGAAAAAAAATCCTTGAGTCTGAGAATTTGGGTGAGCATCCTAATATTTACATGGATTCTGCAGTATTATCGCGAACTCTAACCCGGCGCTACCGCAGTCGTTGTTTGGCTTCACCGGTCCAATAACTTTTCGTGGCTAGGAGGATCTTCTCCGGGTTAAATGGTCCGCTTTCATGATCCATGATTCGACTTTCCCATCTCATTCCATCTGTTATACTTTTAATCTTCACCAAGACTTCCACCACATCTCTGAATATAACAGTCCCTTCAGGTCGTAAAATTCTATCCATCTCGAGGAGAATGTACGTTATGTCACACCTAGCAGGATAAGCCAAACACGAGTTATGCTCGTAACAATTGAAAGATCACTTCTTTATTAACAGACCACAAGATATCATTTTACCTGTCCTGATATATGCGGAAGACGCTGCCTGCGTGGATGAGATCATAAGTTCGTGGATATGTCGAGAATGCTTCACACCAATCGTGATATGTACCGATGAAACCGCGCTCATAAATCAATCCTAATGTGTCAACATCTGAATTTGCAGGGACCACATTCATAACCCATACTGGGTATTTCATCATGGCTGCAGCGAATCCACCAAAATAAGCATTCATGTCCATTACATTTCGATATTTTCCTTGATGCAATTGACTAACAATATGTTTGTAATGTACCACACGACCCTTCCACAGTTCGTTATCCTGTTGGAATTTCTCAACGGTGACACCCGGGATTGATCCACTACTTATTCTTGGCGGAACAGCGAAAGCACGTTCCGGCCATTTCTCTAATTTGCCTCCCGCGACCTCATCAGGGCTGCTTACCTCTGGCAGCTGGGTTATGCAGGTTTCCATGTCATTGTACCTTGTTAATACAGACGAAATCATATATAAATACATCAATATATGCATTTTAAAGTCAAATATTATGATCAAATAAAGATTTTCAGCAAGTACCAAGCTGCATCAGCATTGTCCGATTTGCAGATATGCGGTGTACGATGTATCTTTTTGTTCTTGATACACTGGATGTGGTTGAAAGGTTTTTGCCACACTGAAAGATCTCCTTTTTCAACCACTTTCTTCCAACAGAGACGTTTAGCAACATCCTCGATCGAATCTTGCTCCTGCTTCAAGTCTTCTTTTGTCCTCTCCCAACCTCTCCAGTATTTCTTCCAACGAATCGGAGGGCCAGAGAGTATCCAATAACCACCAGGCCTCAAAATCCTATCTACCTCAATCAGATACATTCCATCTGCAAGCAATCAAATAAAAATATTTCTTGTGGATTCATCCCCTTGAACTAGTAGAAATGTATAAAAAAACTATGAAATCCTTACCATTGCTGAACCACGGGATGAGGCATCGTGAACAGTGAGCCATATCGAAAGCCCTTGCAGGATATGGAAGTCTCTGTGAACCCATGATTCCAATCATTGCTGGAACGCCTCGTTCTAATGCAAACCAAACCTGTGCTTCATGTGTATCTCTTGGAGCAAAAGACATTGCTATAATGTCCCTCTTTAACAAGTAAGCACCCCAACTTGCAACCTAAAAAGTTCAACGAGCAATGTACTATAATTAACTTGTTTGTTTTTTTTTTAATACCTATAAACAATGAAATATAGTTCAAGATATAGATTTACTTACTCCACAACCTGTATCAACAGCAGTTCGAATGGTTCCATTATTAAGGGGGATAAGTTCATTAATATCATCAATGTAAGCATCAGCACCACGTGGAAACATTGTGCCTCCCCCGGGAAATCTGAAGCGATCTCCTTTGACTTGGATCCAATTCTGAATGGCTTTCTCAACACTAAGCTCCTTGTGGGGGATGTTAGCATACCATGCATAATCCCTGCTCTGTGGCCATTTGAAAGGGTTCTTGTAGTTTGGTGGAGCAGGTATGAGGCAGCGGAGTAACTCTTCCTTTTTAGGGCAATGTCTCTCTCTATACTTCAACATTTTCCGATCAAATTTCCTACCCCTTCGTGGATCTTGGCATGGAGTATATTCACTGAATGACATATCACATGGTGGGAATTTTTGTGATTCCTCAGAACTGTTAACTTCTAACTGATGATGGCTTTCAAAGTCCAGTGGGTCCGATACTGGTTGTGGATCCAAGGACGATGATGAAACCTGTTCACTGCTCGTCTTATCAGGCGAACCAACATCACATCCAACTCTCGTGTAGAGTTCAGACTGACTGGTTGGAGCACGACTCCTACCCTGGGAAGCCCCCAGAACATAGAAAAACACACATAGACCGCTAACAACTAACACCCACGTGAGACGTTTTCGCTTTAATTCCAGCAGTTGAAGCTTTGGGGATCCGTTATAGTCCTTTCCCATTTAGAACTGAAAACAAATTTCTCTAAATAACGAATTGCATGATGAAAGGGATAGTAGTAGAAAAGAGGATGACAACTCCATTTCGTAACGTAGCATTAATGTATGCTAGAATAAAAATGTAGCCGCGCCTTAAAGAAAGACAAAACAATAATTATTTTACAGTGTAAACTTGATTTGGAGTTTGTACCGTGGCTCTAGGCATATTTTTGAACTAGATAAACTCATGTGCTTTTAACCTTCCTCATAACTTCTTTTGCTTTTGCCTATCTTTATTCGAACCAAGAGGAGAAGTAAACAAGTAGTTCCCTAGACATGGTAAAAAACTCAAACAAACATTCAGATTTCAAGATTGGTGCGCTTAAACGAGCCACCATCCTGCGGGACACGTTAAAGGGTAAAATCCGACCTCAAATATAGATCAAAATATTAACTAATATACAAGTGCTTGATCTACTCCTCTTAATAGATGAAGCCCCAAGTCCTAGACTAAAAATTTACATTATCCAGATGAGACATAAAAGCTCTTTATAAGTACATCTAAATATGAAAGAATAAAGGGACAAAAAAGTGATCCTATCACTCCTATGTCTGAGATAATTGACATTGTTTTAAGTTATGTGCAACGAGGCGAGTCCATAACCCAGGATTCAATAGCTGAGTATTCTTCTAATCTCTTCCCCCAACCCAAAACAGAAAGGAAAGAAAATCGAAAATAAAAAATAAAAGAAGAAAAAAAAAATGATAATTGTTTCATGTTTACATGGATTTGAGTTTTATATACTGGTATAGATCCCAAATTACTAATTTAAATAAAAAACCAAAGAGGTCGAAACTAATCACAGACAAAGACACGATTCCTCAGATTTTCAACATATATATGCATAAAAATAGCAAATCAAGAGAATCCATTGTACATTACCCGTAATAGAAGTAAAGAGAAAAAATGTAACAACTATACGGCATCAACCAACGAAGGCTCCTGTCTTCTGCAAAACCCAGAAAAAAATTCCGAATCATACATCTTTTTGAAGCAAAATATTAAAAAGAAAAAAACTATACCAAACAATGAAAAGGGATAAGAAAAAAGAAGCTAAACTAGAGTGATGTGGGAGGCATGATAATGAATGGAGCTCATTACTCCTAACGAAACATTGTTTCTTATATTTGGAGAAAGGGGACAGTGACTGAGAAATAGGGAAGGAAGAACGTGGAGTACTGGACTTGGTCCAAAAAAAGACGAAGATTTATGCTTTTTCTATGATATGAGAGAAGTGAGAGAGTAAGATGGAGTAATGGACTTGGTCCAAAAGGCCAAAAGGGGCAAAGATTTATTCCTTTTTTTTATTTTTTATATGAAGCTTTTTCTTTCACATCTTACACCCCACATGTGTCTCTATTTGCTCTTTGCCCTCATGTTGGGACCACTTCTGTTTCAAACTTCCTCAATTTGCTCTCTGGATTGGGTGCCGTCCAATTAAACAATGTCAATGCACAATGCTTAACAATTTTCTTAATAAATTGTCAAAAAGTGCTTATACGACGCAATTAGTGCTATAATGTCTCTAACATTAATTTAGCCTATCTTTGACAAAAGTGTTTTTACATGTTTTTAAACATATCTTTTTAAAATAATTTTTTTAATTATTTTTTAACCACACATATTTTCTCTCTCTACTTTTTAACCACTTATTATATCTAAAAAACATAAAAAAGATATTTTTAAACACAAAAAAATTTAACAAACAGAGCATTATCTCTTCCGAGTTAATACATTTCTTTCTTCTTCTTTTTTTTTTTTAAAAAAAAAAAACTAATAATAATTTGTCACATTTACATAATGAACATTATTGCATTGAAGAATTTTTTTGATATTTGATATAATGTCAATATTTTTATCACATATATAGTAGACATTACTTCATTGAAGATGCTCTTATACATGCATACTTTAAATCAATTGCCTTTCTTTTGTTGTTTTTCTGAATGTCTTGTAGTTGCTCATTGGTCAGAAACACAACCAAAAAGGAAGGAATTTGATTATCACAACCCAAATACCAATTTAGACGTGTATATTTTCTAAAAATCAAGCAATACTTTTATCCATGATTTCTCACTATTTGTTCTGCCTGAAGTTTCACATTGCATACTTGGGTTTTTGGTGGAATGGGAGTAACATGGAAATTCGAGGTGGTGGGAAATTGTACAATTAACGAAAAGTTGAAAATAGACCACAAAGCAATCGCTTGGTGGCAATGGAGGGCGATCGCCCAAGCATTTACTTTGGAGATAGAAGAAATATTTTACTCCAAGCGATCGCTTGGTTGTAAATGTGTGTGGCGTGATCTTTTTGTTCTATGTTTCTATTTAATTATTTCCTTATAACTAGTTTTGGTGCGTGCCTTGCACGCATATTGTAGCGCCTCGAGTTCCGTATACCCGGTTCACCACTTCATCGTCTGATCTAACTTTTTATAATCATATTTTTTTTTTTTTTTGTGGAAGAAATAATTGAAATTCATCTTTGGCAACATTAATTAAACTGTAATGGTCGATAAAATTGAAAACATTTATGAAACAATTTGAAATAGTAAATCAATCCATTAATATTGTAAAGAAATTGACAATGTCATAATTTCTCAAATAACTGAAGTTCTCGTAATTATTCAATGTTTGGAAAAATACGGAAATCATTAAAGTCAAACTTTCAACCATTTAACGTTTATTGCCACCATCATTCATCTCTTGCCACCGTCTCCGAAATCTACAAAACTGTTAAAAATAGACATGAGCATTTCATAGAAATACTCAGTAAACTCATCGTCAATTAATTAATCTACAATATAATTGAACACATAAATGCAGGCTCTTTAGAAACATAGGGTATTGATAGGACTTCTCTCATATACTCTTTAAAAACATTGTATGGGGTAGCAGATTGGGCTCCCTCAAGGGGTCTTCTCCCAATCTTGCCCGCATACTCATTCTATAACAACCCGGCTCCCTCGATGGGGCCTTCTCCGAGTCATACTCATTCTCTTTATACTTTTGTAGCGTTCCTGGTCCTCAAGGGATACGGCCGTCTACTCATGATCTTTTCCACAAAGGAAATACATTCTCATTTCTTTTCATACTCTTTAAAAACATAAAAATGTGGGTAGCGGATTGGGCTCCCTCAAGGGGCCTTTTCCCAATCATGCCCGCATATGCATGGTCTTTCCACTTTTTGTAGCGTTCCCGGTCTTCATGGGATACGGCCCTCTACTCATTGGACTTTCCAAGTTTTCTTTTCATAAAAATGATTTTCACAAGTCACATGACATTTACATGCAATCATAATTTAAATCAGTCTACACATTGGTCTTTCCACGAAAAATACATTTTCATTTCTTCTCATAAAAATGACTTTTCACAAGTCACGTGACATTCACGTGCAATTATAATTTAAATAAATTAATAAGGAGAGTCTACCTTATATCCGACGAGTGCAAAGTTGAGCGGGAAATGACTTCCATTCTTTAATTCTCCGTACACTTCGTCTAGCCCATAAGTTGCCTTAGTCTTTAGAAATTTATAGTTTAAAAATAATAATTTACAATTTGAGGACTGAAATTGACGTTTTGAAAGTTGAGGGACTAAAATGGATACTTTGAAAGTTGAGGGACTAAAATGTAAATATTTTAAAACTTGGGCTTAAAATCAAATAAGGTAAATCAGCAGGGACTGAAATAAAATGGGTTTGATACTTATGGGTTAAAATAATAACTTTTGAAATTTAGGGCTGAAATAATCATTTTAAAACTTGGGGACTGATTTGAAAGACTTTTAAAAGTTAGGGACCAAGGTGCAAATTTTCGAAAGTCACAATTTATTAAAAAAAAATCAGATTCTTTCTCTCTCTACCCATTTCCATTTCAGAGACAGAGAGAGAGCGAAGGGCGAGAGGGAGGGGAGGAGCGGCTGAGGAAAATCCGTCTCCAGCCGGTGATCTCGCCGGCGAAAACTCCGGCGCAGGTTGTAGCAGATGTCGGGGGTGTTGTAGACTAGATTTGTGTGGCTTTAGTGTGGTTTGGGTGCGAGAAAAGGGTGCGATGTCGAGGTGAAAATTGGTGTTGAGACGAAGCTTGAAGTTCGGGTTTGGGCTGTCCAAAACCGACGATCAAGGTAGGATTCTAAACTTCTTCTATTTCTGGGTTTTTAATTTGGGTTTTGTTGACTTTGGGCAGTAGGCGATTGTGGTAAGTAACTGGGTTTCAAATTTTTCGCAGTCTTTTGGGTTTTGATTTTGAATTTGAAACTGATAGATGGGGATTCAAGTTTGGCAGTGGAGGTGGCGGTAGATTTTGGAGTTTTCAGGTGACGTTTGTTTGATTTACAGATTGGTGGTTCAATTCTTGGGCTGGGGCTGAAGGTATTGAACGGCTGTGAATTGCAGAGGATTGAATTGGGTTGATGGAGATGGTGTAAGTTGGTTGATCTGATGATGATGATGATTGGTTTGGCCATGGCAGTGGTGAATTGGAGAGACAGGCTGGTGGTTGGACTGATGATTGCCGGCTATCAAAAATGGTTGTGATGGTTTCTTGGAGGTGGTTATGGTGTAAAGAGCAGTATGGAATCGAATGTATTGCTGTGATGAAGATGGTTGGTTTGTGCATAGAGTGAAAATCTGATGATGATGGTGATGATAGATGATGGAGTTTATGCAGGTGATCATAATGGAGGTTCGTGGGCTGTGGTTTGTAACGGGTGGAATTTGTTGGAGTGTTGGAATGATAATGATGGTGTTTTGTGTAAAGATGAAAACGTGGGGGTGCAGTTAGGTTTAGTTAAATAGGATTAATTTAAGATAATTAACTAAAAATTTGACTAACTTCGATTTGGAAAAAAAATGTATTTAAAATAGATATATTTTGGATTGAAAGTAAATTTGAAAATAAATAAATTTTGAGATAAAATTGAATTACTTATTTTGGACTTAAAATAATTAAATAAGAAAGATTAAGATATTTTACTGAATTTGAAATTAAAAATGATTTTGACCATAATACTTTGAATAAATAATTAAATTAATATAATTTTAAAAACTCGAAATTTAATTTAAAATCAAACAAACTTGATATTTCTCGACTTGGCTAGACGAATCGCGTCGCGGTATTAACTTCAAAAATAATAGGTGAGATAGTAGCGACACGATTTTCTAAATATTAAAATAATTATTAATTGCATAAAAATTCTTGGTCGTTACACATATTGTCAGTATTTTCCTATCAGAGAAGTTTCGAATAATGATTTCTTGTTTGATTGAATAGTGTTTAATTATATTTGGATGAATAATAGTGCATCCAATTGTTGATCTCATATAGTGTTTAATTGAATGAATAGTGTCTAAATGGGATGAATAGTGTTTAGTTGTAATTGGATTGGATAAATAGTGCCTAAATTGGATGAATAGTATTTAATTGCAATTGAAATGGTGTCTAAATTGGATGAATATCGTTTAATTGCAATTGGATTGGATGAATAATATTTAATTGCAATTGGATTAGATGAATAGTGGTTAAATTGGATGAATAATGTTTAATTGCAACTGAATTTGATGAATAGTGTCAATTTAAGTGGAAATTACACCCACACAAGATTTTCAACTTTCCAATTCAAAAATCAAGTTTACATCTTATTTATTCAAAATTCAGGTTTTAATTAACTTTTAAATAATTATTAACTAGATTGTTATATCCTATTAACACAACCCCAACCCCTAAAGCTAAGAAATATTTCGAGAGCCTCCCAACTCCCCATCACCGATGGCGTCGATCGTTCTTCTCACAGCAGCAGAGAGCCCACCACTGCTTGTTCTCACACAGTGGGTCACCTTTGCATTGCGGTGGTTATGGTGTATGTGCGTTGCGATTTGTGCATGTTGCCAGTGATTTTTGTTGTTGTTGGGGTTTTGATGATAGGCTATGTATTCCAGTGGATTGAAAAAGAGGGCTGAAGGTGGTGGCGGAGGTGTCGAAATTAACAGGTAAGGAGATGAGGTGCAGCCATGGGTGTTGAAACATATGATTTGGATGTGTTCAAGTTTTTTAGGAGATGAAGTTTGTTGTGATGCAGGTGACAGATCTAAGCAGCGCGTGACACTGCATATTTGCAATGCTGTCACGATGTTAGGAAAAGGCAGTCGTGGGCTGCCTTCACGCGGCTGCTTGTTCAACCGCCATGGGCCGCTGCTATTGGAGGGGGAGGTGACGATCATACTGTCGTCGATTTACTGTGGAGACCGAAGAGGTAGTAGGTTTTCGATTTGGTGGTGAGCTTGCGGTGATGGTGATTGTGGTGGTGGTGGTCCTGGTCCTGGTCCTGGTCCTGGTCCTGGCGAAAGTGATGGCACGGTGGGTGGTGGTACTGTTTCCAGCGAGTGGTGTTGGGGGTAAGGGTAGGGGTAGGTGGGAACTGTAAAATTAGTAATTTCTGACCAGAGTTTTTTCAGTTGTGACCGCTTAATTTAAATTTTGTGTCCGTTAAATGAGCTGTGACCTAAAAGTTTTTTGAATTGTGACACAAAATAAATTCTTACAAATAAAATTCGAGATTTGTGCGACTCACAATTTTTTTCATTTGTGATCAATTAATTCGGTAATTTGTGACCAAAAAATGAAGTTGTGATCGGTTATATTTGTAACTCGTGATGGATAAATAAGTTGTGATCTATTGTAACCTATAATTTTTTTATTTGTGACTAAGAAATTAGCTGTGATCTATAAATTTTGTGATTTGTGATCGAAACATAGTCGTGACTTTAAGTATTTGTGATTTTGTGACCTAATAATAAATTGTGATAGATTAATTTGATTATTTGTGACGGGGACAGGGTTGGTGTTGCCGGTATAATTGTGACCTATAAAATTTGTGATTTGTTACCAAGAAATAGATTGTGACTAACTAAGTCAATAATTTGTGACTAAAAAATGAGTCAACCAAATAATTTTATAAATTGTGACATATAACTTTATGATTGGTGACCAAGAAAACAAGTGATTTGTAAAAATTATGACCTAAAAAATTCTTGATTTGTATTCAAGAAAAAATTGTGACCAATAAAAAAATTGTGACTCATAATTTGTTAAGTTATGACCAATTGACTCGAGATTTGTAACCATAAACTTATGACCTGTGATCTAATTAACTGTGACTTGTGACCATAATAAGCTATGACCAATGTTGTCAAATCCGGCCCGACCCGGTCGGGTCGACCTGGAAACCCGCGACCCGACCCAAAAAATGGGTCGGGTCACATTAAAAACCCGGTGGGTCGAACCCGGTCAACCACCTGGGTTGACCCGGGTTTTATATATATTTTATTGATTTTTTTTGATTTTTTTTTGATTTTTTAAATATTAATTAATGCCCGGGTCGACCCCGAGTCAACTCCGGGTTGACCCTCCAACCCTTGACCCAGTCTCTCGGCCGAGTCGATGCCCGATCATGTTTTGCAAACATTGGCTGTAACCTAAAAAACTGTGACTTGTAATCATAAACAATAAAATATATAATTAATTATGACTTAATTTTTGAAATAAAACCTTAAGTTTCTTAATTTTGAAAATATGTATTTTAAAAACCTTAATTATGTATTCTTCCCCCAATTTAATTGCAATTGGATTGGATGAAATAATGTCTAAATTGGATTAATAGTGTTTAATTGCAATTGAATTGTATTGGATGAATAGTGCCTAAATTGGATGAATAGTGTTTAATTGTAATTGATTGGATGAATAATGTCAATTTAATTGGATGAATATTGTTCAATTGCAATTGAATAGTGCTTAAAAAAGTTGATAATGTCAAGTGTTCCGTCTACATATTGACGCTCCGTTTGATTGAATGAGTCAGCATTAATTTATTTATAATTATTTTAACTATATTAAAAGGGGACGTGTGCATCATGGTATGAAGATTTTCGTTGAAATTATCTCTGATCAAGCACTTTTTTATTACTTTCATTTAAATTTTTCATGATTATATTAAATTTAAGATTAATAATATAAAAATATATGCATTTTAATAAATTTAATTTATAAATAAAAAATTATCACTAAATAAAGTTATATAAAATAGTAGTCATTGAAATATCTTAACAAAATAACAATAAAAAATAATAATTTAATATTAATAAATAATTTTTTGTTTGTAATAATTAAAAAAAATTCATAATAAATTTAACTACCAAAATAAAATATAAAAATGAGATATAGTCCAAGAAAATTATATTTATAGTTTATAATAACGAAAATTTTAATATTATTAATCATTTTGTGAATAAGTTATTATTTTAAATTTTAAAAAAATGCCACATAATTAATAATATTTAAATGTAGACGGAACCATTGGAGATGAAATTTAAAACTTCTCCGTTAATGTATTCACATTCTCTAGAAGTCTGTCAATTTCGCTGCCACGTCAGTCCCAATTGACTTAGAGCATTGGAGATGCTCTAATATGCTAAAATCATGATAGGGTTGTCTATTCTAGTTTGTGTATATATAGATTTGTCATCTATTGTAATTATTCAATCAATCAATATAGAAAAATATTTTCCATCTTCTTCTTTTCAATGTTGCTTGTACTTGTATCTGTTCAGTGCATTTTTATACACTTTTTATACCTTTAAATTAGCATATTTTGGAACATCTTGAGCAAATACCTACTAATTTATGCATATTTTGTATTTAAATAGGTTAATATCCAAGTTTGAGGCCAAAAAACCACAAAAGGAGTGAAGATTCTGCTGAAAATCCAAGTTTGGGGACCATTTTGTCACATTCGGGAAGTTTTGGACAAGCTGAGCAATTAATCGAGGGACCAAATTGCAAGATTTCAAAAGTTGAAGGACCAAAAGTGCAATTTTAGAAGGACTTATTTGAAAGAAATCTGAAAAGTTGGGGACTAAATTGCTCAAGATTAAAAGATGTAGGACTTAATGGAAATTTCGGAAGGGACTTAGCTGCAAAAACACCCTCCAGCTGAGCCACGCGATCGCGTGGCTCGAACCAGGTCGCGAACGCGACTTGAACCACAAAACGGACCCGAGACTCGAAACTGCCAGAAAAAAGCACCACGCGATGTTTACCGCGCGCGATCGCGCAGTTGAAAAACAAAAAAAAAATAAAAATGTTTTCCGGGCCGGACCGGTTCAACCCGGTCGACCCGGTTCGGCCCATATGCAGAATTTCGCGGATCTAACAAGATTTTAGGGTTTTTTGGGTGATTTTTGGGTGTATAAATAGATAAAATCCTCATTTTTCTAGGGTTATGTAAGTTTCTTGCCTCTTTTTCTATTTTCTCTTGTATTTTTCTTAACATTTACCTTATTTAATGCAATGTTTAATTAATGTTTTAATGTTCTTGTGTTCTTCTTCTACATTTCATCCTCTTGTTGTAGTTTAAGTTTTTATATTTGGTGTTTTCTCAAATTTCTACCATAAATGTTATATATTTTAAGTGCATTTAATGTTTTATGATTGGGTTGTTGAAGATATTAATGGTTGATGAAGAAATTTGGTTCAAAGTGAAGGATTCTTGGGTTTTCACTTCCAGAACTTTACAAAAAGGGGAGTTTTCTTTATTATCTTGTTTTTAATCTTTATTTTAAGTATTATTCTCATGTTTATGTTATTTATTAAATGTTGTTGTTGTTAGTTTATTATTAGGGGTTAATATTATTGTGTTGGAATTTTAATTAGTTTAAGGTTATTTAAGTATTTTAGGTTGTTTTTGAATTGTGGGTATTTATGTTTATGTATTTGTGATTGTGAATGTTGTTTATGTTTTTTGTAATTTGTAAAATGTTTGTCAATGTTAGGTTCTTATTGGAATTTACTATACATGTTAGGTTAAATTTAAATTTTTCCATGTAATTTGGTTAATTAATTGACTACCACTTTTTGATTTGTGAAAGAAGAAATTAGTGTAGTTATAAAAACTAAATTCACCTTGTTTCATGTTTTCTAGTTTAGTTTAGTCACCAATTTCTTTTTATTATTAGTTTATTTTGGATAATTAGTTTTAATCCTAACTTTTACATATTGTTGTCTATTTGCTTTAATTAACTAGTTTTTCATGTTGCCATGTTTTAATTTTATGATAGCTAGTATTCACCATCAAACCAAATTTTTATGTTACTTGACTTTTCTTTTAAAATGAAATCAATAACTTTAGTTACACATCTCCCTAAAAAAAAATGCTACTTGTACTTGTAGGTTGACAAGGAAAGTGGTAAAAAATGAGGTGACGAAATTGTGTGTATTGATTTAGAAGTTGATGTAATGTGTAAAATAATAAGATTGTACCATGTATGTATTAAAAAAAGAGAAGAAGAAATATAATGAAATAATCCATTTTATTAAAACTGTAAAGATGTATATGTATATACAAGATGACAAACAAACTAACTAAGTTCTATCAGATAACTATGCTAATATAAATAAAGATTACATGAGATAAATTACAATAAATACAAAAATATAATTTAAATAAATAAGGAAATAAAATAATAACAAACAATATATTTTAATTCCCAATACGCCCCCCTCAAGATGGAGGCCGGATGAACTCCTATTTTGACACGAATAGCGCCTAGCCGGGAGTCGGATAAGGGTTTGGTTAGAGCGTCTGCCAACTGATCTAAAGATGAGACATGAGAGGCTCATACGGCACCTGCTTGGACTTTCTCCCTGACAAAGTGAAAATCTAGAGCTACGTGTTTCATCCTTGAGAGGAAAACAGGATTTGCACACAGATATGTTGCCCCGACATTATCACAGTTCACAACAGGAGCCTGGGGCAAGGGAAAGCCAATTTCAATCATAAGTGATTGAATCCAAGTCAATTCTGCAGTTGTTGAGGCAATTGACCTGTATTCGGCCTTAGTGAACGAACAAGCCACTGTAGATTGCTTTTTAGAACTCCATGATATGGGGTTAGATCCCAAAAAAATAATCTAAGATTCGGTGGATGTTTTGTTAGTTAAGTTTCCCCCTAATATGCGTCGGAGAACACATGTAGTGATAGGGGGAATTTTGATCTAGGAACAGGCCATGGTCAATGGTGCCACGGAGATAGCGAAGGACTCGTTTTACAGCCCCCCAATGTACAGTTGTAGGACAGTGCATGAACTGGGAAAGCTTGCTCACTGTAAAGGAAATTTCTAGGCGAGTTAAGGAAAGATAGTGTAGACCTCCAATGGCAGAACGATATTCACTGGGATTTGGCATTGGTTCACCTTCATTAAGAACGAGAATATGGGTGGTGGACATTGGGTTAACTACCTCGGATTTTGACATGTGGCATCGATTTAGGAGGTCTAGAAAGTATTTTCTTTGGGACAGGAAAAGGCCATCAGGATGAGGAATTACCTCGACACCCAAGAAGTAGGACAAGGCGCCAAGGTTCTAGATAGAAAATTTTTGGGCGAGAGATGTGACAAATTTAGCAAGAGAAGAGGGCTTATTATGAGGGAGATGATGATGAGGATGTGACAAATTTTTATGGTTTTTAAAGTATGTTCAACAAGTGCCTTGAATTTAATAAAGATATCATGAACATCTGATTTTTTCTTTAATGGGTAGAACCATACATATTTAGAGGAATATGAGGGCATTGATGATGAGGATGTATTTGAGAGAGTTGGAGATAAGTTAAGCATTATTTGAATTGGAGGTGGAGATAGTTGCCCAACAATAGGAGTGTTTAAGAGAAGATCGGATAGCTTTCTTGTGGGATGTTGGTTATCAGTTGAGGAAGAGATAGGGGATGATTTGGATATGGGAGTGGGGTTGGCCGAATGTGATAGAGCTAGGCTAGAGGCCGAAGATGACGGAGATGAGATAGGGGTCGAAGATGATGTAGATGAGGTAGGGGCCGAATGGGATAGAGATAAGGTAGGGGCTGATTGGACTGAAGGAATTGGAGTGTTATCCAAGGGTAGGGAAGGTGATAAGGATAAGGAGGTGTTATGTGTGGTGGCCGAGTTTGGTGATAAGGATAAGGAGGGGTTGGGTGTGGATGAGAATAAGGAAGGTGATAGAGATGAGTGTGATGTAGATTGATTCAAGAGTTTTACCTTGTGTATGATTGTGATTGCTTTCAAAAGCGTCCACATTCGGAGTCCCAGTTGTTGAAGGAGTATATTGTGTATCACCTTGAGGGTTAGGAGGATTAGGATAAGGTGTAGATTGGTTTTGCAATAGAGATAAGGATAGGGTATGGGTTGAGGATGATGATTAGGGGTGGCCGAATTTTGGGGTAGGGAAAAGGGTGTGTTTGGTGCGTTTTGACTCGAGGATGTAGAGAAAGGAAAAATTTGTTCGACAAATTGGACGTGGCGACTAACATAAAGACAACTAGTAGTGCGATCAAAACATAAATATGCACTTTGTGTGGTACTGTAACAAAAAAAATTAGATTTAAGATCAAGTTTATGATTGTTGTATGGGCGTAACCAAAGATAACACAAACAACCAAAAATACGTAATTTCAATAAATTTGGCGTAGTGTTGAATAATTTGGTGAATGAGGAATTAAAATCCAGGTTAACTTTGGGTAATCGATTAATTAAATAAATAGCAGTACCAAAGGCATATGGCCAATATTTTGTAGGAATTGATGCATGTTGGAGAAGACTTAAACCAATTTCAACTATGTGTCGATGTCGTCGCTCAGAATAGCCATTATGTTCAGGGGTATGAGGTCGGGTAGTTAAGTGATTTATTCTATTTTGAGAAAGAAAATTTGATAATACAATGTACTCACCACTATTATCGGTGTAAAGGCTAACAATTCTAGTTTTTAAAGTGTTTTCAACAAGTGCCTTGAATTTAATAAAGATATCATGAACATCTGATTTTTTCTTTAAGGGGTAGAACCATACATATTTAGAAAATTGATCTATAAAAATGATATAGTATTTGTACCCATCGATTGAAGGAATAGGAGACGACCAAACATCAGAATAAATTACTTGTAAAGGAGCCGAACTAGAAATACTTGAATTGTGAAAAAGGCAACTTGTAACTTTTATTGCATTTGCATGAATGACAAGGAAATAAATGACTTTTTCGCGACGACAATGACGCTAAATTATTTGAAACTAAAAAATTTAAAATCTTCGAGGAGTGATGTCCTAGTCTTTGATACCACGTGTCTAAGGATGAATGAGAGGCAGAGAAGGCAATGATTGGCTTGGACTGGGAAGGTGATAGTGCATATACTCCATCTTTAACTGGTCCTTTCAAAAGTGAAGCCCCTGTCTGCAAATTTTTCACAACAAAACAATTAGGTGAGAATTCAATAAATACGGAGTTTTGATAGCAAAAATTAAAGACAGAAATGAGATGTGTTTCATGCTAGGAACACATAAAGTGTGTCTGGTGAGAAACGCCAATTTGGAGTGTGAAAATTGCTTTTCCAGTATGCGATATATCAAGACCTGTGACATCACCTATGATAACATCATCATTGCCTGTGTAGTTGGAGTGTAAAGACAGATTATTCAGGTCTTTGGTGATATGATGAGAGGTCCCAGAGTCAAGAAGTCAGTCATCGGGAGAGGTGTTGGAGGCCATTGGCTGGGCTACATTAGCTATGGGATTGGTGCCAGAGGACCGAGAAGTATAGTTTGGAGAGGAGGATGAGTTCTGCCAAGGAGAGAAACGATAAGAAGGACATTTTCTAGCCGTATGACCTTGTTGGCTACACAACTGATAGTAGCCTTTGTAAGGCCAAGGGCTATAATTGGTAGCGAAGTTGGAGGGGCCACGAGATTGATTGTAATTACTTTGGGAATTTGTTTTTTGATGTTTTTGTGAGTGGGATGAGGTAGAGTGACGAGTGTTGGATTTTGATGTAAAGTTGGTTGTGACAGGGATAAAAGAAGTGGGAGAACTCACGGATTGCAGTTGGGATTCTCTTATAACTAATTTTTTGTGGAGCTCATCAAATGAGATTGATGATTCACGAGCACGAACAACCTTGCAAAGTCCATTGTATTCAGGACCAAGCCCCCGTAAGATGTGAAGAATGAGTTCGTCATTGTCAGGAGCAGAGTTCATCAAGGTTAAATTATCAACGATGCTTTTTACTCTATGCATATATTCTGTAATGTTGGAATCCTTTTTTTGGAGTTGTCCAAGGTTGCTTTTTAAGTTCATGACGTGACCTCTTGATGGTTTCGCATATGTGTTTGTGATGGTGACCCAGGCTTCTCTAGAAGTTTTTGCGGCGACAATGAAGGAGATTATGTTTGGGGATAGAGAGCTGACAATGGCGTTTAACAAGAGCTTGTCCTGCCAAATCCATTTGGCGAACTCAGGGTTTGGAAAGGAAGAATTTGGAATGGTTGGATTTGGGATCATAGGAGAGGGACATGGTGGGGTGCCATCAACAAACCCAACCAGATCATAATCGATTAAGAGGCTGTGAATTGTATGTGCCAAACAGGAAAGTTTGAAGGAATGAGTTTGATTGGAAGTTGTAATTGACCATTGATAACAATGGTAGGTGAAGGAATGGTGGTAGTAATGGTGGTGGTGAGTGTAGGAGATGGATTTGAGACTTGAAGTGGAAGAACAATGTTATCATCAGAGTTGGCGGGCAGGGTGGAGGGGTTTGTGATTGAGGCCATAGGATCAAGAAGCTTGGGAGCAAGAATGCTCTGATACCATAAAAGAAGAGAAGAAGAAATATAATGAAAGAATCCATTTTATTAAAATTGTAAAGATGTATATATATACAAGATGACGAACAAACTAACTAAGTTCTATCAGATAACTATGCTAATATGAATAAAGATTACATGAAATAAATTACAATAAATACAAAAATATAACTTAAAGAAATAAGGAAATAAAATAATAACAAACAATATCACCCGTTTGGTTTCCATTAAATTTTTCTCATTTTTCTACAGTTTTCAATCTTAACCATCAATCAGAAGTCAAGCTCACAATTTTTTTACTTTTCAATCAAATCTCAACCATCATTTCTCCTAAAAATCACTATTCATTTTTTTTAAAAAAAAAAAAAAACTCATTTTAAACAATACTAAACACATATTTTAATTCCCAATATATATTAAGTGCTACTCTGTAAGATTAACTACCGGATTTAAACTTATGAAACTCTAGGAGAGATTACAGCTCGCAACGAATTCTTCATGACAGAGGTAATCTCCTGCTTCTCCGACAGATCAATCTCGTCTCCATCGAGGGTTGTCCATTTGAAGTACCAAATCAAATTGGCAACAAAGTACTCCAAGTGGAGCAGAGCCAGAGCCCACCCGGGACATATTCTCCTGCCAGCACCAAATGGCATCATCTTGATCTCCCTACTCCCCGTTATATCAAACGCATCTCCACCATCCGCTAAGAACCTTTCGGGCTTGAATTTCATCGGATTCTCCCACACTTCTGGGTCCCAACCCATGTCCGCCACCATGAAATTCACAAACTCGTTCTTCGGGATCACATAACCATCTAATTCAACTTCCTGTGACACCCGATGGTTCAACACGAAGTGCGCCGGCGGGTGGCGCCTCAGTGCTTCTAACACGACTGCCTTCAAGTATGGCATCTTCTGTAATTCCTTCTCCTTTACCTGCATACTTGACTCTTCGTTACTAGGCATTGCCATTGCTGGAGGCAGTCCCACAACTCCAATTATCTCATCGTAAAGCTTGGATTGAATCTCGGGGTGTTTAACCAAGTTAGCCATGATCCACTCCAAAGCCGTGGCTGTGTTATCGGTGCCTCCATTGAGAAATTCACTGCATAGACTCACCATTTCCTGTTCATCGAGCTTTCTGTTTTCCTCTGGTAGCTTCAAGTTTGCCAGCGAGTCTACATACGCAACTACTTCGGTTTGATCGATAGGCCTTTCTTTGGCTTGGAGACGAGTTCTAATCAGAGGGATAAGCACGTTTTCCCGTTCTTGACGAAGTTGAATCAGCTCATTCCAGCGATTACGAAGCAAAATTTTCATCAATGGAGGCCAGAAGTTGAGCACTTCAAATCTACGAAAATTCAAAAGCCATCGTCGCAGTATGGTTTCAATTTCTTTGATTTGATTCTCATGGAGCTTGTCCCCAAAGCACATGAACACCAACAGAGAGAACATAGCGAAATGAAAATGATCACAAACGATTTCGACGACTGCGTCATGAAAAGCCGCTGAATAAGACCACAAAGCACCCCTCCACGGGCCATGGAGTACGACTTCACACGGGAGGGATGTAAAATCTCGTAGGATAGGTTACGGCGGAGGATCCGCCAGGTGACGCCATAGCCAGCGGAGCTGATGGTACGCTGGTTGCTTGTCATGATCTTACTCGTCGGCCCCGCTCTCGGACGGTCGGAGAACACGGCACCGTTTTGGACAAGAGCACGGTGAGTGAGGGAGTGACTGCCGATGAATATAATCCTGATACTAGGTCCAATTCTGAGGGTGATGAAGGGACCATACTTGGTCTTGAGCTCGCGGAGGATGATTTCCAGCTCAGAAAGAGACCTGCGCAGCCATACAAAGTTTCCGATCAACGGTACAGATAGGGGTCCCGGGGGGAGATTCTTCTGTTTCTTCTTGTCGGCGCCTGCGATCGAGGAAAAGAGCCATTTGAGAAGTGGAAGGATGCATAATAGTGAGACGATGGGGATAATCCAGGATTCCATTGTTAATCTCTGCACGAAAATCAGTTCGGATGTTTATACAATGGGTAAATTATAGCCCCACGGTTACTGTGTTGGACGGGTTAAAATTAGAGGATTTGAATTTCGACTCCTAGAAGGCTGTATTGTATTTACGGTTGGAAGACAATATTTATTTAACATTTAATGTTGAAAGACAAGTATTTAAATAAGGATATAGTTATGACATACCCTATTGTCTCTCCGATTGTCTCGTCAGGATAACGTAAATATTTTTTATTGGGAAGAAAATCAATATTTAAATGCTTATTTCAAGTATACATAAACTGTAAACGTATTCGAATTTACCTGAAGGGTGAACTTGGAGAAATGTCGATCTCCCTAAGATTAATTGGACGAAGTTCGAATACCTAATTGATAAAATAAAATAAAAAAATTGGGTAACTTATGGTCGTTTCCATCTTAAGGTCATTTGCACTTTTCATTTTCTATTTTATAAATAAACAATCTTGTTTTCAACCTTGGAAAAAATGGTGGTATTCCAATCCGTTTAAATTAGTCAACCAATTTGATTAGGTCATCGAAATATTAAAAAGAAAAAATTATCATTTAATTTTTTAAAGTAACATTGACAATGAAATATACTGAGAAAAAAAAAAAAAATTATCTTCTCAACACACTGTTACCACCAATGTTTTCAAATATGGCCCAATGATCATCAGTCGATTAAGAGATTGAGTCAAAGGTTAATTACTAGTTGACTGGTTGATCCGATAATTAAAATAATATTAGAAAAAAATTATCATAAGAAAAAGGAAAAAACCCGGCCTGATTTAGTAGAACAAAAGGAGAAATTCTCCCTTCACTTCACTTGAAAACCAAAGGGAAGAAATCTCTCACTTATGTAGAGGTGTCAAGACGGACGGGCCGACCAGACCCTTTAAAATCGGTCCGGATTGACTCGGGATCGCGGGCCGACCCATGACTCGTGCGGACGGTTCACGGGTCAAGAAGTTGTGAACCGCGGGTTTTGCGGATCAAACCTTCGTGGACCGCGATTAACCCGCTGGCCCGTAAAAAAAAAAAAAAAAAAAAACTGTTTTTATTAAATATGATAACATTGAAAATCTCTTTTCTTCTAGAAACTCTAATACAACTTTTAAAGTAAAATCTTATTTTTTTTCTTTCCTAATAGCTAAAAAAATAATGTTTTTTGACAATAGTAATTAGAAATATATTTATCATTTAATTGTTATTTGTTTATATTTTATTTAAATTTGCAAATTTAGAAGTAATTTATATAACATAAACTATAATTTTAAATTCTATGTAAATATTTTATGGTATAAATATGAATTTATCATTTTAATCATTTTGTATTTAGAAACTTAACAAAAAATTTGCTATAAATATGAAAAAAATTATGTTTTCTTCATACGGGCCAAATCAGAACAAACCGCGACCCGCATGGGCCAGCGGACGGGCCTGGGTTGTAGTTCAAAATTTGTGGGCTGACCCATAACCAGCCCGTAACCCGCAGCGGGCGGGCTTTTTTTCAAGCGGGCCGTTACCGGGCTTTTTATTGGCGGGTCGACCAGGCCCGGACCACCCGGATTGACAGCTCTACACTTATGTTAGAGTATCCACATTGGATGTGTTAGAGTGTTTGTTACTGTGAGATGTTAACTAATAATCAATTTCATTTCTACATTAAATATGTTAACTTCTTGTTAAACGAATCTTTTTAGTCACAAGTTAACTTTCTTGTTAAATTTAGCTAAACTTTTAACATCTGATGTGATACTTTTGTGAACTTTCTTGTTAAATTTAGCTAAGCTTTTAACATCTGACGTGATACTTTTGTATTAAAATTCTCCAATAACGCAAATGCATCTCACCCCCCATCTCCTAACACCTACTCACTCACACCAGCCCAATCTCTTAATTCATTTTTTTTTTCTTCTTAATTTTTTTAACATTGATTAAAAAAAAATAAAAATAAAAATTGTTTATTTTACATTATATAATTTAATGAGATCTTCAAAATGAGTATCATATTAAGATGTAAATTTTGCTATTTTAAAAATAAGCATTGATCATATTTTTGGACTTAACTAGAAATTAGCACATTCATAGTGACAAGTGGAATTTAGTCTATAACCCATATGAAATAGACGATTTCGGAGGATTATCCTTAGAACAATTATTATATATGCCATGTCTAAGAATGAAATAAAGAGTTTACGTAATAGAATTTAAATTAATGCTAAACGTAAGTAAGTTATCAGACTTAACCTCACCCAGGTGAAATCACTACCAAATTTGATTCCAAATCAGAATTAATAGCGTTGATTCATAATCCAGCTACCGTTTCTGATATTTTGCATCATCAGCTTCAAATAAACAAGAAGACATCACCAGAATTGTGGTTCTTGGCATCATCTCGACATCAATGTAGCGGTGTAGAAGACAGTAGTTCGACCCTCGAGGCGAAGGTGTGTTGCAGCTATTTACAGTGCATTCAGGTGGTGGAACACCCCAGTGCTTTAGTTAGAATCTATTTTTTTACTGGTTAAATTATTTTTTATACACTATAATGATTCTCATGCTAATATGTACATATTATAAGAAATTGTGCCGGGTAAAGGAAAGGAAGCCATGCTTCAGAAGATGTAGCAGGGAAGTTGAGATTTTCAAAATTCAAGGTCCAAGCTTCAAAAAAATACATTGCCACATCATAATGTGGTAGCACAGTAGATAAAACATTTGGAATAAGACAATCCTACATCAGGTTGTTCATTAACAATAATCGACAAATGTAATTGACATTAATTGAAATGAAAAGTTCAGAATTCCAAATTACAACTCATTAACGTCTGTTGCCTTCACAACTGTTGCTTGAATCCTATTTTAACCCTATTGTTCCCGTACAGTCCTTCCAAGTTGAAAGGTACTTCGGCCTAAACTATTAAAAAAAAAAAAAAAAAAAAAAGGTTGAAAGGTATTTCATTGTCCACATATACAGCAGGACCCCGCTCACCAACCTGTTAGATATAAAAACAAGCTACTCATTCTGATCAAAGATTAGTTACAAAAAATTCACACTTCGATGTGTTTATCAAATTACATTTTTAGATGCCTGCTAATTTTCTTTTCCTCTTATTTGTGTTTGTTCTGACCACAGAGGCTAGATTATGGCAGGTTATGCTGTAAAAACCAAATTCATTGCATTTCCCACACCGCATTCGCCTCTTGTAATCAAGATATGACTTGTATCTATTCTCCTTCGGCCTACCAGGACTAGGTTTCGACTTTGGTGCAATTACCATCATTTACCTCACCTGATCTACTATTATCCAGTCCTCTTTATTACCAAGTGGGTATATAGATAATTGGTACTCATCAATGTACTCTTCCTTTGTAAAATGTACTGAGCAATAGTTTGACAATGAATAGTTTTGCATAGTTATGATAGCAGATACATGTAAACATGGGATGTGGTCAAGCTAAAACTTTTTGCATGAACATGTCCTTTCACTCATATCCACAACAAATGACAAAGACTCATCTTTCACATGGTATATTGCGTCACTAGAAGGGAGCACCTGCATAGATAATTTAAACAATTCAAAGATGTTATGATAGGTAATTGTTAAATAACTTTATTCACAGTTCAATATATGCACGATCGTTGTAAGCCTATTCAAAACAATCCAGAAACTTTTAATAAATTATAACAAATCTAACCCGTAGTGTCTTGACATTAATATCATCTCCTTCAACATTGTATTATGATGGGTAGAAAGTCTTATGAATATTGACATGGCATCCTTTCGATTTTGAGAAAATCACCTTTATATTGTGCACCTTAAACACTGAAATAGTGATTCAATGGGATAGTTCTTGGCATACTTAATCGTCGAGGTAACTGACTCTACAATGTTTAACATTATGGTGGAATATCTATCTTTTTTCATGTTCGCTCCTGACCATCTCTCGTAACCAACATCTTTCTGCAATTACAAAAAATCATTAGACTTATTATTTTATTCTCGATGCATCATACATCTTGGAAATTGAAACCATCAACGAATTTTACCAAGTAACCCATGATGCTGAGGTCAATCGCATCCAACCTTGCCATGTGGGTTTCAAAATCCGCTATTGTATAAGATCTCGATGCAGAATTAAAAGGAAATCTAATTCATTTCCCTTTCTTACCAAATTCTCTCTTTAAATTTTGGAGCAGATGTGTACATACACACTCCATGTAGAGCGTCCAAGAATACATTAACAATCGCATTCGCGATACTCTTATGGCGATGAGATACGATGCACAATCTGTCTAGTTTACTATATGCTTCTTTAACCCTTAACAAGAAGCACTCCCAGGCGTAATTATTTTCTGAGTCACCCACGACAAAAGCTAGTCTGAATATATTATTGTTCGCATCTTGCGTACATGCAATGAACAAGGTACCACTATGCTTACCAGTTAAAAATGTCTCATCCACAACAATGACAGGTTTGCAGTGCTCCCATCCAGATATTAATGCTCTCAATGCTACAAAACTGAACAAAAATCTTTGTTCCGCATCAACCTCAATCCTAGTCATAGAACCCAAATTGGCAACTTCCAACATATGCATGTACGCAAGAAGATTTCCAAATGACTCATATAGGTCACCTCAAATCATCTGTATTGCACGATCTTGCGCACACAATGCCTTATCGTAACTTAATACAATATTGTATTATGCAGGGGCGGAACTAGGATTTTAAAATGTAGTAGGCTAGATAAAAAATGGGGGGTGGATGGGGAGACCCCCCCCTCCCGGGGGTTCGGGGGCGGAGCCCCCGAAATTTTTTTTTTCAAGTCAAAGATAAGAATAATTTAAACTTCAAATTCGTAAATATAACAAAATAATTATACTTCAATGTCAATATCTAAGAGCTAGAAAAGCACCGCAAATGTGTAAATACAAAATAACTTGAGCTGTTACTAGTGACGCATTCTTCTACTCCCCACACGATAAAATTTATCAACGATGACATCCGTATCAATTCCAAGAGCAATTTCCCTCTCAATATAGATGACCATAGAATTTGATAGAAATTCATTCTCCATTTTATTGCGAAGCGAGGTCTTGATAAGTTTCATTGCTGAAAAAGCTCGTTCTGTTGTTGCTGTAGAAACTGGAAGAGTCAACACCAAACGAATCAACCTATCAATCAAAAAATAATGACGAGACTTCTTTGTTTCAACCAACATCTGACATAACTTAGGAAGAGAATCAATATTCTGGAATTGTGGATGAAGAAGTACGTCATACTTGTAATGATCTAATTGCCTCCTCAAATCATCCATCTCCGCAATAGTAAAATTCAGAGGGTAAAATCTCTCAGCTAAAGAACAAATATCATCTATAGAAAAAGATTTGAATCCATTGATAGGATTCAAAGCCTCGCACAACTGAAGAAGTTCCATGGTTGTCTCTGCAAATCTACAATTCAATTCTGTCAACTGAAAATCTATCACGGCATTGAATATTTGAAAGTGATAATAGTCTTCAACTGTGATATTATTTTGTTGTTGACAAGAACGTCATGTACCTTCCATATAACGATCATCTAATTGAGGCACAACAATATCATTACTTGTACAAAAATCCACCACCCTCTGAAGAAAATCCACCCAATGCTCATTTCGCATATTGTTAAGAAGTATCTTTGTAGATGAAACTAAATGTATTGCATTCAAAACATCTTGATCCACTAGTACAGAAATCACCAAAAAAAATGAGGAATATACGTCGGTTTTTAGTAAAACCGACGCCTATAAAATTACGGTGGCATTTTTGTAAATATAATCGAAGAATGCGCGTCGGTTGTAATATTACAACCGACGTGTAAAGTTTAAACCTTAAGAATAAGCGTCGGTTCTTCAAGAACCGACGCGTAAAACCGGAGAATACGCGTCGGTTTTTGAAGAACCGACGCAACCGACGCGTAAAACCGGAGAATACGCGTCGGTTTTTGAAGAACCGACGCCTATTCTTTAGGAAAAAAAAAAACTTTAGGCGTCGGTTGTAAAAGAACTGACGCGTAAGGAATAAAAAAAAAAAACTTTCGACGTCGGTTGTAAAAGAACCGACGTCTAAAATCGGAGAATACGCGTCGGTTCTTGAAGAACCGACGCGTATTCTTTTAGGAATAAAAAAAAAACTTTAGGCGTCGGTTGTAATATTACAACCGACGCCTAAAGTCAATTTTTTTTTTTTTTTTTACTTTAGGCGTCGGTTGTGATATTACAACCGACGCCCATTCTCCGGTTTCCCGCGTCGGTTCTTCAAGAACCGACGCATATTCCTTTATTTACTTATACGGAAAAGGCGCAGATCATCTCTATTTTTTTTCACTACTCGATCTCTTCCCGCCTCTCTCTTTATTTTTCTCTCACCCGAACCACCGCACTATGCCGCCGCCGCCACCACCACCACCATTCCTCCATTTCCCGGCAACGTTCATCACCACATTCCTCCCCTCGCTCTTTATCTCTTCCTCTCCCCGAATCACCGGACTCGCACCTCCGCCACCGCCGCGCGCCTCCACCATCTCGTAAGAGACCCACCTCCATCTTTATATACATATGTTTTTATCTATATATATATGTAATAATATCTATGCATGTATAATGTATGTAAATAATATGTATATATATGTATTATATATAATGTATATGAATGTATATATGGGTATTTATATTATAGATGTGTTTATATATATGTATGAGTGTTTCAACTAGTTATTGATTTAATTTTGTATTGTTGATTTTTAGTTATTAGATGGATAAATTGCAATATTTGAATTATTGAATTTCTATTGCAACGGAATGGATTAAAAAAAAAAAAAAAAGGACTTTAGGCGTCGGTTGTAATATTAGAACTGACGCCTAAAGTAAAAAAAAAAAAAGACTTTAGGCGTCGGTTCTACATTTAGAACCGACGCCCAAAGTTAATATATATTTTTTTTTTTGACTTTAGGCGTCGGTTCTAAATTTAGAACCGACGCCCAAAACTGACTTTGGGCGTCGGTTTACAACCGACGCCTAAAGTCGAGACTTTACGCGTCTGCGTCATAGACGTCGCCGCTACAACCGACGCGTATTCCGTTTTCCAACCGACGCGTATTCTTGTTTCTGTACTAGTGATCTTTCATTTGCAATGCTTGACATAATAAATCAGTCTTTCCCAAAACATCATGCATCAACAACAAAATAAATGTAAAGTCAAACCTTCTCTTAGCGTTGCGTAAACCTTTAGCCTCTCCTCGTATATTGCTGGTTGATCCACTTACAATAAGATCTTCAAGAAGTGTATAAGTTGAACCAAACATCTCAATCAATCTCTTCACAGAGAAAAAATGTGAACTCCAACGAGTAGCTCCAGCTCGTTGCAAAGTACAAACTTGATTAACCCCAGTACCAGTCGCTACTTCCCCTGATGCTATCAAGTCATCAATTTCATCCAATCGAATTGATTTCAATTGGGAATGACGCTTAGAAGAAGCACTAACAAAGTTAACAATGGAACTTAAAGTTTGAAAAAATAGATACACATCTTGTACCTCTTTTTCCACAGCAACTAAAGCAAGTTGTAGTCGGTGCGCAAAGCAATGAACATAATAAGCAGATTGACATTCTTTAAGAAATAAAGCTTGTAATACATTCCACTCACCTCTCATGTTGCTAGCACCATCATATCCTTGGCCGCGTAGATCTTTTAATAAGAGACTGTATTGGTTTAATACATTACATATCTCTTTTTTCAAGGTCAATGCATTTGTGTCCACAACATTCACAACTTCAAAAAACCTTTCTCTAACAAACCCATAACTATTAACATATCTTAAAATAATAGCCATTTGTTCTTTGTGTGATTCATCCACTGCTTCATCAACGAGAATACAAAATTTGGCATCACTAATTTCATCACGGATCTTGAGTCGCGCATAATCAGCAATAATTTGTAATATTTCCTTCTGAATTTTTTGTGATGTGTAGTTGGCATTCTTAGCTGCATTTTCTAGAACAACTGCATCAATTTCTCTATTTGCTCTTCATTGCAACTTTATTATTTCAATGTAATTTCCACGATTTAAAGAGTCAACCGATTCATCATGACCTCTAAAAGCTAATTGTTGCAATGCTAGCAACTTCACAGTTTCTACAGCAGTTTGTACACACAGGCGATGATCCTTAGCTTCTTTTGAACTCCGTTGTTCTAGCATTATGTCAATATGTTGAGGTAGGTTTTTCAAGTTATCCAACTTTTGCATAGCAAACGCATGTACCGAATTACCATCCCCTTCATGCCTTTTGAATGCACAAGTGTTAGAGTTGACCCTCTTCCAATCCCTGAACCCTAATACTGTAAATGTATCACGTTGAGTGTTAGCACTTTCAAACACATAACACGGGAAACAGAAAGCACTTTCCTTCTCTACGGAAAACTCAACCCAAGGCCATTTTTTGAACCAAGATGACTGAAATCGACGATTTTGATTCCCAAATCTAACGTAAGGATAATCATATATAGGTTGAAATGGTCCCATTTCTACATATGCTCTTTGAATCTCATCTTGTCTATGAACTGGATACTGAGATATTGGGACGCGTTTTCCAGGATCTCGTTCATAATATGGAGTGTCACTTTGCAATGTCTCAACAGGACATTCATTCTCAGGCATTGGTCTTTTATTTGAAATAGGAATTTCTTCGGGAACATTTGGAGTGTTTGATGATCCAATATCATCTTTCTTATTAAAATAATGAAAGATATTTCTTTTTAGCATTCTAATCAATCTGCAAAAATATGTATTGTCTAAATTCAATCAAAAAATTCTCATCACAATAATCAAGTGGTTAAATAAATAAATCAATAAATTTAAACTATCACAACTCACAAAAAAACTAAGTAAGCTATTAATTAATAAAAAAATTATCTACTAGTCTACCAATTTACCACAAAAAATTCTAGACAAACCCTTTCTATAATAAATAAATTAATTACTACAAAATCCCTAATTCTAAATAAGCCCTAAATAAATAAAATGAATTAATCAAAAAATTCAACAATCAAAACAATTAATAACCAATAAATAAACTACCAAATTAATAAATAACAAAAATAAAAAAAATCTAATATTATATTAAGGACCAAAATCGGTCCAGACTCCAAGTCACACTCACTGACTCACTCCATTCCCATTTCCCATTCAATATTCACAGTCACTTGCAGGCAGACTTGCTCATTTTTTACTTACCAAACCAAACTACCACACCACTACACGTCTACACCAGTCGACGCGGCGCAAGGAGGGAGGAAGGAAGAAGAAACTGACCAGTCGGCGCCGCGCAAGGAGGGGCGGAACGCCGAAAAGTGAGAGCTTGTGCTTGTGTCGGCGACTCGACGGCAGCAACGCAGCAGCAACAGCAATCGCCAAGACAAGATTTTGTGTCAAGATCGGGTTTGCTGTTACCTGTTTGCCAAAATTTTGTAATTGATTTGTAGTATTGTTGTGGGCTTTCTCTGTTGGGCTTGGATTGGCACCGTCACGCTTGGAGCAGCCGAGCAGGAGCAGTGGTCTGGACTCTGGAGGAAGACATCAAAATTTTCTGGTGGGCTAAACAATTGGGCGTCCAAACGAACTGCAAATTCTTCCAAAATTCTTAGTGGGCTTCAGCGGACTGAAGCCCAAGGGCAGTTCCGCCCCTGGTATTATGTATGTCGTCAATTATGTCTCCAAGTGTATAGATTCTTCTCGTCGAAATAAACTTGTGCTTGATGCAATTCGCAATTATAACACTAATTGCCTGTCTGTGGTGAAAAATGACTGAGTTAGTAGAGCATGTATGCATGTCATTCATTTTTCTAATCTTAAAGTTTCCAACACAACCCATTCTCGAAGATTTGGGTGTCCAACAGCAACCCCTTTCGAGACATCTCAACCAATAAAACTTATTGTCCGACTTCACAACACTGTATTGAAATTGATGTGGTAAATCACAAGTGTACGATATCGTAGCCAAGTAACAAAGTGGACAAAAGAGTACGAGTTACGTCCAACAGAGATTTTAATTAATTACCTCAATGTGTTAGTTCTTAACTCTATTTGACCAGTTAAAATATGATATCTTTATCTAATCTTAATAATCTAACTATAAGCAAGTAAACAAGAATGTAAATTTTGTTTTTGAAAGTTATGAATAAAAGGATGGTATTCACGATTTCACATTGTCAATACTTTTAATTCCAGTTTTGGGCGTTGGAGGTTGAGGGGTCGACCCCTAAAAAAAAAAAAAAAAAAATTGGTCCTCAAAATTTCAAATATATTTTTATGTAACCCTAATGGAAATTTAAATGTTTTAACTAGATTGAAAATATCACAAAACAGTCGAAGTGATAGCAACATTGCATCTCTTGAATGATTAACTCGATTGGTTTGAAGTCAAGCTCAACAGATAAATAAACTGATTAACAATCATATTTTCAACAAAGAGTCTTCCAAAACTAAGGAGGAAAATAATCCTAGTGATCATTTTCAATGATTTAGCCCTCCAGTGTTTGAAGATGCTAAAGACCCAATCAAAGCAGAAAATCGGATTCGTACTATTGAACATATGTTTAGTTATGCACACATCCCAAAAGTGAAAATGTTATATGTGCATCATTTATGTGATGAGGCAGTGCAAGACATTAGTTAGACACTTTAACTAGGATTGGAAAAACTCAAGATTTGAGCTAGGTAAACTTAGAGAAAAGTTACTCATAAATGTGTTTTTGTACAATTATTTGATACCTAAATAAGCTTAAATATTGATTGAAGGAGTGAATTTCTACTCACAATTGTGTAATTATGACTTTTGTAGGCCAGAACCCCAAAATGAAAGAAAACGAGCAAAAAGGGAGTGAAGAGACCAAAAGCATACAAAAACTTGAAGTTGGAGACCAAAGAAATGCTAAAAGTTGAGGACCTTGGGCTACAATTTATGGAGGGCAAAATTGTTATAAAAGTTAAATCTGAAGATCAAATTGTACAAGATCAAAGTAGAGGGATCGGGAGTGCAATTATCTAAGCACCATCTTTAATTCAAAATAGGGTTTGGGGACCTTTTACTCATTTTTTGAAAATTCAGGAATCAAGGGTGCAATTTTTCTCGATTTTAGTATTTAAACTTGCAATTGGGCTTCCTTTTTTTGTCTGTTTCTTCTTTGCCTTTTTCTTTATTTTTCTTTTCATTTTCTTTCTTTCTTTTTTTATTTCCTTTTCCTTTTCAACTTCTTGGTAAATTTTGGGAAACAAATCAAAGAGCACAAGGAGGAGTAAACAAAGAATTCAGCAAAACTATAAAAAAATCAAGAGCAAACAATTTAATCTTCAAAATTCAACAAAAAATTGTTTTATCTATAACCTTTTGTTTTCACCATTATTTTGTCAAACTTGCAATGTATTTGTATGAAATATTCTCCTTTTATCATTTGTATAAAATGGGCTAATTGATTGCGTTGGGTTTTTATAGTAGTAATTTAACCTAACTTGGATTAATTTTAAAATTTGTTTATTTATATTAAATACCTATTTTCATGTGTTTGTTAATGAGCTTATTCCATGTATTTGTTTGATTATCAAATATGTGATTTATGATGTGTATGATTATCGGAGATGTTGTGCATTTTAGACCAAGTAACAAGTACCCTAGGTCACATATAGAAGGCGATAGAAATATCACTATGCCTAGGTGGTTCATTTGTGTTACTCTTCGAATAGATCAATTTAGACTAGTTGACATTCGAGAGAACCAATTCATGGTTAATCAATTAATTAAGGTTAATTCACATTCGAGAGAAGCAATTGACGGGTATTAATTAATTTGGGCTGGCTGACATTCAAGAAAAGCGATTACCTATGTTTGGAGAGCCAGACCTTGCAACTAACTGAATATTAATCAAATAGGGATAGACCTTCAGATGAGTAACTCTATCATCAAACTTCAATCTTTGTTCCTTAGGCACGTGGACAAAAATTTTACACCTAAATACCTTTAGATGAAAGTAAGTAATATCTTTGCTAGTCCAAACTCTTTCTGGAATATCAAAACACAAAGGAACAGATGGAGATCTCTTAATCAAATAGCAATGAGGCCTTTCAAAGCTTCCCCGTTTCTCGTTCTATCATGGTGTGAAACTATTGAAAACTCTGAAATATCTAATCTTTAGATTTCAAAAGAGATACCCAAAGTCTTCTAGAAGCATCATCAAAAAAGATAAGGAAATACTTATTTTTCACCCAAAGAAGCTACACCACTGGGAGAACACACATCAAATTGCACAAGTCTAAAATATCATATTTTCTTTTAAATGGGCCACTAAAAGAACTTCGTACTGCTTACCATATAAAAAATAAGCACATTTGTTTAGAGACATATCATTGGCTAAGAGAATAACTATCTTCTTAGCCAGAAACCTGCAAACATTTTTTCGCTCATGTGACCAAGCCTCTTGTGTCATAAATCAGGAAAAGAATCTTCACCTATATTCAGCTTATTTTTACAAGCTTTTACATAAGTCTTGTAGAGCGTGTGCAACAAGGTTTCCTCCAACAACAATCAAAGTGTCATTTGACAATTTCCAATTTAAATTACCGAATTTGTTACAACAACCTTGCATGTCATGAGTCATAACTGAAATTAGATTGAGGCGCATATCAACAATATACCTCACATCCTTCGACATCAATGAGCAATCAAGTTCTGTTTGCAAGTAAATATCACTAATCCTAAAAAAAAAATTATTGGCTGGTATTTCCCATCTTCGAAGTACTAAAATCATCAACTGTGTAATTAACAAACAAGTTCATATTCGAACAGACATTGTAGGAAGCAGTACTATCAACAATCCACTCAGTTCTAAAATCACTCACGTGTAGGCAATGACCAAACTTTCACATTCAGCTTAACTTTTCAGAACTTTCAAACTTTTACTTTAAAATTTCTAAACTTCTTTTCATTTCCATCGTGAGTAGTGGACAATTCCTTATTTGGAACCAGATTCATTCCATCGCAAAACGATTTAACATTCCACTGCAAACGCGGTTTAATTCGAGTATGTCGGTTCCTCACGCCCCATTTTTCACTCACTTCTTTCGTGACATAAAAGTACACTCATTCTTTCAAAAAACTTGGGATACATATCTTTTGAACAAATTTGCACTTTTACACATTTTCATTTAAAAATATTTGACTTTTCAAATTCGATGACAACGATGTTTTTCAGTTCAATGACATGATGACATGCATGCTTCAACATTTCTATAAGTAACACATACTTGCATAAAGTAAATGAGAAACATCTAAAAACAGCTAAATTGCAAGACAATCACTTAAGCACACTAATAATTCAATTTATAAACTTTCTAAGGGCACATTGGTTGAGGCGGAGTCCAAGTCCTTCCATTGCAAAATAATTCAATTTATAAACAATAATAATAATCAATTTAAACAATTTATAGTAACATTAATATATTAATTACGTGGAATTTAAGAAAGCACGTAAAAATGAAAAACAGTATTACAATTATTTACCTCCTAAAAGAAATTTCATCATCGGAATTAGAACTTACCAAAAAGAAGTAGATATTTGGCACACATTTCGTCCTCGCATTCCCTAGTAGCCTCTTCTACTGCATAATTTCTCCAAAGGACCTTGAATAAGTTATCTTCTTCCTCCTAAGTTCCTTATCTATCTTCTCCAAGATTCTTACGGGTAACTCCTCGTAAGTCAAATCTTAAGGAAGATTTAATGACTAATAACTGAGAATATGAGATGTGTTCGAAATATATTTCCTCAACATAGAGTCATAAAGTACTTTGTGTACCCCCAGATAGTTCGGTGGCAATGCAACCCGATAAGCTTGGTGATCACCCTCTCTAGCATCTTAAAGGGCCAACAAAATGCGGATTTAAATCTCATTTCTTCCTAAATCTCGTAACTCCTTTATTTGTCATTAAGAGTAGGAAATCACCTGGTCATGTTGTATAAGAACACAACTGAGCCCTTTCAAAGAAGCACCACTGTAGATGACCAACCCTTCATTACCCTGTGGAATTGCCAAGATGGGTGCAATTGTCAATTGTATCTTTAACTCTTCAAAGCTCCACTCACAATCCGAATTCCACTGAAATATTCTATCATTTATGGTCAACTTAGTCCAACCTAATCAAAGGATAGGTAATCTTAG
This sequence comes from Ligustrum vulgare, assembly GCA_963555705.1. Classification (NCBI taxonomy): domain Eukaryota; kingdom Viridiplantae; phylum Streptophyta; class Magnoliopsida; order Lamiales; family Oleaceae; genus Ligustrum; species Ligustrum vulgare. The sequence goes on from OY743178.1 coordinate 31,449,739, forward strand.
AAAATTTCTTGAAAAATCTCTAGTAGTAACCAGCTAATCCAAGGAAATACGGACTTCCTGAATATTAGATAGCGTCGGCCTCAATCTTACTCGGGTCAACCACAATACCTTCCCTTGATACAAATATACCCCAAGAATGACACTCTATTCAATCAAAACCCACACTTCTTAAACTTTGCAAATAGCTTTCCTTCTCCAAGTTCTTGAAGCACAATTCTTAAATTTCTTTCATATTCTTCCTCGAACCTCGAATAGATCAATATCTGATCAATGAAAACCATGTATGTGTGTGTTTCACTCTTTGAAGACTCGATGCATTATGTCCATAATTGCCACAGCAGCATTAGATACGGTACCTTGGATATTGAGGTTGTTCTAGACACCAAGTCAATGACAATTTCAATCTCCCTTTCTGGAGGTAAATTATAAAGGTCGTCTGGAAACACATCATGATATTCTCAAACGATCGTAATTTGCTCAAGAGAAAATTTTGTCCTTGGGCACCTCTATTATTGCAGCCAAGTAAACCTTACAACTCTTATCCACAAATTGACGGGCATTCATAGTCGATACTATTGGAATAGAATGTTTCATCGCAACTCCAACAAAGCAAAATGGCACACAAATACATAGTACCATACACGACATAATGCACATCTATATATGTGTAGATGTATATAAATTGTAATGGATGACAAACATGTCTTAAAGTAAATTATAAGTACCTGACACCACGGTCAATGCATCTTTAGCTTCCCACTCAAACATGGTATAGACTTGTGCATGAGTAGTCTTCATTTTCTCTCTACAATCCTTAGCTAGATGTCCTGGCTTTCCACAATTATAGCAAGCACCCCAACATTTATTGGTAAGATGTTTAGGCTTCCCACACTTAAATCATAATCCCTTACCCTAAAGGCACTCGCCAAGTTGTCCTTTGTCACACTTCAGGCAAGTCTTTCCTTGTTGCTTGTTCTGTTGGTGATTCTAATTATTTCCTTGGTCACTTATCTTTTTCTAACCATTGTTATTCCAGCCCTTAGAATTCTCACTCTTGAATTTCTAGCCAAATGATTTGGTATTGTTCTCTTCTTTATTCCCTTCCACCAAGAGGGATTTGTTGGATCATCGATTGTTTAATTTAAGGATTAAGACCTTCCTCAAAGCGTCTTGACCTTCTTTCTTCGGTAACCACTAAGTTTGGAGCAAACTTAGCTAATCGTGCAAATTCTACCTCATACTTTGCAACAGATCGACTCCCTTGCTCCAATTTCAGATATTCCCTTTCCTTTTGCTAGCGAATGCTCTTGGGAAAATATTTCTCATTGAAAAATAAGGCAAACATTTCTCAAGTGAAAGGGCCAGTATCATTTTTATATTGGTACTGAACCATCAGCAACCAATCATATACATCACCTTAGAGCATGTACGCGGAAAAATTAACCTTCTCCTCATTAGTGCATCCCATGACTGCGAAGGCTTTCTGCATCTCGGTCAACCATTTATCTACCATAAGCGGGTAAGTAGTTCCAAAAAATGATGGTGGAGACAGTCTCTTAAATTTTGATTTTTACATTCTTCTTTAAGTGATTTAACAATTTCTATATGTTCATCACTCCATCTTTTAGTATTTGTCTTCTTTAGTAAAATCTGAATTTTATGTCTCTTTTTTTAAAGACTTTCAATAAATCCTTCTGCATAATTTAAACATCCTAAGAACTTTTGTATTTATTATTTTGATTTAATTTATCTGAAAATTTTTCTATCTTTTTAGATATATGTGTTTGTAATTTTATTCTTTTTTTATCTATTGATAATTCAAGAAAGTCAATTTCTTGTTTTTCTATTATCGTTTTTTTTTAAAGAACGATTCCTTCTTTTTTGCATTTATTTATAAATTTCATTAAATGGTCTCTATGTTCTTCTTTATTATGAAAACATATCAATATATCATCAACATAAATAATTAAGAATTCATTGAATTTTCTAAATATGGTGTCCATTTTTCTTTGATATATTTGTGGTGCATTTTTTAACCCAAATGGTATAACCATCCATTCATACTTACCTTGTGGTGTGCTAAATGTTGTATATTGAATACTATCTTCTTCCATTTTAACTTGTCAACATCCTGATTTATAATCAAATTTAGAATAATATTGTTTTCCTTTTGCAAGGTTTTTTAACACTTCTTTATTTAGGAAGAAGTATCCATCAAATTTAGTATATTTGTTTAATTCTTTGTAATTTATAATCATTCTACATTTTCCTCCTATTTGTTCAGAATGTTTCATTATCGTAAAGGCTGAACTACTATGGGGTCAATTACTATGTCTAATAAGTTTTTAATCAAACAATTCTTTTATTTGAGTTTTAAATTCTTGTGTATCTTGTATGGTATATATCATTGATCTAACTCTTATAATAACATTTTCTGTTAATTATATTTTGGTTCTAGGGTGATGTGGTTTCCAGAATGATAATGAATTTTCTCCATAAATTTTTTCTAATTGTTCTATGATTTTTTTCTATACTCATTTCTATTCCTATTTTTAGGACCTTTTTATATCTTATGTTTTTATTTTTTATTTTTTTGTGTAATTGATTTTTTCACCCATTTATCACCACGCTGGGCTGATTGAACTCTATAAGGTCTAAATTCTCTTGGTATTTTTAATAAATGTTCACACGGTGTTTGTAACATTATAATATAATTTTTTTTTTTTATAATATTGAAATTGTTGGATAAATTCATTTCCTAGTAATATATCACATTCTAATTTATCATAACTATATACTTTGTTTATTACAATTTGTTTGCTTCCAAGTATTATATTGATTTTATCAGCACTATTAATTATATGAGTACTTTCTCCTGACTGTTATTTTTTATCTTATTATTGGAATTCCATGATTTGATTAGGAAACTTTTAAATATTGATATATCACTTCATATATCAATTAATGCACATGTTTTTATATTTGTTTCAATAATGGTAACTTGTATATAAACAGTTAATGAAAAGCTTATTTGATTATTCATCCAACTTTTATGCATAATATAGTTTGGCTATTATTAGTTATATATAATCCTTCCCTTTTTATACTATAATCTTCTAATTCATTTAAGAAACTCATTCCTAATAATTTATGAGGATCTATATCCATACAATCTATGTAAGATGGTATTAAAGGATTAATTCCTCCAATTTTTATTAGTACCTTAACTTCTAATTCTGTAGTATGTGATTGTCCATCAAAATTAATATATCTATATGGTTCAGTTCTATAAGTTATTAATTCTTTATTCTATTTTAAAGTTGTGTGACATTCACTAGCTCCTGTATCTATTAATATGTTTGATTCTTTTATATGTTCTTTTCCATTGAAATATTCACTCTCTATTCATATTTCAGTATTTCTATGAAGTTTTATTTCTCTTGTTTTAATGGTCTTTCCAAATTGTCTTCTATTAGGTACTTAAACTTCTTGATTATCTGATTAATCTTCCATCTTCAAATATTATTCTATTATCAAGTTATTCTTCTTCTCTTAATTCTATAATTTCAGGTTTATTTTTTGTTATGCAAAGTTCATAATTTTCTGGGATTAAGTTTATATGTTTGTTTGGTTCCACGATTTTACTAATATCTTTACATTCTTTATGGACTTCAATATATGGTTTTATAGAGTAAATGTTTCCATAATTTGAATTAGTAAACGTATATAATGATGTATATTCTATAGTCATAATTTGATCACCTAGTTGCATTATGTTATCTCTGTGTAGTTTGAAATGTGGTCATAAAACTTCATCAAAGTTTTTATCTTTCAATGAGATACAATATTTTGAGTAACATGTAAATATCAATTTTTGATATGCAAGGTTTCCTTCTATCGTTCCTAGATGACTATTTTTTAAATTTATTATCCTTTCACCATGTAAACTTACAGTTAAAGGCGAATCTATTCATTCTCTAAATAAAGATTTAAACATTATTTGTATTCCTGGAAGATAAACATGTTGAATCTTTTCACTTTATTTTTTATTAATCTTTATTAATAATTCTGTAACTATATTTTTTGTTAAAAGATTTAATTTATGTGTTCCTTAAGTTGTTCTAACATCTATTGTTTTTTTAATTTTATGATATTCATTTATTGTTATTCTTTCTCTTCTCCATATTCTATCTAAAATTTTCCATTTTCCAACTTTTAAGTCTAAGGATAATTTTTGCAATTTCTTAAACTTATTATTATTATTATTATTATTATTATTATTATTATTATTATTATTATTATTATTATTATTATCAAATGTTACTTTTAATTCATAACCATCTATTCCTTCATATTCTTGTACATCTATATTCTTGTTTTCTATTTCTTCTTTCTCTCTATTCAGATTCTGATCCATTACTTTCTAAATCTGTTTCATTTACGTAAACTTCTTGATTATAATATTCTTCAATATCAGATATTTCACTTAGTTCGCTTTCTATTTCTAAATAATTTTTTTGTAATATTTTAACTTTCTTCTTGGTACAATCAGGGCTTATATAACCTATCTCTCTACAATTCCAACATTTACATTGACTTTTATCTTTCTTATAAGGTTTATCTTTCTGGTTTTTATTTGGATTATATCTTCTTTTGCAATATCTTTTTTTAGGTTTTATATATTTTTTCCTAGGACTTCTGAGTTTTTTGAACTTTCTATTTTTATATTTTCTTAGTATTTCTTCTCTCGGGATTACATCCACATTATATAGGTTTTTTCATATCTTCACAACATATTCTAGTCAATTTTCCAGATTTTTTCAATAATTGTCCTTGTTGACATATATATGTTAATCTTTCAAATAGAAATTTTATCCTTGATCCTAATGACCTAGGAATTCTAGAGTTATCTCAAACAAATTTTTTAAATTCTATCTTAAAATATATTCTCCATGAACCTGGTAAATTATTATAATACATATCTTGGTATACTTCTTGATTTTCATTACTATAAAATTAGACATAATAGTAATCTTTAAATTTACAAGTATATTATTTAATTTTACACATATCGCAAATTGTTAAATTTATTAATTTGACTCTAACATTATCTTTTTCTCGTATTGTTTCTTGTTCAGCATTACTTATCCAATTTCATCTTATAAATTCATCTGCAATGTATTCTACTAACCTTTGAATACCTTCTCTATCTGATTTTATTATTTCTATTTGAACATTTCTTCTTATTAATATTTTTGTATCATTGCTAATTCTTTCCCACTAATTTCTAACATTTCCTTTAAAGGTTACGTCTATTCTTCTTTCAGTACTTTCCTATGTATCATCTTTACTATATAAAAAGAATAATATCATTGAATCTGCCCAAGTTAATAAGGCTTTCTTAATATCTATTTTGCAATCTAAATCTAATTTTGTTTCTCCTTGATTAATAGGTTTATTATAATTATCATTTTGCTCAAATCTATCTTTGTACCTATTTTCTTTAGGTAGTTGTCTGTCCCTAATTCTATCATAATATTGTCTATGTGGTTTATTATATAAAGGTGAGTAACTTTCATCTGGATTTGGTAATTCTTGTTTAGAAGTTCCTATTGAACCTAGATTAGGTGATCCTCTAGTATTCATTTAAATTATTTAGGTTTAATTGGTCAAAATTTTCTGTAAGCAAGTTTAATTCTTCATTTATCTTGTTTATCTTTAGTTTTTTCTTCAACTTTTAACTTTCCTAAAGATTTTTCTATGGATTAATGTAATTCTAATTCCTCTTCTAGTATTTTTGGTAATAAGTTTTTTCTAAATTCATCATCCATACTTCTAGACATTTTTCTATTACAATTTTTCTTGTTCAATGTATTTTTTCTCTATTCTAGACATTTCTTTATCTATGAGTTTTTTTGTCTATTTTCTTATCTTTATTTTTATTATTTTCTTTTAACTCTCTAATTTTGAGTTTTAATATATTAAGTCATTTCTTGCTTCCCTTAATTCATTTTTGACTTCTTGAATATCACTAATTAATGATTTTATTAATATTTTTAGGTCTTCAAAACATTCACTCATTGACATTTTATTCTCTTGGTTTGGTAGTTTTGGATTTTTGTACCTTAAATAATCTACCATACATATCATCTATTTTTGTTTTTAATCTTTTAATTCTTTCTTCTATTGATATGATTATTTCATTATTATATTTTCTTATATTTTTCATTTAATTTTTCTATTTTTTCTATAATTATTCATATTTTATCTTGACTAATTAATTTTCCTGATTTTCTTTGGAATTTTTTTAAAATCTCTTCAACTATATTTTTAACTTCTCCTATCATATCTTTTAATTCTTTAAATTGTATTGTTAACTTGTTTTGGATGCTCTGTAATTTTTCTTTAATGTTTTTATCTTATATATTTAATTGTTGTAATTCTTCAATTGCTATTTTATCTTGTAAATTTATGTTTTTATATGTTTGGCATAAAAAGGCACTTATCTAATTCAAATGCATGTTGAGAAATCCTTCAAATTCTTCACCTGAGCTTAATGGTTGAAATATAGTGGTATTAGCTCCTTTTATTTGATATGATCCAACTGGAAGTCTCATATTTTCTATTATTTGTTTTTCAAATTTTATTTCTGGAAATTTTGTCATTAAAATCTTCCTTTAATACGTTCAATTTCTAGAATAAGTCATGTTTCATATTTTATTTCTTTATATATCATTATATTGTATTCATGAAATTCTTTAATTGGTTTTAGCATTAGTATTCTTTGTTGTGTTCTATAATATTTTATATAGTTTTTTATTTGTCTTTTTTTTTTTCACATATCTCTTTATTAATTCTTTCTTTGTTATCTAAAATCGCTTGTATTTAAGATAATTGTTTTAAAATTCTATTATAATATTCTCCATTTTTCTCTAATGATTTTAATCTTAGGAGTTCTTTTCTTTTTATATTTCTTTCTTTTATTATTTGATCCATTAAATTTCTTTTTTTGTTCCATTATTAAATCTATTTTTTCATTTGTTTCCATATCTAGATATTTGGTTAATGGAGGATCTGCTATATGATATTCAATATAATTCTTCTATGATGTCATTTTGTATTAAATCTAATATTTTATTTATTAATAAAATCTTCTTTTATTATATTGAAATTTATTAGATCATATATATCTCTTCTTATGTCTTCATTTAAATCTTTTAAGGATCTTAAGATTTCTATTTTATAATTATCAGGTAATATTAATGTTCGAGTGATTATAAATTCTGATATATGTATCATGTATTTATTTTTACTTTTTGTCATATAATATTTATCTTTTAGATCTTCCATATGACTTTGATACTAAATTTTAGGGGGTGCTACTATGAGCGAACAAAAATCAAACAAAATCGTAAATCAAATAAAATCATATATCAAAACTGTTTTGAAATTTTTCTATACTTTAAAGCTTGAAATATAAAGATTTGAGAACTTATATGTGAAATTATGTAAAAGGGGTATTTTGGTAATTTTATGCTTTTTTTTCATGGTAATCTGTAGGTCTCTTTCTGTACAAATAGAGAATTCCTTTTTCACTTATGCCGTCAATATGTATGTCTCTAGGAAATGAGAAAATTATTTCTCTCTTAATTGCAAGTATGATCCTCAAGCTTTAAACAAATTATGAAATAAGATTGGCCCATTTAAAAAATTATGGGGTGGACCATACCAGTCCAATTATAACAAGTTTAGAAGGAAGCCGTCCATTGGGCCATTTGTTTGATTCCCAATAAATTTGGTCTAGGAATTTAATTGGGCTAATTAGGGCGAGTCATATATTTAAATTTAAAATTTTTAAAATTAAGTATTTCAATACTATTTTACTAAACCCTATCCCTACAAAATGAACCTTCATTTTAGGAGTGAGCGCGGTCCAGTTCGGTCCGGTTCCGAAAGGAACCGAACCGAACCGATTACCAATGGAAATCTAAGTAATGGAACCATTGGTTCCATATTTGGCTACGGAACCGAACCATTGGTTCCGGTTCGGTCCTTTATATTTGAAAATGTTAAAATAAAATAATCCCTAATAAAGATTAAAAATTTCTTTCAACGCTACTTTTAAAAAAAATTCTTTCAACTCTCCCGTTTGCGCAAATTTGCCTTCGAAAATCGGAATTCCATATCAACAACTTTTAGAGTTTTGTTTGTAAAATTATTTAGGATTTAGGTAATTCCAAAAGATTTAGATTTGGGGTTGGAAATTATGAGTTAAAACTTAAATTGGGAGTTAAATTGATTATATAAAGTAAAGAATCAAAGAGATTGGATGGAATTGGAGGAGGATACTATTTGTGGGAAGTTGAATGGAAAGGAATTTTGGTCAAATGGAAACTTGCCTAAACGGTTTCACCGCTTCACGATTTATATTAAAAAAAATAAAAATAAATAAATTCAACATACAAGGGAACCGAAGTACCATTGGTTCCAATTAATAAGAACCGGGAACCGGACCGCTTCCCGTTTGGTTCTAAATACAAGTACCAAATCGAAAATTTTTCTTGGCAGAACCGGATCTGGACCGACTGGTTCTAATCGGTTCCGGTTCGGTTCCACCGGTTTCGAGAAAATATGTCCACTCTTACTTCATTTGGATGGTAAAGGTTTGACAGGAGAGGAGGCATAGCTTCATGTGGCGTTCGTCTTTACAGAACCTGTAGTATGAGAGCTTCCTTTTTATGCTTCCGACGTGATACAATACACACAAACAAACTAACAAGAACTGCACCAATTCCACCACTAATTTTGCCTCCAATGGTGACGATTCAGGCCTTAGATCTGCACAATATCCAGCATTCGACTTATATCAAAGAAGCAACACGCATAGGGCAGCAGCGCCCATCAGTCCTGCGGTGGTTTTTTTTAATTTGAGGTGGGAAACGACGATCTCGTTGTCGGTGTGGTGCGATATTTTTGTGACTCTTTTGGTGCAATTATCTGCATCTGCTTTTGATTTTTGGTCTGTTTAATCTTTCCTAGTTTCTGCATCCATTTTGGTTCATGTTTTAGTCGAGTTACTGCCTCCACAGTCTTCTTCGATCTCCTCCCTCCTTCTTGGTCTGGCTTTTGGCTTCGGTCTTAGCCTATTTGGATGGTGCTTCTCTGCCTTCAGCCTCACCCGATTTTCTTCTTCTACAGCTGGTGGACGGTGCTTCCCTATATATATATATGTATGTGTGTGTGTGTGTGTGTGTGTGTGTGTGTGTATTTTAGGGATGGATACTGAAATTAGTAAGGCGCATTCACAGATTCTTGAGCCATGACTGTAGGTGGTGGTTGGTGGTGATGATTTTAGTTAGCGGTGGTGGTGGTGGTGGTGGTGGTAAATAATTACAATTGTAACTAATTACAAATTAAAATAAAGTTACAATTACAAAATTGAAATAAAGTTACAATTGTTTTCAATAGTGCTCCGATGACGGAGGTTGTGACGGTGGCTGATTAATGTAATTAATTACAAATTACGAATTACATTAATTCTTTACTAATTCATAAGTTACAATTGTAATTAATTACAAAATTCAAATAAGTTACAATTGTATTTTTTACGGTGGTTATAGCGATGACTGATTACAAATTAGGTGGTGATCGATGGTGGTGGTGGTGATTAATTGCAATTGTAGTTAAATTTACAATTGTAACTAATTACAAATTGAAATAAAGTTACAATTCTAATTAATTACAAAACATAATTCTGATTTTAGAAAAATACCTAATTTAATTTTTTTTTTGATGCTTTTGTAATTAGTTACAAAATGTCTGATTAAAAAAAATTTCAAGGTTGAATGTGTGTAATTGTGTACTTAACTCAATTTAATTTTGATTTCTGGAAAGAAGCGTTTGAGAAAATACCCAACTTTTAGTATCATATTTGAAATTTATGTCATTTAAAAAAAATGAAAATACTTCTTTTTTTTTATTATTGAAAAATATGTTTTTCATCATAAGTATCATATTATAATATTTTTAAAGTATCACAACATGATACTTATAATACTTTCAAATTTTTAGTATCATAATCTGAAACTTTATCAAATGTTTATGATACTTTGGGTTGAAACAATATTTTTCAATTTTTTATCTCAAATAATATTTTTCAGTTTTTTATAGTTGTACCGTATTTTTTAGTTTAGTGTTTTTTTTAGTCTGTAGCACAATTATCCCTCTTGCAAAACCATTATGAATGTTGCAGTTTCGGTTGTATATGTAGGTAATATTTGATTGTATATGTAAGTAAAAATTCTAGTTCAAACACCGTGCTAATATTTGATTGTATATGCAAGTAAAAATTGTCATCTAAATATTTTTATATAATTTTTGAGCTCTATTCTTTAGAAAATATATATCGAGGAATTTTGCTCTATTATTTTGATAGGCTTGAGAAATTCTACTCTCATTAGAGTTATTATTTTTCAATCCAAATGATAAATATAAGGCGTGAAATGACTACTTGAACAAACAATCTAACGAAACTTCTTGAATGTTGATTCAAGAATGAAAGGCTTGAAATGGTCAAGAACAATTAGTTCTAAGCATTACCCAGTTTATAATAAAGGTACACCCTTAAGATGACGAAGTAATTTTTTTGCTAAAGAAACTTGACGATTTGGCAAGTCTTTACTAATCCTAATGGGCTTGATGCAATCTTCATTGACCATTTCCTTTCGAAATCTTACAAGAATTAATATGTCTTTAGCCAAATTTCATTCATTGTGTCAAAGATTCAATGCAAACTCTTAAACTAGAGATGAAATTTCTTATCACGTTTCTTGGGGATACACCATACAGACTAGTGATGGCAACGGGGCGATAAGTGCCGATCCAAGTTCGTCATATGAGATTTTAGTTCGGACCGAACAGTAAAAAATTCGGATCGAATCGGAACAAAATTAAGGGATTTTAATTATTTATTTTAGTTAATGACAAACGAATCAATTTTTAATTAATAAAACAACTAATATAATATTCAATTCATAAAACAAAACAATAAATATATAGAGAATTAGATATTGTGTCAAATTCAATAAAAGAATATATATATTTTAGATTTAATAATTAAGTTTTTTTACATATTTTTTAAAAAATAAACCCGATCGCAAATTGGATCACCCTCGATCCATCAATCTACGGATTAGATCGAATTTTTTTACTATCTCTAATGCAACCAAGAATGCATTGACAGATATTGAAGTTGTGGTCAATGAATCGAGAAGTTTTTTATATTCTTTCTTTTTCATCAAGTACTATATTTCGATGAATGTAATGAATCAGAATCTTTTGCATTTGTTGGAAGATATGAAGTTCATGACAAAAAAAATAATTGTGCACTGTAGCACAGTCACAAACATGTTACCAAGTTATAGGACCTCATTCTATTGCGGTTTTGGTCTTTCTTGTTGATTCAATTCTAGATGATCTCAAGAATGTAATGAATCACAAGGATTGCATGATTATTTATGTGAAGGATCAAATTCAATAATTCATATTCAGCTAATGTTATTGCTACCCTTGCTTGTAGACATGGAGATGTAACGACATTCAGAACTTGAAGAGTTTTTTGTAGAAATTAAAGACGCAACATATGAAGTTGAATATGTTATCAGCACAATCTCTCATGTATAGTATCTCAAAAGTTCTTCAAGTAATTAAGAAGATTATACTTGATATGATGCAACTCCAAGAAATGGAGAAGAAATATGATGTCGGAATGCTAAAAGATGCAGAATATCCAAGAAATATCATTGCAAATAGAAACACCTAACATTGGAGAAGACGTTGGCTTAAAGGGTAAGGTGGAAAAAATTAAAAAACAAACTCCTTCGAGATCGAGAGTGGTAATAAATTATTTCCATTTTTGGGATGCTACGACATGGCAAGACTACTTTGGCAAAGAAACCATACAATGATACCCCGATTGTTCAAAATTTTGACAAGCACACCCAGTTTGTTCTATCTCAAAATTATCAAAGTAGATATATCTTAATTAACATTGTAGAACCCCCAATGTAGCATTCACTATCGTGATTTCCATTGACATTAAAATGTCAATTAAGAATTTCTACTTCAATAATTTTCAGATACAATACATATGACGCGCTTGTCAAAATTTTGAACAATTGAGGGATCATCTTATTGTTTCTTTGTCAAAGTAGTGCTGCCAAGTCCTAGCATCCAAAAAATGGAAATAATTTGTAGCCGCTTCGATCTTGAAGAAGTTGGTCTTCAATTTTTTTTCACCTCACACTTTAAGCTAACGTCTTCTCCAAAGTCAGATGTTTCTATTTGCAATGATAATTCTTGCTTCAATATTCTTTTTTTTAGCATTCCGACATCATATTTCTTCTCCATTTCTAGAAGTTCAATCGTAACATGCATAATCTTCTCAATTACTTGAAGAAGCTTGCTTGTGAGATAATTGTACTGGATAAATTAAGCTAACAACATATTTAAATTCATATGCTGTGTCTCTAATTTCTATAAAAAATAAAAATAAAAAAAATTGATGTTCTGAATATCGTTTCACCTCCTTGTCTACAAGCAAGGTTCGCAAGAACATTAGCTGACGATGAATTTTTTGAATTTGAGTCTTCACATAAATAATTATGTGATCCTTGTAATTCAGTACATTCTTAAGATCATTTAAAATTGAATCAACAAGAAATACAGAAACCACATAAATATATGGGATCCTACATATTGTTAACATCTTTGTAACTGTTATGCAGTGCGTTACCTTTTCTGTCATGAGTTTCAGATCTTCCGACTAATGCAAAAGATTTTGATTCATAACATTCATTGAAATACGATACTTGATTAAAAAGAAATATGAAAAGCTTCTAAAGTCATTGGTCACGATTTCAATGTGTCAATACATTCTTGGTTGTATGGTGTTCAGTAGGCTGGGATAGTTTATCCCCAAGAATGGTCATATGAAATTCCAACTCCATCTTACGAGTTTGAATTGAATCATTGACACGACGAGAGAAATTTGGCTAAAGAAGAAGTATTTATTTCTTATAAGATTCAAGGAAAAATGTTAATGAATACCACAACAAGCTCATTAGGATTAATGAGAGTCTGCATGAAATTTGGGACTTTAAAGAATACTTTAAGCTATGCCATGAAAGACCTAGATATTTTGGCAAAGTTTCTGCATTCTTCACTATTCGATTGTCAGCTGGAACACGAGCAACGACTCGCCAAATCATCAATTCTTTTTAACAAAGCAATTACTACATCATCTTCAAGGAACATTTTTATCATAAACTAAGTAATGGTTAGAAAAAGTTGTCTTAACCATTGACCCTTACAAGTATTTCATTCCTGGATCGACATTCAAGAAATTTCCTCATATTGTTTGTTGAAGTAGTCACTTCACGCCCTCTTATTGACAAACAATAACTCTAATGAGAAAATTAAATTTCTGAAGTCCATCAAAATTATAGAGAAAAATCGATCCAAGATATATATTTTCTAAAGCATATAGCTCCAAAAAAATTATACAAAATATTCAAATGAAAATTTTTACTTGCATTTACAATCAAATATTAATACTGGTGTTTGTAAAGAGATTTGTTCATCTCATTCAATTTTTATTCAACCTAGAAAATACATTTCTAATTTTGCGATAGAAAAACTCACATTAAACCTATATATATGTATCTTTCACTCCTTGAGATTTAAAAGCAAATTTGCCAATTTTTTTATCTGTGTACTAAATGTCTAACTCCATACAAGTAACTCAATCCCTTAGTGATGATGCTACTGGCCTATATAATTAAGTTTAATGGGCAATTTTGCTAGCTTTGCAAAATGATCCTGTAAAATATGAAAATAGGCTTAATAGAGAATTTTGTAGATATGCTAATGCTTTCAGTCAAAGTTTTTGAATTGGCATCTGTAAAGAACATATTCTAGCAATATCAACATTCTTGCTTTTGTTTAAAAAAAAAAAAAGGCAAAGCCTTTCCCTATTTTGGGGTCAGATATTCACTATTTCATTTAATTATTGCTACTGCTAGATATATTGGAAGATCTAAAGAAACTAACTACAGACCATATTAGTTTTGGTCTCCTCTTTTCTTTTTCAACATTTTCTATTGACATCTCACCTATCTTATCAACCGGTGCCTCTTAAGTAATAGACTAATGAAAAACAAGAACCATATGGGTATCAATCAGCTCATGAAAAACGCTATCTGAATAATGATCCTTACCCTGATTCTCTGAGAAATCCACAAGCCAACATCTTGACGTAGTTTGTTCCCTGAAGCATCTTGTTAATTTTTTGAATTCTAGCTTTCTACTGCTAGAAGTTCCTGTCCTGCTCCTTCAGCTATCACAATAACCATGTGGCCATTTTCTTTGAGCTTTCTGCAATGTATTCTAAAAGTCTAGCTTCTCCTTTAGGATAGAAGGGAGATTCTGCAATCAAACAACATTCCACATCTTGGCTAGCCAGAGTAGCATACATTGCGATAAATCTTGCATATGTAATCTCAAAGATAATAGTAATGCAGGCAAAAGATAGACAAGGTAAGTTACATTGCAATAAATACTTTTCCTCTAAGTCTGGAGGTCCAGGGAAAAGTTTAAAATGCCAGCAGTAAAGACGCTGCATAGTAAGCAGTAATCACCATCATGAAGCTCCCAGAAGGGGATGTTCTATAAGATCTATGCAACTTATTTGATTTTTAGCATGGCTTAGTTGCTAATAAAATCATATGTTAACCACTTGGCACTTTTAACAGTTTCGAGTAGTGACTTCACAACATTGTTTATCATACTTAAACCCAATTCTTCTGCTCTTCACACAGTAAAAAAAAAACTATTTTCTCATAATAGGTGTACATATATTAAATTTCTATATGCTTCACAACAAAGATTTCACAAATGCCACCACTCAGAAACTTAAAAGGAAAAGAACAAAATTTAACAATAACTCCTATATTACCGTTTACTTCTAAAACAGAAGTATTGTTTAGGTTTATCTTACCACTGTAGTGACCCATCAACTTCACAACACCAATGCCATTCTCTGCACTTAGAGCTTCAACATGTACCGCATTGATGGCATGTTGAGCCTTCTTTACAGCAGTATCTAAACCTAATAGCACAAGTCAATGTAAATTTGCAGAAAACAACTCTATGCAGCGTAAAACCAAATGATTTGCCAATAACCTGGTGAAATGAGTCATTGCAAAATTAAGACTTGTCAGAAACGAAGAGAAAAATTTTCATTTACAGAATACATCAATTAGAATTGAAATGTTATGAGATCTTTATACACTGATCAAATGAAAATAATATCACAAGAGAATTTTAGCATTATCTATGGGACCTGGGTATAACCTGGTAAAGTCGATTTATTTCATATCCTTGACTTTTTGTTAGAGCAACTTGTTATTTCATCTCTGAAATATAGATTCTTTTGACCATTAGGCAAAAAGAAAATTATGCAAATCGAAAAGTTGAAAGTTAGGAAGTTATTTCAAAAACTAATTTGGGGTTTTCTTATTCGTCTTCATATTAATTACTTGTTGTGCACTGAAATAATCACAAAAGATAAAGAATATCTGACATATAAAGGATGATAGATACCGGAATCTCATAATCAGTTGTTTTGGGAATGCCAAGTACGGAAACTTTCTAATTACGCCTTCTAAATTCCTGGATAAGTTAAACAAGGTAACAGCAAATTAATACAAAGGGTATTCACCAGAATAGTAATGCCGCTTCAGAATTTAAGCGTGTATAACGAACTGAATATCAAACATCATCATCATCATCATCATCATTTTTATTTTGAAATGACGTGAATCCATTTATATCTGCAATTTTATAAACAGAATAGAAAATCTTGAACAAGTGTAGCGGAAAACTGGAAGCTTAGAAATGTAAAAGCAGCTAGAAGTTTCAATTAAGGTTAGAGTTAAAGAATAACTGCATCCAGATTAGTGGGTTAGTAAGAAATGGATTTGGAAAGGTGGTTGAGGATCAAGTACGAAAAATGATAGACAAAAATTGGTTGAGGATCAAGTACGAAAAATGATAGACAAAAATATACTTTTGAGGCGACTGGCATAAGAAGTACATAATAGTTACAAGAAGCTACTATGACAGTGCCCTTTAGTGAAAAGCACAATGGAAATAGTTTAAAGGTTTGGAGACACCTCCTAGTAGTTAATAAAAGATGGGTCAATCATCTATATATAAGGATACCTCATAAATTAGAGCTACTCCTTTTTGAGTTCTATCGCCTCCAATTATATAAATCTGATCATAAAGATGGACTGTAGCATATTTTATGCCATAAGATTAGTTCAAAATATTAAAGAGAAAGTTACATTCAAAACATTGGTAGAGATGATTCACATAATCCTTTAAGAAAAACTTAATCCTTAACTGATTAATTCCATGGTCCTGAAAATTGTCAACTGTCTTCATGGTATCGTGGCCACCTCAAGATGTTCCCAGGATTGTCTCACCACATTTATGTATGTCATTTGTAAGTTTTGGCATTAAAGTAATGGTATTCTTAGAATAGAAATGCCTGAAACCTCCCTAAATAAAAAAGATACCACCATTAGTTGATAAAAATAGTAATAAAATAGGATTTTGCAAAGATGTGTTGGGGTAAAAACATCATCAGCTGATGAGTAAGCTAACACGCAGACCAACAGGGGGTACCTTCACTACCTGTATTAAGCTGTAAACTCCCAATTACAGTATATTACTGAATTGCGAATTTTGTATAACGTGAACGTCATTTATAGTATATCACTTAATCCAAACCACATTCACACATATGTATAAATCTCAATTACAAAAAACTTAATTTATTGGAAAATGAAGCTAGTTAACTTGCCAGTGGGATCCCGTGCTGGTTCGTCTAGAAAGCTGTCCAATAATTTCTTATTCACTAGCAATTTGCTTGATTTCGTGAATGACTTCTCAATTAACTGCAATAATGAGCAAGTCTCGTGAATTATTGCATCAATTAACGTACTTAATTGTCAATGTAACAATCTAGATCCAAATAAAATGAACCTGCCTTTGACACTAACTTTATCCAGTATTGCAATTTAATTACAATTCTGAAATCCTTGTGGATTAATAGATGTCAAAATGAAATGAAATAAACTAGTTAATTAAAAGAGCATAAACTGAAGATCTACAGCCACCAATGAAGTAACTTAACTCACTTGCAGGGGACTATTAGGCTTGTCAATAACATATCTGCGAGGCGATTTCCGTTTCAATGGAGAAGTCTGCACAGACAATGGAGCATTAGAGATCGGAATGTTTTTAATCTGAGCCGAATCCGATTTCAGGCGGCGTTTCCGTGGTGTAGTGTTTCCAATATCTGATGTCTGATTGGCGACCGGCTATGAGCGTTTACGTTTCAAATTTTTATACATAAAGGCGGCCCCGAGGGGGCAGGTGGTGCGACCTATGGCTCAACATTTATTTATTTATCTATTTATTTATTTTGAAATGGCTCAACATTAAAGAGGCACATAAAAAAAATTATTACAGGAAATCTTAATCATAATATATAATATATATAATATATACTATAAAAGTAGAATAGCCGTCACCAAAATACACACATAATTTTCCGTCAAAAAAATTTCTAGATTTGAAATTTTTTTGCTATAAAATAGTATATTAAATATTTTAACAATTATTATTTTACATGTGTCATTAATTGCATTGACATTCGTTATGCTATTAATAACATTAAAATGTTATTTTTTCTATTTTATTATTATTCTTTTAATAATTATTGTATTATTTTGAAATCGAAATATATGTAATATGTGTGTCAAATTAAATATCACAGTGAGAAGTTTAATGCAAGCTAACAAGTAAGAGCAAATTGTAAATATATTGTCCATAAAATCATATAAAAAATTAAAGGTAAAGTTTTATTTTTTATTTTTTATTTTTCTTCAATATTTAATTCATTTAAATTATATCATTTAAATCATGTAATATTATCTGTAATTATTTAACTAAATTCATTTTACTTATGGATGATTAATTTATGTTCTGATTTTTTCTCATCAAATTAAAATAAATAATAATAATTTTTTATTAACATATAATTAAACTTAATTCATAACCTGTTTTCCTGCAAAGAGATAAAACAATTCAACGGTTTACAATTTTATTAAAATATTAAAAAAATAAGTATATGCCGTAAAAATAGTGGAACTTTATTTCTTAATTTTATTAACATATATAGACAAAAAGACTCACTATATATATTTTCATTAATAATTTTTTTATTGACATCTTATTAAATATACATTTAATTAGGTTCAATTAAATGCATCGCATTTAAAAATTAAAAATTAATCATACGAGGGATCTCTAGAGTTGAATTCTACGTTCGTGCACCCAAAATCTTGAGGTTGATTTTCACTTTCGTGTATCATCAATATTGCTTAATTTATTACATTTATTTATATATAGGATCGTATATATTTAATTTGTTACAATTATTTTATTTTATGTAAATTATAATATTTTGAGGGTTATTATTTCTATTCACGTTAGTCAAAAATATTTGGAAGAATTTTTTTATTTATTCTATATAACATATATTTGAAAAATTACATTATTTAATTTAAATTTGAGCAATTGTTTAAATATGTTTGTCTATAGAAACTTTTGTGTATCACACGGGTGTGAGCAATTACAAACTGTACATCCAATGTATTATTTGAAAATGTTTTCCAAAATTAATGAGAATTGTAATTGATTTCTATTTTAAGCATTCGTTGACAGTCTTTATCATTAATCAAAGCAAAGTATGTGTTCAATTTTTTTTTTCCTATTTTATATTGATATTTACAATAAAATCATTCCATATTGTTTTTTCGTGCAACGCACGGGTGTGATACTAGTTCAAAGAAAAAAAAATTGATTACAGGGCACTTAGGCAAAGTTTGGTCTACAAAAAACATCAAAACTTTATACTCAAATTCATTTTTAACCACACATTTTTACGAGACTCACCATTTTACACACTTTTCAAACACATATTCAAAAAAAAAATTTCAATTTCTCCTACACCAAACAGAGTCTTAAATAAAAATTTTGATTATAGAGGCACACAAAATATTTTATAAGGCACCAAAAAGATTTGTGCTAATACAATTTTTAAAAATTTATTTTAATTAGTTGATAGTGTTAATGATACGTGATAGTTAATTTTGATAAGTATTTGATTTTTTAAAAAGAAATAATTACTCATTTTGTTCATTTATTAATTCATTTACTCATTTTGTTTATTTATTTATTCATTTTGTTCATTTATCTATATTTAATATTATAGGTTTAAATAATAAAAATATGCAAAATACATATTACTGACTTTAACGATCAGTTTAACTAATTTTTATCAAAATAAAAATAAAGGCATATTAGCAAACTCATAATATTTCAAAATACGGTGTGGTTAAAGACATTTATTTAAAACGTACAAAACTAATTTTTTCAGTAACATAACACTTTAACTGCTCGGTGGAAAATGAAAAGTTACGTTGTATTGAAAATTATTGAATAAGCTTTGAATATTTTGATAGTTCGTATCTATAATTTTTTAAAATTCTGTCATTGTTGTGGTTTTATGTTGTAAACCAGTTTATACGGAATTTAACTATTTGATTTTGATCTTTTTCTTTTTCTTTTCGTTTAATTAAAATTCTAAGCGTATATCACATATATATCTTTTTTTACCTATTATAAATTCTATTTAAATGTAATTTTTCTTTTCCATTTTAAGTTATATCAATTCAAATTACAATATTTAAAGAAATTCCTGGAACGATAAACATACGAACCATAAAAAAAAAATTAAAAAATTAAGGTATGTGTAAGGTACATTTTTTATAATTAATTATCTTCCTTCGTTTCTCATCTTTAATTAAATATTCATTTCATATATTTACATATAAAATTTAATATATATTATTATATATTAAACTTGTTGAGCTTGTGTGGGTCCCAATTCATGTTTTTCCGCTTAAACTCATATCTAATTGTCCCTACACTAAAACTATATATATTTAGTAATAATAAATAACAATGAATGCAATTCCTTGATAACAACAAATGCAATTCTATGCGGGACCCAATTCTTGGTGTACACTACAACTGTTAATTATTATACTTATTGACTTCAGCCTAAGTTTTTTTTTTTTATCGGAATAATTTTTTTTTTATCGGAATCTTCAACCTAAGTTTATTTTTATAAATAAAAAATTATACTTTGATTATTTATACCATTGAAAAATTACTAATAAAAAAATATTTTTAATTCTAATTCTAATAACTTCAAATCACTTTTTTTATTATGAAAAAATAAAAATTAAAAGACGTTTTTCATTTATTATAATACAATTAAAATTCTTAGTAAATTTCAATGTTAATTAATCTTGCAAAAATTGATTTTTTAAATGTTTTTTTAGTGTGTTTACTAAATGTACTACGTAACAAATATTACAGTTTCAATTGAAATAAATCATACAGAGTTTAAATGGACCATCAAAAGTTTAAATAATTGGATGTTTGATTTTGCAAATTTATTCAAATATCAAATAAATTTAAACAAAAAAAAATTAATTCTATTTCTAATAACTTCAATTCACATTTTGTAAGTCTTTGTAATTTTCGATATTAATTAATTTGCAAAAACTGAATATTTTTAAATATTTTTTTTAATACCTAAGCAAGTCTTATACTATGAAAAATTACTTATAATTTTTTTTTTTAATTTATATCTATATCTATATAATATATAAAAGCAGCTGGATTTTGACGGGAAAACTCAGCTTTTATTGTATTTACACTCCAAAATTCGCTTTTATTGTGTTCACACTGTTACTTCCACTTAAGTATTTTTATGGAGAATTATTTTTGCTTATTTATATTTGGTTATTTGTATTTAAACCTCTCTTTTTAGAAAATTATTCTGATCTTTTAATGTTTTGAATCTTAAAAATAAGTATTTGTGTTCAGTCATACAAATTCAATGTAAAATTTTCTTCAAAATTATGTTGAAGTTGTATTATGCATCTAATACTAAATAAACCTTATCGTATAATTTTGTTTTATAAATAATCTTATTTTTTCTTTAGTTAATACATCTAAAAATTCGAGTTCATTTGTATTGCGTTCTATTAAATTAATGAAATTACTTTGCATTTTTAAAGAAAGTTACACTTAATACGTAAATAAACTTTTACAATAATTGTGATATTTTATTTGTCTAAATCTTATGGATGAATAATTTCGTTCGATCATACAAATCTAATTTCTAATTTTCATTTACATTTACATATTGAATATTTAATCAAGTTGTATTAAATTTTGTTATAAATAATCATACTTCTAAGTTATTTGTTAAATATACATAATAACCTTATTTTCTATATCAGATTATTTATCAAAATAATTTTATTTACAATTAAATTTAATTATTATTTAATTTTTTATTCCAGAAAGTCTCATATCACATTTTTTAACATTAACGGTTAACAAATTTATTTATATTGCTTTGAAATTATATAGTTATTAATGGTTTTTATCCTAGCTAACTGTTAAGTCTAAATTTTAAAACATAATTAACTATGACATGATATTAATTGTTATATTTTAATTCAATATTTATGATTCTTAAATTTCTACAACAATAAGTAAATTGTCTCACAATTGACTTAACTGAAAATTGAGATAATCAATGCTATATTATAATTTCCATCAGAAAACAATTGCGTTGTATAAATATTACAAAAACCTATAATACCATGAATTTGATGCATCTTTGTCAATCTCACAATTTTAGTTTTTATTTTTTATTTTATGATTATCGAATTCTTTTTTTTATACGTGTTATTTTTCATTGTCAATGGTCAAAATAGTAAATCTTATCTTTTATACGCATGATCTATATTATTAATTATTTCATTTATTGTTTGATTGTTCATAGTGCATGGACATTGGAGATTCTTTTAAGTGTTTATTTTTCAAAGCAAATTTTTGGTGATAGGAGATAGTGGATAAGCGTTATAAAACATGTCGTAATTCGAAGTTTTCACTTTGTTGTGGGGTGAACACGGTTTGGTTTGGGCGATTTGTAGTAATATTTTAAACCAAACCATTTAAAACGGTGTTGAATATTTTTCAAACCAAACCAAACCTTTTAATTTTCTAAACAAAGCCAAATCAAACTATTTTTTTGTGGTTTGGTGTGATTTGAAATTGCGGATTGCCAACGAATGAATTAGTATATTTCAAAGTGAGCACAAAGACACATATTCGTCTAAAATTTCGAGTTGAAACTAGCTCAATAATAGTATTAAGTTTCTAATTGAGTGCTATTTTGTGAATCAATTCATGTTGACAAACAAACTGTAGTTAGCTTTATATTAAAAAATTTATTTTAAGAAAATACCTTGGATGATGATTATGAATTGTAGGAGCAAGAATTATTTCCAAATGGTTGTGGATTTGAACAAATTAATATTTGATTCTTTAATTTTGATTTGTTAACAATAAAAAGTGTGTTGAATTTTTTTAAAATTGAACGTTTGTATTTATTTTTATTTTAGTTTTTTTTTTTAATTTTTTAAAATTTGGAGTGTTGGCTGTTTGAAACCACGGTTTTAACAATTGAAACATTAACCAAATCATTTAAGGCGGTTTGAAATTTTTCCAAACCGAACAAAACCAAGCCATTTGTTGCGGTTTAGTTCGATCTCGCGGTTTATTTATTCACACATATTTTGTTGTATGCAAGAGAAAGTGAAGATTCATTTTATGTAAGATCATCATCTTATTTTGAAAGATCTGTTATATGGCAGGGACGACATGATTAAGAATTTCGTTGAGAACATTCAGACATATAATATGATATTTTCGTTCATTTCTATGGGGGAATAGATAATGGGCTAAATGATGGTAGAGAGCCTACCATCTTCATATTACAAGGTCAAAATTGTCCTAAGATTGGGAGTTCGTTGCCGATAACAGTTCAGTTCTGCAATTTGCTCGCTTTACATTGTGGACAATGTGAATGGGGTTGAAAGCAGAAAAGGGTCGTGGAGTACATATTATGTATTCATTGCTTTTATATTTATATTGTTTACGAATAATTTTGTTGTAATAGTCTAAAATTTAATTTATATCTTTTAATGTCCCCCAGTAGGAGTGAATTATGTGATTTAATGTTGTATGATTGTGTAGTTTCTAATTTGAAGGATATGCTAGACAAATACAACAAATTATTAAGGGAGTTTAGGTATGTTTGAAAAATGATGATTGGGGGAACACTTCAAATGTAAGACTTATACTTATTGGTTGGTGGGCGACCGATGATAGCCAATATGATTTTCCTATTGTCGATGAAATTGCCGAATTGATTGTTGGTGGATTTTGATACATGACCTAGACACATGTGGTACACTCCGCAAGTGCACGGGTCGCGCAAGTAATAAAGTGGACGTGAGTCCAAGTATCGATCCCACAGAGATTGTTTTAAATTATATTTTAGACTACTACTTTAACCGGAACAAGGAATTTGTTTGGGTTTGAAAATTTCGAATTTGAAAATTAAAATAAAGATTAAAATAAAAAATAAGAAAATTTGATTTGTTAAAAACTTATAAAAGCAAACACATTAGAATTGTGAATCCATTTTAACCAAATCATCCATGTATTTTACCAAATCATTTAAATACAACTTATGGGGTTTTGAATATCCATGTTCCTAAAATGTTTTAAGTCCTCTTTCGAGCGATGCATAAAAACCTATTTCTAAATGTCAATTGACTATATTTCTATGACAATTAACCAATTAGAAAAGCATTAAAGGTCAATGAACACTATATAGGATAACACAAAGCATAGGGGTATATTTTTATCCCATATCGGACTTTGTGGCAATTAAATAGCTTCTAATGAAAAACAAAAGCTGGCCAAACAATTGTATAATAAGAAAGACACTTATTTAATTACATCAAACCCATAAACTGCATATATATTAAATAATTGGTAAAAACATGGAATCAAATAGTTAAAACTTCATCACAATTCTAACACAAGATTTCTAGCCTAAAAACATGATAAAAGATAAATTACAATTATGATAATTGGAGTTCATCACCCTTTTCACCATGTTGTAAAAGAATCTTCAATCATGTGTCAATTGGTTCCTTGAAAGTTCGACAGCCCTTTGGGATCAACTCTGACAAGTTGGGAACCCCTCATCTCGTGCCTTATGCCATGTATTTATAGATTTCCACGAAATCTAGGTTAATTGAAGAGAAAAACTGCTGAATTCCACACAAAAAGTCCAGCTGCGGCCCAGTCGAATAACCGTGCGACCGCACGGTTCAAAAGTGCGGGATCGCACGACGCTGCAGGTAAGTTTCATTTGCTGATTTTTTTTTTTGCCGTGCGATCGCACGGTATTATGGTTTAAGGCAATTTTCTGACTTTTAAATGTTACAAGTTGGTCCCCTATCTTTTAATTGCACAGCAAGTCCTCTGTAGCGACCGAGAAATTTTAAAACTTAAAAGACTTGATTTACCAAACTTATCGCTCCGACTCTCCAACCTTAATGATTATTATTCAAAACTAGCGCTCTCGTCTAGTCATATTAATTATTTTAAGATTTTAAGAAAGAAGAAATTTTATTTTAGTGCTCCAAAATATTTTTAGATCAAGAAAGTTTTGAATTTCGAGGACGAAATTATTTTAAGGTGGTAGGGTTGTAGCGACCAAGAATTTTCGTGACTTATCTAAATAAATATTTTTTAAAACGTGTCGCTACGACTTTGGCCCATTTATTTTAAACACCTTTCCGTCTAGCCATTTAAGTGAAGATTTAAATTATTTAAATATCTTAGTTCAATTTAAACTTTTATTAAAAGTTTCTCATTTTCATTATTTTAAAGTCCAAATTTATTACTTACCTTTAAGCCCAAATTCTATTCATCTTGGATCAAATCTATTCCTATCAAATTTCAATGTGACCCAATCAAATTCCTTGGCCCATTTTTATAAAAAGCCCAATTGGTATATTTTCTGGTTTCCATCCAAAATGAAAAAAAATTGCACACGTTCTCAAATTCCCCAAACTCCTCTGATTCAGCCATCATCTTCTTCCATCCCCAAATCCTCTCCTTCAACCCCCTCAATCAGCCTAATTCCCTTCAATCCTCCCTCACCCAATCATCAACCATTATGCATTTACCAAAGTTGGAGCACAACCTACATGTTAATAATCCCCCATTCACCTGCATCACTCACAACATCCACAGACATATAGCAGGTATATTCACGGCAGCCAAACCACATATTTGCAAACACCACCAACCACCACATTTCGAAACCCAAACCCCGAACAAGTGAAACCAAATTCCAGAACTTCATCTGATGAGATTCGAAGCGCGGAAGAAACGCCGAAAAGTTCTGAACTCAGGTTGTGGTTGGACAGATGAATCATGACCCGATATTCACGACGCGATGGCTCGACGATGCGGAATAAAGAACCACGACTTTCGAAACGCCACAAGAATTTGCCCAATATCCTTGATAAGTCTCTGATTTGAATGCCACAAATATTCTAGCAAATATTTGATAAGTTCTGGATGAACGCCACAAGATAATCAATCTTGATAAGTTTGGGTTTGTAATGTGAATCCACACATTAAACAATTGAAAAACATTCAATCTCTTTTTATTTAATCATCAAAGTCTGAATTACAATGAATGGAAAAAGCGTATAAATAAGCAAAATAAAACCCTAGTCGCTAATCTACTCAAAATAGAATTCTAACTAACCTAAAATAGCTAAAAACTGATAAGGAAATAAAATAATGCAAAATCTGGAAAAATCTGATCCGTTAAGCAATTACAGCCGTAAAGATGACACTTACGGCCGTAAGTGTGTTTCTGTTTAAGGTTACGGACGTGATCCCTTATTTACGGCCGTAAATCGAAAATCTTGAAATTCTGCATTTTAACCCGAGGGGAGGTTACGGCCGTGACATATGTTGGTTACGGCCATGACAGTCCTTCTGCATAATTTTCGGTTCTTTTCGACACGGTTTGATCTTCAAAGCTCGTCGAACCTGTTGAATTCTTGTTTTGGCTTGAATATTTAAATTTTCCCGTCAAGCCTGCTATGACTCCGATTGTCGAGGGTCCGGATCACATCATACCCTCCTTCTTTAGGATGATTCGTCCCGAATCATAGCTTTGTTCCTGGTGTTTCACTTCACCTCCTGGATCAAACGGAAAATTTCTATTTCCATGCCATGAGTTCAATAAATTGGAATCCTTTGATTGGCAAACATGGAAGAGATGGAGCTTGAACTTCCTTTGCCATTTGCGGTGTGGTTGAAGCTTCCAAACATAATTAACCTGCAAAAAGGATTTAAACAAAATGAGGAGGGACATGTTAGCTTCATGAGGTACAAGGTATGGATCCTTGTATTCATGACAAACCACCACCAACTCCACGTCTTGAACCACGAGGCTCTTCTCTTCGCCTCTTTCCTCCTTTGCAATTTCTTGTTCAATTTTTTTATCTTCAAACTCAACCACATCTCCGACCTCCACATTTGAATCACCATGTTCATGTACTACCCCATCACTACCAAACTGTGGATCTTCCAATTCAAAGCTCAAAATTTGAACTTCTACCCCAACTTCTAATTCCTCATCATATTTTGGAGTTTGTTCACATAACTCCACGTTTTCAACTCCTACCACAAAGTTCGGGGTCTCTTCAACTACTTCTAATTCATGTTTCAAGCCTCCCTCCTTCTTTTCAACATTCATATCCCGAGGCTCAACTATAACATGTATTTCACTCTCCTCTAGCTATTTAATCACCACGTTTCGTTTCTCCTCCTTCTTTCGCAATTTAGCCAAATATTTTCTTTCTGCCTCCCGTTCACACCTCAATCTTTCCTCATAAATTTCTTTTTGAATTTTCAAAATTGCTTTTGGATCAATCTCAGCTCCTCTCTTAACCCCAATTCCATCCCTAGGTTTAGGATCACGCCTATAATGACTCTCATCACTACGATTTGCTTGAGATCGCCCCTTTTTCGATTTCCCTTCCCTTTTATCTAATTTATCCAACCTCGTCAAAGCATCATTCAAAAATCTCCACATACGATCTTTGGCGTTTTCATGGGAATTGGACATTGTTAAATTTATGTGGAAGGACACAGAAAAAGAATAATGAAAAAAAAGGATCAAGAAATTCAAGAAAGTGGTTCTTGAATGAACTTTTTTTTTTTTTTTTTGAATAATGAATTTTAGGATGAATTTTCGGAATAAATAAAATAATAAAAAAAATAATAATATATTTTTTTTATATATATAAATCCCAAAATTTGACAACGAACACGACAAAACAAACGGAACTTAATTCGGATAAGAATTAAGCAAAACAAACACTTTTGAATTTTGTTGGATTTTTATATGGATCAAACAAAGAAAAAATTTACTGGCACGAAGAACAAGAAAATCAAGAAAAGAAAGACTCAACAACAAGATATGTATAATTTTTATGGGACTCGATGATAAACATAAAAATCAAACTGGATAGAAAAAACCTGAATTCAGAGTTCAGCTCTGATACCATGTGATGAGGTTCGAAGCGCGGAAGAAACGCCGGAAAGTTCCGAACTCAGGTTGTGGTTGGACAGATGAATCATGACCCGATATTCACGACGCGATGGCTCGACGATGCGGAATAAAGAACCACGACTTTCGAAAAGCCACAAGGATTTGCCCAATATCCTTGATAAGTCTCTGATTTGAACGCTACAAATATTCTAGCAAATATTTGATAAGTTCTGGATGAACGCCACAAGATAATCAATCTTGATAAGTTTGGGTTTGTAATGTGAATCCACACATTAAACAATTGAAAAACATTCAATCTCTTTTTTATTTAATCATCAAAGTCTGAATTACAATGAATGAAAAAAACGTATAAATAAGCAAAATAAAACCCTAGTCGTTAATCTACTCAAAATAGAATTCTAACTAACCTAAAATAGCTAAAAACTGATAAGGAAATAAAATAATGCAAAATCTGGAAAAATCTGATCCGTTAAGCAATTACGGCCGTAAAGATGACACTTACGGCCGTAAGTGTGTTTCTGTTTAAGGTTACGGACGTGATCCCTTATTTACGGCCGTAAATCGAAAATCTTGAAATTCTGCATTTTAACCCGAGGGGAGGTTACGGCCGTGACATATGTTGGTTACGGCCGTGACAGTCCTTCTGCATAGTTTTCGGTTCTTTTCGACACGGTTTGATCTTCAAAGCTCGTCGAACCTGTTGAATTCTTGTTTTGGCTTGAATATTTAAATTTTCCCGTCAAGCCTGCTAAGACTCCGATTGTCGAGGGTCCGGATCACATCATCATCCTTGAGCCACTGTCTACCCACCAAAGCCAGACTCAACACCACCACGACTCCTTCACTGCCCCAACCAAAATCACATCACCACCGAGCCATTTTTCAAGCAAGAATCAATCATCAAGCCATTTCCAAAAATCTAGTTCCAATGTGTTCACTGCCTTGAGGAATCAACACCCATCGTCTTCACCAAACGACCCCCTTGACTGCACAGTTTCAAATCATTAACCTCAACCACCATCTCACAGCGATTCCCCATTTTTCATCAAACTAAACCCCCAAATCACCAGCCACAACCTCTCAACCGGCCATTTCCATTTCCACAAACCAAATCACCACAGTCACAAACCGTCGCTGCCCATTCACCACCATCACATTCGAACCCAACCACGGCCAATACCACTGCAATACCGACATCACCAAACCCGAGCTTCTTGAATCGCAACTTCAATCCACCACATCCACCGCCAACCACTGCAGCCGCCGGCACCACCACTGCCCAAATCCACCCCAAAATAAAACCTAAATCCAAAAATAAACAAGCCCAAACACTTACCTCAATAACCAACCCATTTCGATCGGATTGTTGCCGGAATCGCAACCCAAATCATGACCCAACAACTCGGTTTTTCGCCCAAAAATCTGCTCAAACCTCATCCTTTTTGCCACTCTTAACCGACACAACCCTCGCCACACGATGGTTGCACCACCGCCGGTCGAGCGCCGGCGTTTGACGCCCGGCGAATGGATGAGAGGCGTCGTCCGCCTCTCTCTCGCTCTCTGCACTCTCACTCTCTGTTGCGAAAATAAGAGAGAGAGAGAGAGAGTGTGTGATATTTTTTTATAAAAGGAATTTTTATTATTTTGTACAAATTGCCTTTTAATCCCTTTAGTTTTAAAATATATTCATTTCAGTCCCTGCTTAATTTGAAATGTCTTAAGTCAGTCCCTTTTGTTTTAAAAATCATTTAATTCAGTCCTACAATGTTTAATTTCAGTCTCAAGTTTTAAAAGTTATTATTTTAGCCCCTAAGTATCAAACCCATTTTATTTCAGTCCCTGTAGGTTAAATTCATTTGATTTAAGCCCAAGTTTTACAAGTTATCCATTTCAGTCCCTCAAGTTTTAAAATAGTTTAAAACAGTCCCTTCAGTTTTAAAATTTCTTATTTCAGCCACTATATTTTTAAATTAAGTTATTCGAGTCCTCTTTAATTTAAAATATTTTAATTCAACCCTCGAATTTATTTTTATTCACAAAACTTTAATTTCAAGTTTCTAATAGAAATTATTTATTTTAGGGCTAGACGAGGCGCAAGAGAATTAGAAGTATTTTCCCGTTTGCTCAATACTCGAGAAATTAAGGTAGACTCAATCTACAAATTTACGTTTTTCAAAAGTGCGCATCAATAATTATTTGGATTATAAGTTTAGCATATATGATTGTGTTCATGAGAATTACTTGCTTAAATGCATGAGAACTTGAACTTTTATGTTCATGAGAATTACTTGCTTAAATGCATGAGACTTGAACTTGTATGTTCATGAGAATACTGGTGATCGTTAGACACCTGAGAACTTAAATATCATGATTATGTATTTTAATTTATAATGTTAAATGATTATTATGTGCGAGTCTATTGAGTATTTCTTTGAAATACTCACGTTTTCCAAAACAGATTTTGCAGATGACGGAGTCGGCGGCGAGGCGTGCGATGGTGGCCATTATTGAGATTTTAGAAATGTTTTATGTTTGTTCCAAATTTATTTCCAATTTATTTCAATATTCGAATTGGTGACCTTTTGGGTCAAACTTTATAAAAGTATGTGAAATGAAATTTCAATTGTTGTTTTATTTTCCGTTAAATCATTATTTTCAAAGTTAATTTGAGACGATGACGTGACGTTCATTTCTTTTAAATCAAGTTTCATAAATGTCGTCATTTTAATTATTTATCGTTACTTTACTTTAAAATTTAAGATTTAATTTTTAGGAATTTTTTTTATTAAATTGATTAAAATTTAGTTTCCGCTTTAACTTTTAAACAATGGATGTGATATTTTATAAATTCATTTCTTCCGCAAAAATGTTGTTTCAAAGGTTTCAAATAATAAATATGATGTTTGAAATTTTTAATTATTTCCGCAATAAAATCAGATTTAAAGGATGAAGTGGCGTTCCGGGCGTTCAGAATCCTGGGCGTTAGTCGTTACATCCTCCAACTTCTGATTGTTGCAATTTAGCCCCTGAACTTTTGATTTCTTCCAAATTTGATTTCTTCTTCCAATTGGCTCTTTAATTAACTGCATCAATTCTTGATTTGCTCACTTGACACTTTTTACATCCATTTTCTTGATTTTAGCTTCAATTTCATTGTTTTCTCGACTTTGGGGTACTTTCTGAAAGAAAACAAATAATAACAAAATAAATAGCAACTATTCTTAAACAAACGAATAAAATCCCACTTTTAAGATAGAAATAAGTGTATAAAATACACTTATTAAATGGATATCATTATTGCATCACATGGTGGACTGTTGCAGCGGATAAGTGAAGGACACAAGTTCTTCCTGAGAAATATTAATCATACACAGAGATTGTGCAATGGAACAATATTGATAGTTACAAAATTTGGCGACCATGTTCTAGAAGGTCAAATTCTTTATGACATAAATACAGGACACAAGTTCTTTATTCCAATGATATTATTGAGCCCTTTTGATTCTAGGATACCTATTAGATTTCAAAGAAGACAATTTTCATTAATGGTGCCCTATATCATGACTATCAATAAGGATCGGGGACAATCATTTTCGCATGTGGGACTTCTTCTTAAACGGATGATGTTTACAAATGGACAACTTTATGTTGTGATTTCTAAGGTGACAAATCGTTTTGGATTAAATATGTTGATTTGTGATAAGAATGGAAGACCAACAAAATCAACAAACAATGTTGTGTACAAGGAAGTATTCTAGAATTTGTAGTCATATAAAACCAATAAATGATTATCTTATCTCTTACTTGTGAAATTTATATATTTTATCTAAAGAATTCATCTAATTTCACATTGAATTATATTTATTCAGACGTTTCTTCCCGTGCATCGCACGGGTGATTCACTAGTATGGGAGTAATAAATGATCGTGCATTGCACGGGTGTTACACTAGTTTTTTTACCAAAAGAAGCAAAGATGACTTTTGATATTCTAACTTAATTGAAAAGATTGGATTGTGATCCAAATGCATTTATTACTTATAGAATACTATTAATCATTTTTATTGTTGTTACATACACAAAAAGAAGTTTTTCAAAATTGAAATTATTAAAATCTTATTTTCATTCAACCACATTACAAGTAAGATTGAATGTGCTAGAAATATTTTTACATGATTATTGCATTTTAAGGATTACTCGTAGTTTTTGTGGTTTTTATTTTTAGGTTTGCTCATGTGGAATTGTACGAAGTTGGTTAGTGGATTGGACAAATTTTATTGATTTTATTGAAGACGACTAAATTTTTAGATGTTTCAAAGGTACTTTTGAGATTTACTTGTACATTTATTTTTAATGAAGTTTAAAAAATAAACAATTATTTATATGTCACATTTTGCAATAAAATACTAGTATTGAAATATAATTTAATATTTTAGTATGTTTCTAAGTTAAACGAAAGGGGCACCATTTTAAATTTTCGTACGGAACACCCAAATATTAGGGTTGCCTCTGATTATCTAAATTAAAGACATCACATGAATATTTCTTGTATCCTGCCTTAACGTCCTATGAGACAGGCATTTTCACTTTTAACAGAATTCAAAATCAAGACATTTGGCTAGCAAATTAATCATACTTATGCATGTAAAATTTGGTCACAGATCAATTTAAAGAAGATTAAAGAAAAGTGATCCAACACAAACGAAAGATATTTCATTAAAAAATATGGCTGAGACTTTTGCAACCAAATATCACAAGTTGACAACAAACTTCATCCAAGACAAATACAAATGTAGTCATAAATAATTTTCTCAAAGCCATACTATTTATTTATCTATCTTGAAGAATTGTAAGGGGAAAAAAGTGCATCAAATATTACACAAAGAATTTATATTTTATCATGTCCTAATCCAAACCATAAGCAAGTTTCCTAAAAATACAACCGATACATTTTCTCATATGTGCACATTATTGATTAACACGCTCCATTCCATATAAACCACATTCTCCCACTTAGAGCAATGAAAAAACTTTAGTCCAGCATGAATAGTAAACCTACAAAATGTTTTATGTTCGCAGTCTTTTATCTCACTCATTTGGAACCAGGTGAGTATAATAAGAAACCCAACGGATATTTTCATGATAATTTAGACAAAAAATATGGTTTCTTAAAATAGAAGGATACCTTATAGATGATGCACTTCATGGAAAAGATGCTACAAATAGCATAAGAATTTATCATTTTTCAACTAATAACCAAATCATCAGTATAGATGCACTGCAAGGGAAATAGAATAGAATTAATCCGTAAAGCTATTCGACCCAGTTTAATAAAGCTAATAATTATACAGTAAAAGCAACAAGAACTGTCAAACATGGACCAAAAAAAATCAAAACTTCTAGAGCTAGAGCAAAATAAGTAGCCTCAATTTTCTTTAGGGAAATTTGTAATTCAAAGCTACTCAAAAGAAAACAAACAAAAAACTCAATCATCATTAAAAACTAATTTAACTTAAACAAGGACGGTGTGATGCTATGCTTACTTGTAATGTGTGGCAATGCTTCAAGTCCATCAGTGCTAAATCTCTTACAACTAAATAAAGATAAAGCATTGAATCCCAGAATGACATAGCCAAGAACTTCAATGTCTCATCACTTAAAGTCATTCTGTTGAGACTCAGCTCCTCCAAAAAGGGGTAAACCTTGGCAAATAGTACAAGCCAAGAATGCAAATCAGCACCCCAATGTTAAGGGACCAAATTGATGGGGGTGGGTGTGGTTCCATATGATTCTGGTTTCCAGGGAATCGAACCGAACTAAGAACCGGTGGTTCTTTTTGTAAGAGAAAAATCGAACGGGAACCGAACCGTTTAGTTCTTTTGGTTCTAGTTCTGGTTTTGGTTTTGGTTCTGATTTTCTAAACTAAAATTATCAAATTTAAGCAATGAAGCGATGATACATTCCGGCTAGTAAGAGTCGGAAGACGGTAAGGTCATCGGATCAAGATGCGAATACAAAAACCATCTTTGTTCTTCACATCGAAATATTCACTCCCTTTCAATCAGTAACATATCTCCTCTTTCGCGTATATATGCTCTGTGTAAAAATTCTTCAATTTCTGTTCGTAGTTCTCCACCTTTTTAGGGAATAGTAGCACAAGTCTAGCAAATTCTTGAAAACAATATAACAAGTGATTGTGAGATGGAGATTGAAGATTTCTTGTTTATTGATTCATGAAGAACTGAAGGTTGAAGGCTTGATGGGAGAATGCTT
Source organism: Ligustrum vulgare (assembly GCA_963555705.1). NCBI lineage: Eukaryota > Viridiplantae > Streptophyta > Magnoliopsida > Lamiales > Oleaceae > Ligustrum > Ligustrum vulgare. Next base: position 31,483,749 of record OY743178.1, read on the forward strand.
GAAACTGAACGACAAAACCATTGAAAGAAAAATGATTTTAGATCTATGGCTTTTTGTTTATTACTTGTTTTGCTCATAGTTATTGTAATGTTGAATGAGTCAATACTTGTTGGGTAAATGATAATTATTAATGGGCCGGATAACATGCATTAAGATTAAGAATTGATGATATTTTTTTAATTTATATTTAAAAAAAAATCAGGGTTCTGGTTCTAAACCTAGAATCGGAACCTAATGGTTATTGATTTTTAGAACCAGAACCGTTTAAAAATTTTGAAAGAACCAAACCAAACCAGGATTGAATCGAAACCAAATCGAACTGAACCACTGGTTTAAGCTCTTTTGCCCAGGTCTAAGAAAAACTTTGCTTTCCTTCAAGTGTAACACTTAATTCTTGGAAATCTTCTTGTTAGAATCTCAGGAGAAACTGAACAGCAATTTTTGCTCACTATAAATACACCCCAAGTGCACGTGTCACATATAAGTAATATTGGACTAATGAGTTTGAATTTTCGATCCCACAAGGATTGTCTATTCTAATTACACTCATGTGTAATCAATTTCTACAATAACATACACAATAGGGTTTGATTTTGGAAATGTTCTATTACTTAAATTAAATCCACATTATAATAATTGAATAGGTAAGAAATTAGTGATTACTCAATGATAAAAGAGAGTTGGGATTCTTGATTCCACTAGACCTTCACTTATAGGGATGGCAAAAAAATTCGCCCTACCCTGAACCCGACCCTAATGGGGCAAAAAAATATCGACCCCACAGTTGGCGGGGCGGACTTGGGATGAGAAATGATGACCTGAAGCAGGTTCAAGGTAGGGGCGAGTTTTGTTTGACCTGCCCTGATATTAATAAAAAAAATGCATGTTTTTACTGCTGAGTGCTGGATTGCTGGAGCCTGGGAATTGAGAAAATAAAGAAGAATAAAAATCAAAAGATTGAAAACCTGTATTTCCAAAACACTTCCTCCCACTCCCGACACCAACGTATTGTGTTCATCCCTTCAATCTTCAGGCTCCAGTGCATACTTCAGCTCATCAATGTGAAGAGCAAGTTTCGCTCATCTACAGTCTACCATGGTCCAGCTCGAGCAGATCTTCATTTCATGTTGGAGGTATGCTTCTTTATATTTATTTTTTTCAGTTTCTCCCAGCTTTGAAGGAATTGAAGCTTATTTATTTATTATGTTGTAAAGATTTCTGAATATTTGAGACTTAATGATAGAAATTAAGCTTTAATTGTAAGTTTTGGACCAATGATGAATTTTGGACCTTCAAACTGTTTCGTTCCTTTTGTAATTTTTTTTATCATTTTTTTGATTTCCACTAATCAGATGCATATATTGGACTTTTACCCCCACCATTTCGTTCTGTTGGTGATTGGATTTGAATACACAATGGTTTGGTTTGGGTAATTCAGGCCTAAATGATGGAAGAAGAAGAAGAGAAGGAAGAAAAACTGGGGGTCAGCTATGCGCCCCGCCACGAATCTGTGCAGGTCACAGGGCAGGAACCGGGAGGCCAATGACTTCACAGGACAGGACGCGGAATAGTCGCCCACCCCATTGCCATCTCTATTCACCTAATTGATTTCACAACATATAAATTGATAGGTTATTTACTATTAATGTTAGATCCGATTTTCCTCTTTTAACCAATAAGCTCTCTCAAGTTTTATTAGTCCTAATTAGTTGAATTAACCTACTATATATCTATGTCGATTAAAATCCAACAAATTTCATAAAATCTTAATGAAAATAACTCAATGAACCATCTAAGGCTTAAGGTATATCTCTATTCTTAACAATAACCTAGAACATATATTATATTGATCTAGAATATACAACAATCTCTCAAGTGGATTTAAACATTAATTTGGCCAAAATAAATGTAAGACAATAAATGCACAAAATAATAAATAACTTAAAATTCTCAATATAAGCATTAAAATCAATTAAGTTGGGTCAAGTGTCCTCAATAATCCAACACAATATAAGTTAGCTCATAATGAAATAGCAACAAAACTCAAAGTTTAAATATATCATTTCAATAATAGGTCAAAATATACAAGGAAATGAAGATTAAACAATAAAGCCTTCCCTCCAACAAGAATCTTGACTTCAAACCTGAATATTCTTCCACCTGTTGTATGTTTTTACTTCTTCAGTCAATTCTTTAACCACTAAAATTACAAAAACTAAATAAAACCTAACTAAAACTTGAAAATACAAGAGAAAATAGAGACAAATAAAAATGGAAAAGGAGGTAAGAGCTCAAGAGTAACCCTAGTAAATGAGGGGTTTTAAGTATTTATAATCCCCAAAAATACCCAACAACCCCCCCCCCCCCACAAAATCGATCAAAATCTTTGAGTTCAACTTTTTGGGCCGAACCGGGTCGACCTGGAAGACCCTATGATTTTTTTGAAATTAAAACCGCACGGCTGAGCAGTATTAAACTGCGTGGCCGAGCAGTTCATTCGAGAACCACATCATCAGGATCTAGCAAAAGACATTCCATACAAATATTTTATTTTCACATGCATGGAATCAATGTAAATCTAGACCATCTCCTTTACTAGCTCAACCAACCCTAAACTTATCTCACAATAGGATCAAGAGATTTAGAGCATTAGGAAAAATTTGGATAGGTTGGTAAAAATTTAACATACAAGGTTACAACCTAGATCTTATACTCCTTCAACTTCTTTACCCTTCAACAATTCCCAAACTTCACCAACAATCAGTCATGACTATTGTGCTCAAAATAAATATGATCTTTCATGGATAAGCATTTTATAGAAAATAGCAAGAGTAGCATATTTGGTCATAACTCATAAATTAACAACAATTTCAAACATCAAAATCTCTTAAGTGGGTAAGGTTCTCTAGAATGTCAATATTCAAAACAAAATAAACAATTTCAAACATTAAAACATCATAGGTTGGCAAGGCAATCTAAGATGTCAACATAACAAAATGAAATCGTCACCCCCAAACTTGAATTAAACATTGTCCTCAATGTAGAGAAAGATAATAATGTAAAGAAAAGAGAAGGGTTAATGGAACTTCCCTAGTTTGATGCTTGAATGTGATGTTCAAGATTGACCTAAGCTTTTGATTCTTTTGGTAAGCAAATCTCTCCCAAGCTTGTTGAGGGTAAGGCCACTTAGGATTTCAAAATTTTCAACCTACAAAAAGTTGATGATTAATCAAAATGAGAACAATAAAAAATGAAACAAGTAAATATCAACAAGTAAGCAAAAAGAGTAGGGTTTCCTCCCAAAAAGCACTTGGTTAAAGTCATAAGCTCGACTTTTGGATGCAATCACTTCGAATTTGCAAGAAAAATGGATGACTTCTCCTTTTCAAAATCACAACCCAAGTATGGTTTCAAATGTTGCCCATGATAAAGTTCAACTACTCCATATATGAAGATTATAGCAATAGTGAAAGGTCATGACCATCTGGAGCAGAGTTTACAGGGGAACAATCAAAGTCTATAATTGTAGAGAAGAACTTGTTGTCCAACATGGAATTCTCGCTTCACAATATTTTTTTCATGCCACCTCTTTGTCTTCTCTTTATATATCCGAGCATTCTCATATGATTCAAGGTGGGGTTCATCAAGTTCAATGAGTGTAGTCTTTTCTCACCGGTCAACTTCATATCAAAATTCAATATCTTTGTTGCCCAATAAGCCCGATGATTGAGTTCAATCGGAAGGTGACATGCATTTCCAAATAAAAGGCAGAATGGAGACATACCAATGGGAGTTTTGAATGCGGTGTGGTATGCCATAATGCATCATCCAATTTCTTGGAACAATCTTTCCTCGAGGCATTCACCATCACTTCAAGGATTTTTTTCAATTCCCTATTTAAAATCTCCACTTGCCTGTTGTTTGTGGATGATTGGGAGTAGATACTTGATGTTTGACTCCATACTTGGTCAAAAAGTGAGTCAAAAAGGCAATTACAAAAGTGTTTTCCTCCATCACTAATGATAGCTTGAGGGGTGCCATAACAAGAGAAAATATTTTTCTTTAAAAATTTCACCACGGCCTGAGCATCATTAGTGGGGAGTGTCACTGCTTCTACCCACTTTGACACATAATCCACTGGTAACAAAATATATTGATTTGAAAATGAAGATGGGAAAGATCCCCATGAAGTCAATTCCCCACACATCAAATATTTCCAACTCCAAAATAGAATTTAAAGGAATTTCATTTCTATTGGAAATATTGTCGAGACGTTGGCAATGATCACATTTGGACACAAGTGTGTGGGCATCTTTGAACAAGGTGGGCTAATAAAATCCAATTGAAGAACATTTGATGTGGTTTTCACGGCACTAAAATGACCTCCATAAGATTGATGAGTGACATTGTTCAAGAATTTTCTCCATTTCGTCCTAGGGCATACATCTTCGAATGATTTGGTCCGGAACCCTTTTGAACAACAATGTGTCGTCCTAAAATTAATACTTGATATTCAAGAAGAACATTTTCCTTTGTTGATAGGAGCAGTCCAAGAAGTGATAAAATATGTCAACTAAAATATGTCAAGTTCCCTCAATCATCCCAACAGAAAGTAAATTAGACCATGATAAAATAACAACAAAACATAGGGTTCAAGTACATCATTCTAACAATGGATTAATTTACACAAGAAAATATGAAGATTAAATAATAGAAACTTCCCTTCAACAATGAATTTAGCTTCCAAACATCAATGTTCTTCCCCAATGTTGTAGGTATTTCCTTCTTCAATCAACATTCATTACCAAAAATATAAAAATTACACGAAAACTAACAATGAAAATTAAGCAAAATGAAGAGAAAAGTGGAGAGAAAATGGAAAAGAGGCAAGACTCAAGATAAACCCTAGCCAAAATGAAGGTTGAGTATTTATATTTCCCAAGAATTTATCCAAAAAAAAACCCCAAAAATGATTAAAAAAAAAAAGTATGACAGCGTTTTGGGCCGAACCGGATCGACCCGATCAACCCCTTTATTTATTTATTTATTTTTAATAAGGCCATGCGGCCACATGGCTTTCTCGGGTGAAAACTACCCTCTTCTCATTTTTTTTGCACTCCAATCCTTCACCTTTCGTGCTTGATCAATTTAGTCCCTACATTTTTGAATTTCTTTCAAATAAGTCCTTCCAAAATTGCAATTGGGGTCCTTCAAATTTTGGAAATTTGCATTTTGGTCCCTCTTTTAATTGCATGTCTGGTTCTAAACTTCCAAAAAGTGACAACTTGGTCCCTAAACTTCATGGGTTTGCATTTTTTTTGCTCTTTTTCTCCAAAATCTTCAATTGAGCACTCTTTTTGTGTTTTCTTGTGCTTTTTCCCATGAACTTGAACATTAAACATATATAAACACAAAATATGCAAAAATAAATAGATATTTGTTCAAATTGATCCAGAATTTCTACCAAAAATGTATGAAATATGCATGTGTAATGCACTCAACAATTACAAAGGATGAGAACGCCATGCTCACTCAACCTCCTTCACTTGCTGAAATTAAGGAATCCATTTTTAACATGGATAAAAACAGTGTGGATGGGCTTGATGGCTTTGGTGGTATGTTTTATAAAAAATGCTGGGATATTATCAAATTTGGTGTCCATGATGCCATTTGTGAATTTTTTCATAGGAAGAGCATTGCCAAAAGGTATATTTGCCACAATCATTACTCTCCTGCCCAAGAAGGATGATGCCAATAATTGGAAGGACTTTCGACCAATTAGTTTATGCAACTTCAGCAGCAAGGTGATATCTAAAATCCTCTGTACAAGGCTTAATTCTATCCTACCTAGACTTATTTCTTTGAATCAAAGTGGCTTCACACCTGGCAGAGACATATCTGATAATATACTTCTCGCTCAAGAACTCTTTTATCAGATTGACAGAAATATTAGAGGAGGAAATGTCATGATATCTCTGGATATGGCAAAGACATATGATAGAGTGGATTGGTATTTTCTCATTAAAGTGATGTGCAAATTTGGTTTTTCTGACTTATGGAATGAGTTTATATACAACATCATCAGCTCTTGCTCTTATTATTTCCACATCAATGGTGTGTTAAGTGAAGCTTTCCAACCTTCAAGAGGCATAAGGCAAGGGGATCCTCTTTCACCGTCTTTATTTATCATCGTGGCTGAGGTCATGTCAAGAGGTATCAACAGAATGTTTGAATTATATCCTTCCATGGCATATGTGTATGGTGGCCCCATCGCGACATCTCATCTAACCTTTGCAGATGATGTATCTATATTCATGAATGGCCAAAAAAACCATGTGTAGAGGCTCTTAAATTTGATTTCTAAGTATTCTGAACAATCAGGGCAAGCTCGCAATGCTTCCAAGAGTAAGTTCTACACTAAAGTTCCTCGTCATCAGTTGATTATTGCTGCTATATCAGGTTTCAGTTTCCAAAACCAGCCTATCAAACATTTGGGTGTGCCTATTACTAAAGGGAGGAAGAAGATTTACTTATATGATAATCTTCTAAATAAAATCAGAAACAAAGTTCTATCTTAGGAAAATAGACTTCTGTCTATTGGGGGAGGCTAACACTTGCTAAACATGTGTTAAATAGTATGCTTTTCCACCATTTACAAACTATGAACCCTCCAAAAGCTATGATCACCATCCTTAACAAAGATTTTAACTCATTCTTTTGGGGCGATAAAGAAAACAACAGACATATCCATTGGAGCTCATGGGAAAAACTCTGCTTTCCTTATGATGAAGGGGGATAAACTGCAGAAGTTTGGATGATCTTAATAAATGCTTTGACTTCAAAATCCGGTGGAAATTTAGACTTCAACAATCTTTTTGGAGCAAGGTGATGCACGCCAAATAGTGTCACAACATCCATCTACAACTGACTAGATGTATTGCATCTTCTTCTCATATCTAGAAAAGAATGTTCCTGATTAAACACCAAATTGAGCCCCATATTAGTTGGGAAGTAGGGGAGGGAAAATGTCATGCATATCTTGATAATTGGCTCAATGGGAAATCTTTACAGAAATTTCACAGTGGAAGAAATGAAGTTCAAATTGTTGCTGATTTCAAAAATGAATCTGGATGGAATACAAAGAAGCTTGGAGAAAATTTTCCTTTACACATCCAACAGGAGATTCTACAAATCCTACCTAATGATGGTCCTGATATAATCTCATGGTCCCTTACCAGTAATGGCCAATTCTCTGTCAAATTTTACAGCGAACTTATCAGACAAAAAAAGACCAAGCAGATGAGCCTAAGGTATATCTGGAATTCAACTATCCCTACTAAAATTTCTGTATTCATTCTTAACTTGTGGAATAACTGGCTTCCATCTGATGAAGTTATGAAGAAGTTTTTTTCGATTCCTTTGGCTTCAAAATGTTTGTGCTGCAATCATGAAGAAACAATCAACCACATTTTTTTCTCAAGCAATCTGGCTAAGCTTGTTTGGGCTCATTTTTGCCAACTGTATAATATTAATATTGATGATTGTGATCTTCCTAGACAAATATTCCTCAAATGGATCACTCAATCTTGTGGTCAGCCTAGCAATGTTATTATTCTCACTTCGTTATTGATCATGTGGTACTTATGGTATGAAAGAAAAAAAGCTAAGCATGAAGGGACCCCTGTCAATGGTAATTGAGTCATTAGAAGATTCAGCATTCAACTGGAAATATTTGTACAAGCGGGTCATTAATGGAACACTGCATGAGAAAGGGAGATCCAACTTAGAAAGGGAGTTTTTAATGTTTCTTGCATCAGTACTGATTCTGTAAAGGGTTTTAGTACCCCCTTATTTCATCTTTAGCATGCGTTCATATGGATTTTGTTGAGTGCAATTAGGCATCCATAGGAGGTAAGGTTTATATTGCCCTCCTTTTAAGTGTAAATCTTTTGTTGGAATAAAATGGTAACGGAATTCAAACCCCCCCCCCCTCCTCCCCCAAAGATCACTTGGTGGAGGCCTAAAAACCACTCCAATATTCATTTGGGATTTCATTTAAAAAAAAAAAAAAGTGATTACTTGATGATAAAAGAGAGTTGAGATTCTTGATTCTACTTGACCTTCACCTAATTGATTTCCCAACATATAAATTGATAGAATATCTACTATTCACATTAGATCCAGTTTTCCTCTTTTAACCAATAATCTCTCTCGAGTGAGATTAATCCTAATTAGTTGAATTAATCTAATATATCTCTATGTCGACTAAAACTCAACTAATTGCATAAAATTTTAATGAAAATAACTCAATGAATCATCTATGGCTTTAGGTATATCTCTATCCTTAAGAATAACCTGGAACATATATTATATTGATCTAGAATACACAACAATCTCTCAACAATTGCACATTCCACAATATTCATGCATTAATTTGGCAAAAATAAGTGCAAGATAATAAATACAACAATAAATGTACAAGATAATAAATAACTTCAAATTCTCAATATAAGCATTAAAATCAATTAAGTTATGTCAAGCTTTCTCAATAATCCCAACACAACATAAGTTAGTCTATAATGAAATAACAACAAAACTCAAAGTTTAAATATATTATTTCAATAATAGGTCAAAATATACAAAGGAAATGAAGATTAAACAATAAAATATTCACTTCAACAAGAATCTTGACTTCAAACTTGAATATTCTTCCACCTTGTTGTATGTTTTTCCTTTTTCAATCAATGCTTTAACCACTAAAATTAAAAAGACTAATTGAAACCTAACTAAAACTTGAAAATACGAGAGAAAATAGAGGTAAAAATGGAAAAGGAGGTAGGGCTCAAGAGTAACCCTAGTAAATGAGGGGTTTTAAATATTTATAATCCCCAAAAATCAGTGAAAATCCAGGAATTCGACTTATTGAGCCTAATCGGGTCAACTTGGACGACCCTAATATATATATATATATATATTGAGATTTAAGCCGCTCGACCGCAAAGCATTAAACCGCGCGGCCACGCGGTTCATTCGAGAACCACATCATCAGGTTTTGCCTAACTACGTCTACAACTCGCGGCCATACATGGTTCAAACCACATGGCCGCATAGTTCACCCTTTGCCATTGCAGTCAGGTTCTCCATCTTCTAATCATGTTCAATTTGGTCCTTGAATTTATGGCTTCCTTCAAATGAGTCCTTCCAAAATTGAAATTGGGATCCTTGAACTTCTGGAAATTTGCATTTTGGTCCCTCTTTTAATTGCATTGCCGTTCCTCAACTTCTGTAATTTGTCATTAAGGTCCCCAAAGTCTCAATTTCAGCATTGTTTGGTCATTCTGTGTGGTTTTTCACCTCAATCTCCAATGTTAACCTATGTAGATACAAAATATGCATAAGTTAGTAGATATTTGCTCAATTTGTACTAAAAATACTACCTAAAATGTATGAAATGTGCTTGTTAAATGCACTCAACAATTGCCTATAAAAAGTTTTGTTCTTGTCTACTGCTCAACATTATACCAATCCTTGCAAACTAGTGGAATTGAACTCTTGTCCTTGTGGGCGTGCAACAATGGAGGACCCTTTCCAGGACTTCATCTGAATAGCAGTGTCCAATTTTGAACATCATTAGGTATATTGATTCTCATTTGTACCATTTCTGATATGGAAAAGAGAACAATCAGTGCCCCATGCATATTGATGCTAAAAGTATCCAATAGGATCCTAAAAGAGAGAATGACAGCTAAGCAAAAAAACTCACGAATGAATTAAGAGATGTTTTAATAGTTTCCTTATATTAGTCTAATGCAATCTGAGTCATAAGTTGGATTGCGAAAAAGACCAAAGAAAAGTCATAGATTTTAGGGACGATAATCAAAACTGTAGATGTCGAATCTTCCATAGCACATAAAATCACAAAGTTAGGCAAACTATCATTAAGATGAAGTGCAGGTGTTTTATAGAAAATCCTCATTTGCTTTCAATTTCATCTCTCTTCCTCTTACAGATAAAGCTCTTAAAAATGGAAGTTTTATTTGATTTCTTGGAAAGAAGCCCACAACTACATTTTACTTACGATAAGTTTTTATTAAAGAAAAAAGCAGAATACTTTTTCAATTTTGAAATATTTCTCAAAGATCATATTTGATATAATAAAACTTGCTAACAACATCTATTTCCTAACAACAATATAATGAAACCAGACTTCAATTGTGGCGAGAACGAGCAGTATATTGTGGGCTAAACTTTTCAACCTCTTAGTAAATTGGAGAGGAGCATATGTATCTTGTAGATCGATGTTGATCGCGATGTGAATTTGGACTGAGAAACTGGAAATTTCTGTTAAAAAATTGGAGAATTTTTGTGAGTTTTAGAGAACTGTGATGGAGAAAGTTTGATTCTTGGTTTTTATGGGAAAGCTGGCGTCCATACATTTTTCTTTTTTGGGCTAATTAGACTGATTCATATTTAATTTATGAATTTTTCAAATCAAATAAATCTAAACTAATTTTTTAAATTAGGTGGAATAAATATAAACCTAATCATTCTCCCCTCTCTTTCTCCTCTTCCGCTCACCTCTCTCTTTCTCCTCTCAGATTCGCTCTCCTCTCTTTCTCCACCACCACCAGTGCGGTTCCCACCACCACCACATATCCCCCCTTCCTTACCTCGAGTATAACAGTATCGTGTTTTGGTCGTGCAATTCAAAGGCTGACAAAATTAACACTTTTGTTTGGTATGAGGATCTTGTCTGTGAATACTTTGTTGTCTGTCAAGGTTCTAGTATTATTATTATAAGGATTATCATAGCATCCATGTTTTGGTTTCCATTACTTGGAGAAAATAAATTTTTAAAGTGGCTAAGAATATTTAATCACGGCAATGATAATAGGAAGTTCCTCTATCTAGTGCTATACAATTGCAATTAGCAAGTTTTTTTCCTTAAAAAAAACTTCTGGGTGTTGGGTTTTTATAAGTTTTGTGCTTAGAATTACATGCTAATTGATTGATAATGTATTATCAGATTCGAGCTGGAAAACTTTGGTCACAAATCGAGGCAACCTTCAAGGTGATGGACACTGCAGGGATAGAACTTTAGTAGGATTATTTGTGAATTTCATTTATTTTTTACTGTGTTTGGAATGAATTTCTTACCGATTCCTTATTAATTATCTTGATTCCATCTCCTTTTGTTTGATTTATTTCTTTTGGTTGATGTAGTTGTGTTGGTGTTGGTGTTGTTGAGACGGTGATGTTGTTGTTGAGATGATGGTTGTGGAGTTGGTGATGGTGATGTTGAGAAAGTAATTAAAATTACAATTGTAACTAGTTACAAACTGAAATAAAGTTACAACTGTATTTTCGACGGTGGTTCGACGACGATAATTGTGGCGGTGACTGATTACAAATTACACTATTGCAATTAATTATAAATTACGAGTTAAACTAATGTTTTACTAATTCATAAGTTACAATTGTAATTAATTACAAAACTGAAATATGTTACTATTGTATTTTCGATGGTGGTCCGACGATGACGATTGTGACGGTGATTGATTACAAATTACACTAATGTTTTATTAATTTATAAGTTACAGTTGTAATTAATTACAAAATTGAAATAAAGTTACAATTGTAATTAATTATAAACTGATAACAAAATGCAATTAAGTTATACTTTCAGTTGTAATTAAGGTGAATGTAATTAATTAAATTTTTTAAATAATTCAATTAATTTAAACAAAAAGATTTGTCGTGTTTTACAATTTTATTAGTTACAACAGTAATTAATGGAAACGTTGAAAGAAAATTACAATTGTAATTAATTACAAAATCTGATTAATTGTAGTTGTAGTTAAAATTACAATTGTAACTAATTACAAATTTGAAATAAAGTTACATTTGTATTTTCGACGGTGGTTTATGGTGGTGATTGTTTTAAGTGGTGGTGGTGGTGGTTACAATTGTATTTAATTGAAAAATTGAAATAAAATTACAATTGTAATTAATTCTAAATTGAAACTAATAACCAAATGTAATGTAATTAAGTTGTAATTAAGGTGAATGTAACTAATTCAAATATTTTTAACATGAAAATATGTAGCGTTTTATGAATTGCAACTTAATTATAATTAATTAGTTAGTTACCCTTGTATTTGATCACAAAATTGAAATTAAATTACAATTGTAATTAATTACAAACAGTTAATATAATTTGCATGATTACCTGATTTTGGTAATATATTTTACATTCTTAAAATAAATTTTAAAATGCCTGATATTAAAAAATAAACCCCTTCAAGTTTTGTATTTGTATATTTAAACCTTCTTCTTTTCTTTTTTTTTTATCGTAAAATGGTTGAACCCCAATCTTGAGGGCCTTCACCGACCCTGCTTTGGGCCTTTGGTGGAGGAGGTAAATCGCAGGATGTGCCTCCCAAGAGCCAAGGTGGAGAGCTAATGGATAGGTCTGGCTATTAACCATAGTAACTCCCGTTTGCGATGGGCACAAATTCAGTATTTCAGGATTCGAACCCTTCACCCCCACCACGCTGAGCCCTATCCGCCCTCCCCTTTGCCACTGGAAGATATGCCCTGGGGGCAATACATATCTTTTTTCCTTTTATGCATGGGAGGACGAAGGGTTTTGGTTATAGTAAAAATCGGTGATTTTTTTTTCTATGTTTTGGTCAAAATTCAAAACAAATTTCAAGTTTTTTTTTTTTTTTTTTGGAGAAATAATTTTCAAAAATGACGAAGCAAATGCATTTTTAAAACCTAAAAAATAAACACTTGAAACTTAAAAATGAAAATAAATTCAAAACTAAAAACTGAAAACAAATTAAATTTAGTCATTTGGTTGCATTAAACTGTTTTTTCAAAATTTGAACATGTGTTCGTATTTGTTAACAAATTAAATTTTGTATGATTTTATTTTTAAATGAGTAAATGTTGATTTATTTGTAAAATAATTTTTAGAAAGTTTTATGATTTTTGTAATAATTGTTAAATTTTTAATTGAAATCAGTTCGATCCCGGTTCGACCCGATTCGACATTTAACCCTTGACCTGTTGTTTTTTTCAGGTCAAATCGATTTTCAATTTTCTGAACATTGACTGTGACTCTGGGGGTGGGGTGGGATGGAGTGAGGTGGGTGGAGTTTCTGGTTTTATATTTAAAATTATATTAGCTTTAATTTAAAAATAAGATGTAATTATTTTATATTATATATAATACAACATTTATTTATTATTATTAAACACATGATTTTAAAAAAAAAAATCTTAAGTTTATTAGTTTTTAAAAATAATAATTATAGTGTTGTAGTTGTATACTTTTCCCTAGAAAAAATTGAAACCCAAGAGAAAATATTATAGGAAAACGCTATTTATGCCCATTCGCTTAGGCCGTGTTTGATTGGAAAGATAGAAAATGGATAATAAGAAAAAAGAATCAGGAAATATTTTTCAGAGAAATAATTCTCATGGAAAATATTATTTGGATGTGTTTGATTGTTTAATTTTCTAGGTTGAAAAAGTGGAGAATTTTTCAAGTTTTGTTGTTTAATTGACATTATTCTCCGTGGCAGATAAAGCAATTTTTTGCTATTTTTGCAAAAAATAAAAGAATAACTTTTTCATATATTTGTACTTGTTAATAATAATGTTAATTTCTGGAAAAAAAAAAGTCAATTAACGATAAGAAAAATAATCAAACGCAACAACAGTTATTTTCCATGTATGGAAAATATTTTCCCTTCTAAGCCAAGAGAAAACATTTGCTGGGAATAGGGGTGGGCAAAAAAACCGGAACCGATATGACCGAACCAGAACCGAACCGAAAAAATCGGAACCGTATGGTTTTAAAAAAATAAAATAGAAAATCGGTTTTGGAACCGAGAACCGATTGGTTTCAGTTCGATTCTCGGTTTCGCCTTTGGAACCAAAAATCGAAGTTAGAACCGGTCTTTGATCCTTGTTTATTTTTTTTAATAGTCTTAATTGGTTGTCCTAAAACTAAAAATCAAAATAATTTGTAATTTTTTTGGGTAAAGTGAAAATGATTAATTTCTTTTTATAGAGTTTGTTATTGTCTACCTCATTGTAACCTTTAACTTCACACACTTGGACTGAAATTCTTAGTAAATGAAAATCGAATGAGACTAACTTATTAATAAGCAAAGTTGTTAATGATCACGATGGAGTTAATTAATTATTTAAATACAAATAAAAAATAATTAATAATAACGCATTTAAAACTTATGATTCATCCCATAAGTTTACTATATTGCCATACTCGAAAAACCTTCTAGGTCATTTATTTCCTATTTTTGTTTATGAAAATCTTCCGTTTCATGGAAAATTCTATACTTTCTTTGGGGTGAAAGGATTTTCGAAATTCTTGATCTTGGTATATTCGGTAGAAGTTTATTTTAGGTTATTGACTCACTTCTCGAGGCCTAATGCTTCTCGATAAGGCTCTCGAAAAATAATTATTATTGTAGAATCGAATTAAAACCGAAACCGAACCAAATCGAATGATTTGGTTCTGGTTTGGTTCTTGCGATACAATGGAACCGAATGGTTCCATTTTACAAGAACCGAAAAGTATGGTTCGGTTCATGTTCTTGAGATACTCAAACCGAACCACCCGACGCCCACCCCTAGCTGGGAATTCAAGGCAAATAGGTCACGCGAGGGCAAAAGTTGGAAAATATTTTCTTAAAAAATTTCACCCATCAAACAACCAAAAAGTGGAAAAAAGGAAAATATTTTCCATTTTCCTAGGAAAATATGGGCTATCAAACATAGTCTTATAGAATTGGTAACAGATGCTGATGTTGATTAGTGACATGGAAATATGCATTTAAAAAAAATGAAAAACTTAATGCAAAAAACCTACAGACCCACATAGGGTTGCAAGTTGGATTGAAAAGTCCGATTTAGTTTCGAGTTTTTCTAAAAAAATCGGATTCTAATTGGTCTGAAATTCGAAAGTTTCGAATGTTCCAAAAAAATATTCCAAATATTCCAAAATTCTAATCCAAAAAATCTAAAGTATTTGGAACATATTCCAATCTAAAAATTCTAATTTTTTTCGAATAATTTACGAAATTTTTTGTATTTACATTACAATTAATTAATAATGTAAAATCTAAGAAAATAATTTATTAAACGATAAATAATATTAAAATATTATTAACATGAGATTTAACATATAATCGATGGGTCATGGGTAACACTTTAACTTAGTAGCAAGAGGGGGGAGGGGGAGAGAGGGAGAGAGAGAGAGAGAGAGAGTAGCATTTCAATTTTAACATAGGGTTTAATTTAGGTAAATTGGTCATGAAAAACATTTTACATACTAAAAAAGGTTCAGATTAAATCAAAGTTCAAAATGTGTTATTAGTTTTTGTATTATAAAATTTATTTGTGTGATCATCAGGTTTGGAATTTGGAGTGTATCACTATTTGTTTAATATAAAATTATTTTTTTAAGCAAAAATGTAGGAATGGAAAAACGAACTGCGAAAATCGAGACTCATGGAGCCCCACCCCGCATAAATGGGGTAGTGGGCACGGATCCGAGGAAAGAAAACACTGACCTGATCTAGGCGGGAATGGTTTTTCCTCGCCTTGATCCGCCCCGCCCTACCCTGCCCTGTTCTCCAATTTTTTTATTTTTTATTTTTAAATAAGGTAGGCTTTGAGGTAAAATTGATGTCTCTGAAATTTTCCATTGAGCAAGTGATGTAGATGTAACTCAATCTATTGTAGGTCTTATGTATTTTATTGGGACAAAACTTAAAAATCTTAAGTGGGCAATTCTTCTTTCATCTTCATGCTTGTTCATATGTTCTGAAATGTGGATGCCACTTTGTTGAGAGTGATTATTTCAATTTGTCCAGATTCATACTAAAATGGGGACAATTTTTTTTTTGTGTATGTGTGAAGTCACATTGTTGAGAGTGAGCCTTTTCAATTTGTTCAGTTGCATACCAAAATGGGGACAGTTTTTGTGTGTGCGCGCGCAAAGCTTGTGATTTTGTTTTGATGTAATAATAAATCGTTTAGTTTATGAAACCCGACCTGTCTCGCTTTGCTTATATAAATGGTTCACTAAATGGGGCAATTTCTCGCCCCGCCCCGCACCGCAATGCCCCGACCTGCATTTAAGCGGGGCACGGAGCGGATTCGAGGAAAAAAAATCGAGACGGGGCGGGGCGTGGGTCACGCGACCCGACCCCGCCCCGCCCCTTTGCCATCTATACAAAAATGTTAGATCTACATGGAGTTATATGATAAAAAATGCAAGAGTTGTAGCATCGTTATCTTTGTTAACTTTTATTTTATTGGATCATGATGAAAAAATTTATGTTAAATATATTTATAAATGCTATGTTTTTATTATGTTATCTTTTGTGGTTTATAACTTTAATTATAAATTTTAATTAGTTGAAATTTTGAACACAATTAATTTTAGACATTTAATTCCCAAATTTTTTTCCATATACGTAAAATTATTATAAATTTTGATAAAATATTAAATATCGAAAATTTTTGAAATTTTCCGAATTTCGGTTTGGAATGAAATTTGCGTATTTCGAAAATTTTAGAACGGAATTTGGAGTAACACTTTGATTTCGAGATTTTTTGGAACGGAACTTGAAACGGCTACTTCTGATCCGTTACGTCCGAAAAATACCCCTGGACCAACACGTTGTTTCCATTCCTTCTTGGTGCAACTCGTGAAAGGGAAAAACAAGCCTGAGCCGACAAGAAGTCATGTTTTTCGTTCTCTTGATAGTGAATAGTTGCCAACAGTGAGTTGAACTCCATCTTTTTCGATGCATCTGACCACCATCTTCTCTGGAGTATCATATCTCCATTTCATTCCATAGTCAACTGCGGTGCAACTCCATCATCTTCGGTGTTTCGACATCGAAATACCATTTCAACCAGCGACCATGTTTGAACAAAGTTCTGGAATTTTAATGTCACTGCTTCCCTAAAATTGCTGGGTTTTAAGTGTAATTTTAATGCAATAATTTCCAGCTGCAATCGAAAACCTCCATTTTATGTTGTAATTGGTATACATATATTGCTAGGGTCAGTGGAGAAGCCAGGAATTATACAATGCTGGGGCGAAAAGTAGGGGGTGGAGGGGGAAGCCCCCTTCCGGGGGGTTCGGGGGCGGCGCCCCATAAATTTTTTTTGACCAAAAGGATTGAAATCGACAATATTAAGTACCAAATCTAATATAAGAAAAATAAAAAATAATAATAAGATATCTGTGAATGTTATAAGATATCAAGCAACATAAAACATCAACATCTTAAATTCCTAGTAAAAGTGTAATACATAGATTACACATTTAAAGAAATCAATACAAAGGTTACACTAAAAGAAATCAACAATACTTTAAAGAAATAATGGAGAAATCAATACAAATTATACAATATTTCAAAGAAATCAATACACAAATTACTTATACAGAATACACATATTTAACATTTTAAATTAAAAAAATATGCTTTAAACATTAATCTTGAAACTTAAAGAAATCAAATACTTAATTACCTAACAAAGAAATCAACAATATTAAGTTTGAAATGATGCTTCATTACCTCACAGGCTTACAACAGTGGCTGACTGGCACGAGAAATTGCACAGAAATTGGAAGACTTGGGTTATGTAATTGGGTTTGGCAATTGGCGGATGTGGTTTGGCTTTTGGGGATTATTGATTTGAATGGGCCTAATTTATTTGGGGGGTTTTTTTTTCCCTTCATTTTCAATTTCAAATATTGCTGGGTCATTTGACCCAGCTTGCCCTAATACAAATCCGCCCTTGGCTAGGGTGCAAGCTAATATACCATTTTCTTAGAACTTTTTGTAATTGAAATGTGAATAAAATTGCAAACAATTTTATTTTTTCAAACACAATGGGATGTCACGTGCTATTTATGTTAGAGGTCGAAGCTTTTTGTTTTGCACAGATTTACAATCACCTTTTATTTTAGTTCAAGTGGATTTGGAATTGTACCTTTGAAAGAGTGATAAATCAAAATAGTAACAACTCATCCAAATAAGAAAACTTATCCAAACATGATCGAATAGCTATCCAGTTCATTAATTTTTGGGAGGGTGAAGTGTTCTTCCGTTGTCCTATATATTGATCCCCTCAATTAGTCAAGTGTAATCTCAGTGAATCGTATGCAGGCAGTTTATGCATCCTTCTATAGAAAGGAAGAAACTCAATCCAGCAAATTGAGATATACAGCACAAGACTTTCAATTCTAACCATGGTATGAAAAAACCCATAAGAGGCACGTCTGGAGGATCGCCTCAGCGTGAGGTGTGGGACAGATGCCTCAGGGTAGTAATTTTGAAGCTATTTTTGAAAGACATATGCTTCAATTGACTTAGGTACACGCCTCAGTACTCGCTTCGATGTAAGTCTGCCTTTCGTTTTTCTTTTTTTTTTTTTTGGGCCTAAAAAGTTACTAGAAAAGGCCAAAAGTTTGATTTTAATGGTACTAGAGCAACATTACACATGCAACCCTATAAATATATTAAAAGTTACTGACCAAGTCACAAGAAAATTACACAAGAGGCTAGAATAAGTTTGCAAAATCACTGTTCCTCCCTACTCTCTACAAATCTACCAATCTTCAGGAATATATCCATGACTCAAGTTCAGCTAGAGCGGTCAGCCTTTGAATGTTGACCAACAACAGTCGCAATAGCGAGATTGTTTATAATTATTCAATTAAATAATATTTAAAATTAATCAATCAATATAAAAATACACTAAAACAAATATTCGATAGACCATAATTCACAAATCCAATATTCACCAAATCTCAATAATCACAATTCACAAATATAATATTCATCAAATCACAATTCAAATTCCCGTAAGGGAAATATGGAGCTCACAAGTGACCATTGCAAAAGCCAAAAACACTGAAAATTATGGACCAAAACCAATGTCTTGATTTGGAGTTTTTTTTTTAATTATTACTCACACAATCATGTATTACACAACATAATCATACTATTCAACAAGCAAGAAAATCATTCAATTAGAGAATGAAACAAATATTACAACAAATAAGGCCCAAATCAGATGACGAAGACATAGAAAGGCAGACTAATAGATTTACCAAAGGTGATAGATTTGGGCCAATTTAATAAGGCCCAAATCAAACCTTAAAAAAAAGCCCAAAACTCAACCAAAATCAGAATACCTCTTCGACTCTTTCTTCTTCCCTTTGCTTGCAAAAGATGTCCTAAAGCTCTCTTTCTTCTCCCCGATGGAGCAACTGCCTATCAACAAAGGCTCCTACAAGTGACTTTGCCAGCTCCCAAACTGAACTTAAAGTTTTTCCATCTTCGGCATCTCATCTCAGGTTCCTATTTAAAATAATCAACTCAAAAATAGATCGGCCGCGCTAGTTTGCCGTCAACTGGATCCGCCTTTGCCAGCTTGCAACTCTACACAAAGTTGCAAGCATGCAGGTTGCAACTGTTCTCTACAGACGGCAACTGTACTATATTTCATTTTGGAGACTTTTTTTCTTAATTTAGGCACTATATTTAATTTTTGTTGGATAATGGATATAACTATTGATTTTTTTCAACTTTATTAATATATTTTGGATTTTGTTTTATTAAAAATCTTCAAGACTGTTTATGGTTCATTGGAACCATTATATTTATTTTTATGTTGTTTCCTAATCTTCAAACTTAAGGTGGCGTTCTCTTTGTATTTTATTTTGTATTTTCATTTTCGAAAATGTTTTGTATTTTGTGTTTTTATTTTTGTTTTCAAGTTTGCTGAAAACGCGTTTGGTTTATCATTTCTGAAAACTGTTTTTGAAAATGAAAAGCTAGAAAACACGTTCTGTTTGAAATTTTGCAAAACACTATTTAAACTATTTTTAATTAATTTGCTTGTAGAATACTACTAACTCCAACTCAAATTTCCTTTCACAATACACTAAAAATATGGTTACATGCAACACACTAATGTGAGCATTAAGAGTTTATATTAACACAGCTTGGTCAAGTTCAAGACTTGAGAAAGCTCTACTTCTATTAAAATCCAGAAAATGCAAGTTCTTTCAAAACCACCAGAGTCCATTTATCATTGCATTTTTTGAAATATAACAACAAGAATTCTCATTTAATTTTTTTTTTTTTTTGTAATGTTGATATTGAATTCAATAAAACTTTATTTAAACTAAGTCTCAAGTTAGGATAATTCTAAAAAAAAAAAATCTTTATTTAGGTTTAGTTCCAAGCTAGGATAATTCTAAAAAAAATAAAAAAAAAATAAAAACTTTATATTAAGCTTAGTTCTAAGTTAAGATTAAAAAAAAAAAAAAAAAATTTCCCAAAACGCGTTTTCCGCGTTTTGGACATTTTTTGTCGAAATACACACAAAACGCCCAAAACGATGTTTCGGGCGTTTTCCGTTTTGTGTACAATTTTTTTTTTTTTTTGTTTTCCAAAATGCGTTTTCGAAAATGGTAAAGAGAACGCGTTTTTAACGTTTTCGAAAATAAAAACAGAAAACGACCTCAAAACAGCAAAGAGAATAGGAGCTAAATTTTTTTCATTTGTGGTAAGACTTACGTCTCGCCTCATGACATAGAAATGCCTCAGTACCCATTTACGTTTATTCAAACCATGTCTATAACAAATAATACTTGAGTAAACATCGAAACTAAAGAAATTGGAGAAAAGTGCATTAATATCTTCTTGGCAGATGAATACCAAAGTTATCAGCATTTAACTTTAACCACAATTTTGGCTTTTTTTTGAGAAATGAGTACTATTAATTTATACTTTGTTTATTAACACTGTACCAATTTAGCCCATGTATTTTAACGTAATCATTTCAATTTATAAATTAATTTACAAATAACACAATTTCTTAAATCACTTTTTAATCATAGACATTTTCTTTTTCCACTTTTTAATCACACATTTTACGTAAAAAATATAAATAAATCAATTTATAGTTATAACAGTGTTAAATAACATAATATTATAAATTGATTTTTTTATTGTTTTTGAGGTAAAATACTTCGTTAAAAAGTGGTGAGAGAAAATGTGTGTGGTTAAAAAGTGGTTTGAGAATTTATGTTGTTTATAAATTAATTTATAAATTGTAATGATTGCATTACAGGGTTGAGGCTTAATGATAACAGGAAATATAGAAGCATGAAGCTGAATTCACAAATAATCTAAAACCAGTACTTCTAATTAGCGAGAACAAATAAAACGTCAAACTGACAATCACAAAATACTATCATTACAAAACATAAAATGTAGATTTTAACTCGAGATTTTAGATGAATATGTATATTTAAGCTCATTTGGAATTTACTAATTTATTTGTTTGCAAATCGCGATATCAAAACGTAACAAGCTGCCAAAAATGATTTGGTTCGAAAATTTCAAACTGTTTTAGACATTTGATTTGAAAATTTGTTACAAACCGTCAAATCAAACCGTGTTCACCCCAACTTCTGACTACATTTTTCTTCCCAGACTTTTTCTCTAGTTCAGTTTAATCTATATTTGGTAAAAGTTTTTTTTTTTTCAATAAACAAAGAAAGTAATGCTTTCGAGGTAAACTATGTGAATGGAAAGAGATTTGGGAAATATGTGTTGATTAAAAAGTGATTTGAAAAAATATATTATTTATAAATAAGTTTACCAAATGTAGGGCTTAAATACCATTTATGAGGTCGTGCTTACTTCAAACCCCTAAAAAATTGATGTGAATCCAATGCTTTATTGCACTAACTAAACATTCATTTTCATTAAAATTTCAGGGTATCAAAATGTAATTTTATCGTCTATTTGGCAAATTCAAAAAATATGTTTTTAAATAACACAATTTTTCAAATCACTTTTTAACTACACATATTTTTTCTCTCCACTTTTCAACCACACACCTTACCTCGAAAACATAAAAAAAAATGTTTTTAAATACAATTTTTTTAACAAACAGAGCCTTAAGCTCTAATATACAAAAATATATATATATATATATATATAGTATTACAATTGAACCTCACCATTTATATGTATCAGAAATTTTATTGACCCCACAAGTGGACACAATAAAATACTCACCCACCACATGACGGGTGTGTATTGATTTTTCAACTCCTAAATACCACCCCCCACATATTAGTAGGTGGGACAGCACCCACTTTCAATAAACACCTACCGCCACGAGGCTAACCACTCATGGGTACAACATTCTTCTTCTATGTATATACATATGCACCTTTTGTTTCAAATCGTAAAGGTCCCACTTAGAAGCCGTCTATTCAACGTTGGAAGATATGAATCGACCAAATGATGAACCTTTCGACCTCGATAGACACAATACCAATGACGACATCCTCGAATTAGGATTCCCATGTATTGACTAGACATAGAAACCAAAAAACTATCTCTGAACTCTTTTTCAGAAAACCAATATAAAAAAAAAAAAAAAAAACAATTTTTTGAATAGAATTTGTTAAGAAATTTCACATATTAATTTACGAGTTGACGGTGCCATCCAACGAAACTAGGGGAGACGAGTCGAATCTCGAGCGAACCATCTCCTCGAGTATAAACACAAAAGGAAAAAAATAGAATAACAATGAAATGGGAAGACATGCACGCAAGGTGTTGACATGTGGCGAATTGAATGGTAATAAGTGCCAAACCTCTTTTACTATAACGGAAATAGAAGTAGATATAAATCTACCACTAACTTCTATGATTGGAAGTAAACTACAATGTGAAAATAAAATACCTATTCTTAATTCAAATTGTTATGATTTTTTGGCAGCATGTAACGTATTTCATAACATACGAATTGTCCCCTTTTAAAGGGAATCTTTGTCCCAGTCTTGGTGGGATGCATCCCCAGGGGATTTGAACCATTGACCTCATGATATGAGAATTCATAAGAAATCCTGGTACCACTAGAGCATGACAAGTCACTTTTAATATTGTACATCTCCAAAAGAGGCTTTAAGCATAATGAAGAGCTCTCCCCTCCCCCCTCATGTACATTTCTCAACTTATTATATAAAATATCCAAAAACACATTCGGGTCAGACCATGAGTCCGGCCACAATCTGTCTTACAATTTACATACTTTTTTTATACAATCCCTATTATGTGTATAAGAAAGATGTCGAACCCTTTTTTACATCAATAGTTTAGCGCCCACCTAGGGCATAGAAAGAGAAAAATAGTAACAATTCTACAAACACCGGGAAAAATCCATGAGAAACTCATCCCCTTCAACATTTGAATCAAGAAACAACGCAAGAAAATGCACAACCTTTCAGAGAGAATCAAACATCTCTACAAGAAGAGGTACATACGACAGTCCACAAAACATAACAAATTATTGAAATGATTTGATTAGCTCATGCCTCTCAACATTCGAATCCAGAAATAACGAAGGAAAATGCACTACAACCTTTCGGAGAGAATCAGACACCTCTATAACAAGCAGTACGTACAATAATCTACACGACAGAACAAATTAACGAAATGATTCGAGTAGCTATAGCCACTCCACTAGCTGCAAGAAATGTGCAAGATCAGGGTGGGGACACAGCTGGCCTTACTACCCTCGCAAAGCCACCAACTAATGCAAACTTTAAAGCGCTCAAAGAGAATGGCGAAATCGAGCTAGATGACCAACATAAGGAAAGCTACAGACAAAAGCATGCATACATGAGAACTCCTACCTAAGTAAATTTTGGGAGCATAAGATGCGAACTAATCCGTTTACGCATGAAATCCTGGACGAACCACTTCCAAGAAATTTAAAGTTACCATCCTTGTTGCTGGAGTATGATGGGGGTATTTAACCCAAGGAGCATTTAGAGCGATTTGACGGCGCGATGTTACTTTATTGCTTCACCAATGCCATTACATGCAAAGTGTTCCTGAACACCTCATAGGAAGTGCCCAAACCTGATTTTCCCAATTGCCACCTAATTTCATCTCTGGCCTCGAGCATTTTTATGACTACTGCCTCAAGAACCTCGCCAACTATAAAAGGTACGAAAAAACTACCAGACAACTTATGACAGTTAAATAACAATATGGCGAATCTAGGGGTGGACAAAAAAATCGGAACCGATAGAACTGAATCGAAAACGAAAAAAAAAACAAAATTGATCTATTCTTTAGGATAAAAACGAGATGCAAAATCAAACCAAACCGAACAGAACCGAAATAGAAAAATGGAGAACCAAAAACCAATCGATTCCTACTTGAAAATCGAGAACAGAACATTCTTAATTTAAATTAAGTTCACACGACACTTTTGACACTTTTTGTATTGCTTTACATGATAATTGTTGATTTTTTCATATCATGTTGCATCTTATATGCAATTTAGATGTTTAAAAAGCTTTATTGATGTATTTTAAAGATATATTCGCTTTAAATTTTTTCATTCGATATGGTTGTATCATTAGCAGATACTTATATTAGGATTATTTTGTTGTTTTTTTCCTTCAATTTGGAGCTTAAGTTTAACAACTCTTATTGATATGTTTTGTGTTCGCTCAAAATAGTGTACCGCAAGCGCACGGGTCGCGTACAAGTAATAAAGTGGACTTTTTGAGTCCGGATTGTCGATCCCACGAGGAATGTTTACTCTAGATTATATAACTTTAATTAATTTAATTCTAACAACAAAGAGAAACACACAATTAAAATATGGATTTTTATAAATTCTAAATTAAAGAAACTAATTTTAAACCAAATTAAAATAAGGAAAATGAAAGATAAAATAGTTGGGATTCATGATTTCACTTAACTCTTGCTTAAGTAATTTCTCAACACATGCAAATTAATAAATTACTTATTTATAATGTTAGACCAGATTTTCCAAACTTAGTTAATTACCTCTTTCGAGTGAAATTAACCCTAATCAATTGGTCTAACCTACTATATCTCTATGTCGATTAAGGCCCAATCAATTGCATTAACTCTTTGTGAAAATAGCTCAATGGATCATCTAGGGTTTAAGGTATATCTCTATCCTTAACAAGAACCTAGAGCATTTGTTATTTGGTCTAAAATGCATAATATCTCTCGATTATCATACACTTCACAAAACACATATTTGGTGATCAATCAAACACATGGAATAATCTCAACAACAAACACACATGAAATAAGCTCAACATTAATAAACAAACATTAAAATTACTTAAACTAAGTTAAGCTACATCAATCATCCCAACATAAAATAACTAGCCCATTATATAAATATTCCACAAAAGTTGAGGTTTACAAAAATACATCACAAAATATAGAAATCAAAGATTAAAAATACAATATAATGAAATAAATCACTTCCCTTGATTTTTACCCCAAAATTCCTTCAATAATGTTTTGAATCTTCACCTCACTTCTTGCTTCCTTGCTTCAATGGTGCTAGTAACTTAGAAATACAACTAAACTACAAACTAATTACAAACAAAACAAAAACAAAAACAAAGAAAAGAAAAGAAAAGAAGAAGAAAAGAGAGAAAAAGAGAAGGGGGCTAGGGTTTGTGAGGTTCCAAAAATGAAAAGTATCTCAAACCCTACTCAAAATGCCCAAAAAATACCTCTTTTCGCGTAGATCCGCGAAAAACAACATATGGGCCGAATCGGGTCGCACCGGGTCGGCCCAGATTATCGTCCAATTTTTTGACCACGCGATCGCATGGTTGACTTCCTCGCGATCGCGTGGTTGGCCTTATAAGTCTCGGGTTGGATTTTTGGCCCCTCTCGCGATCGCTACCTGTTGGAACCACGCGATCGCGTGGTTAAGCTATAGCTCCGTCTTTCCATGATTTTGCAATTGGGTCCTCCAACTTCTGGTCCTCTTCAATTTAATCCTCGAATTTTGACTTTTATTACAAATATGCCCCTGAAAATATTTGCAAGGTAGGTCCTCCATCTTTCTGAGATGTTGCAATTCAGTCCCCAAACTTTTGATTTCTTTCAATTAGGTCCTTGGATATCGAAATTGCTCTTCTTTTCACTCAATTGCACTCCAATCTTGTCCATTTTCTTTCCAATTGAGGTTGTATCTAATTGTACAAGATAAACACAATATATAAGTAGATATTTGCTCAATTTGTCAATTAAATTGTCTATTTAAAAGCACAATAAGTGTGTAAAATGCACACTTATCATTTTGGATGCTAGATTTGGCTCTATTTAGCATAGATTTTTTCAAATAATTAGATATTTTTCGTATTCGCATCAAATTTAATTTTTTAATAGGAACTTAACAAGAACTGGAAAATAACCAATAACTGAACCGAAACTGAATTGAGAGTTTCAATTCCATTTCGGTTCCTTCAATAACCGAACCGACAAACGTCCACCCCCAGGCGATCCCACCAATACTCTATTTAGCACTTTAATAGAGAAGTCATAGAAATCCCTATGCCAAATTCAAAACTCTCCATTGCGATCCTGACGAACTAATTGAGACAATGATGCTTCTTTATATCTTTGATGAAAACTTCGTCAACAAACATTACGAACTACTCGCTAGGGCATAGAGATACATCAAGGTCGAAGAAGCACAAAAAGCAAAAGAGGTAACTTGTGTAAAAGATAAAGAGAAATATGCAACCAAAAAGCTGGAGGCAAAGTTGGAAGAACCTTAAAAAATTGTGAGATGAATTAAGCCTGGCACCTACTAGCTCGAAGACTTCAGGGGAAAGAAGTTGGCACGACCATGGAACATCAAAAATCTAAAAATAAAAAAATACTATCAGTAAGCTCGTTCTTTTTTATTTCAATGTTACTTTTCCATTCTACGTCAATGTCATTGTCTAAATAATAAACTTGAAGTAAGCTAATTGTTTGCAAAACAACTTGGCCATTACTACTAGCAGATCCTCACGGAAGATCGTGATAAACAACCATGTTATTACGACAATCAATACAAGTCGGACGATAACAGTAAACAACCTATTCACTGCGACAATCAATATGAGTCGGATGACCAAGGTAAACAATCGGGTTACTACAACCATCAATACAAAACGGCTGACAACGATAAAAAAAACTAGGTCACTATAGCCATCAATATAAGACGACTGACCATGGTAAACAACCGGGTCACTACGTCCCAACTCTTGGCTCTCATGCAAGCTTAGCCTACTACATCATAACTCTCAGCTCTCATGCGAGCTTAGCCTATTGCGGCCCAACTCTCAGAGTTCATACGAACTTAGTCTCTTATGGCCCAACTCTAGCTCTCATGTGAGCTCTAAGCGTCCTCAACGCATTACATCTTAGCTCTAATGCGAGCTTTGTGCGATGATAAGTATGTTTTATACACTTATCTGTATGTCTAAATTATAAGAAATTATTGTCGTTTTAAAATATATGCTCCTTAATTTGTGTTTATTTGTTTACTTTTCAGAAAATGTCTCAATCGAAGAAGAATGAAGCAATTAATGGAAAAAACGACAATATTGGATGTTAATTGGAGCTTAATTGAGCAATTGATAAGTTTGTGACGTCGACCGGAAAGATGCAATGTGGCGAAGTAAATGAATAAGAAGCTGGAGGATCCAGTTGAAGGAATTGAGAGTTGAAACAAGCAAATTGAGAAGACTCCTAAGTATGGAGATTATATTGTTGCAATTGGAAGTTGAAGAACTGAAGATCAAATTAAACATGAGGTACCAACTTGCAAATATCCAATGATTGATTTGGATAATAAGAAGATACTTTGAAGATTTTTAGGAGTCAATTGGATGCATGTAGAAGTAAAAAAGGAATGGAATATGATAAGAATATTACCATAAAATTGATTCCAATCCTAGAAGATTCTGGACAGAATTCTAGTTTGAATTTGAGACCTAATTTTAGGATAGTAAACGTTCGAATTGGGAAAATCCTATTTCATGAAGAATTATATCCCTTTACGTTTTCTTTCCAAATAACTTTAAATCACATTAATCGGATAAGGGAAGAGAAAGATATGGTCGAAATACTGAACATTGTGCAGATACCAAAAAAGACTCGCGCGCGGATTTGATGAATTTCTTTCCTTCTTCAACTTGATCTCTTCACCAACTATAAATACAACCTCTTTGCACGAAAATCAGACCTTTGCCTCTCCATAGAACGAGCCACAACAGAGATTTGAATTAAAATTCTTGGAGATTCAAGCATCGCAGATGGGCGTGAATTGAAAATACTAGAAGAATTGATAATTGGTGCAATCTTTCCATTCTTCTTTGTTATTTTCAATGAACGTTATATTTTATTGTTTTTGTTCAACAATCATGATGTGTAACTAATTTTAACGTTGGGATGAACGATGTAGCCTAGTTAATTATTTTAATTCCATATTCCTTGTTTTAACGCTTCAATGCATGTGTTGATTTATTATTGCGTTTAATGCGTGAATGAACTGGCCACTTATTCATGATTTTATGTGTTATTTTCATAATCCGAGAGGTGAGTTAATAACATATATCTAGGTAATGAATCCGGTAATTGGACGAGAGATAGAGATATACTCTTGTAATTATTGCGGTCGTGTGTGAATTATAGAATGCAATTCATCTAGATAAGGAATATTCAGACCCGCTGTAGAGATACATGGTTGACTTATTTAGGTAGAGTTGATTTAAACTCGAGAGAGGAATTTCAATTTAAATTAGTAAATTCGACCGAATGCATATTTAGGAAATAAAACTGGAATTTGAATTAATTTAATTGGCTAGGTGAAATCGTGAATCCCAACCACTTTACAATCATCTTTTAAAACAAAACAATTTCACAATTTAATTAGTTAATTCATCTTCTTAGTTTTAATTTAAAACATCAAATTCATTTGTTCTTTCAAATAAAGTGTAGAACTAAAATATTTCGATAATTAATAGCAGTCCTCGTGGGACGATAATCCGGACTCCTAGGTCCACTTTATTACTTCTCACGACCCGTGCACTTGCGGGGATATCTTGCATCGCGAGATATCAGTGAACATGCGACCTCAGCCTATTATGTTTCAACTCTCACGCGAGCTCTGTGGGACCTCAGCTCTCCATGTCGCAGAAAAAAATTAAGTGCAATAGACCAGCTCGCATGCGAGTTGGGCCGGCCCCCCAAAAAAATAATTAAATAGCCTAGTTCGCATGTTGGGCAGGCCCAAAAAAATTAAATTTTAATTTCACTAGGCAAGCTGGTCCAGCCCGATTGATATTTTTTTTTCGTGTATTCGTAATGTTAGAAATACTGAATCACGAAAAATGGGCAACTGTAAGTGATGCACGATTGGCTTGGGTAACAACACCTCTTAGAAATGGAACATTCAAATGGATCACACCAAGCCCAAATATTATATGAGTCATTGGACCAAACGAAGCCAAAAACTGGTACACCCCAAATTTTACATCCATAGTTAAGTGATCAATATATTATGAAGGACATCACCATGATTAAGTTACCTACATGAAAGAAGAGTTGATGGAACCTCAAAATTGACCAGTCCCTCACACCTAGCCGGATTACTATCGCATCTCAAATGAATTGCGAAATCAGTTACCCTAAATCTTGTAGAGACATGAAGAGTAAAGATAGGAATAAACAGCAATCAACGTGTCCAAGGACTTAATTGAAAGAAATCAAAAGTTTGGGGACTCAATTGCAACATCTCAGAAAGTTGGAGGACTGAAGATGCAAATATTTCAGGGGCATAATTGTAATAAAAGTCAAAATTCGAGGACCAAATTGAAGAAGACCAGAAGATGAGGGACTTGGGTTACAAATTATTCAAAAGAAAAAGAAAAAAAGGAAAAGAAAAAAAGACAAAAAAAAATAATATTTTATATATATATATATATATATATATATATATATATATATATATATATATTTTTTTTTTTTTTTGGCAGGCATGGGCACAAAGCTTGATTTGTTGGGCACTCGCAGAGCGCTCAGCAAAGTGAGACAGATTATTAATCTGTCTTCCACTCAATAGCGTCGGAAAATTTCGGTCCAACCGGATTTTATTTTCTGTTTTTATTATTTTAATGTAAGGGCGTGTTTGGATCGGTATGGACGCATTTTTGGGACCTTTTTAGGTATAACTTTTTGGAGTATTTATACTCTCATTTCTTCACTTCAAAAAATTCCAATTTTTCTCTCCAAAAATCCTAGCCTCTTCTCTCTTCTCTTCTTCTTTCTTTTCTTTTCTTTTCTTTTCTTTATTTTTGCTTTAATTTGTAATTTGGTTTAATTTTCAAGTTGCTAGCATCCATTGGATCAAAGAAGTAAGAAGTAAAGTGGAAATACAAAACAAAGTTCAAAGAATTCTTGGAACAAAAATCAAGGGAAGTGTTGTATTTCATTTTTCTTGTATTTTTATCTTTAATTTATATATTTTGTGATATATTTTCATAAACCTTATCTTTTGTGGAATATTTATATAATGGGCTAATTGTTTTATGTTGGATGATTGATGTAGCTTAACTTAGTTTAAGTAATTTTAATGTTTGTTTATTAATTTTGAGCTTATTTCATGTGTGTTTGTTATTGAGATTATTCCATCTGTTTGATTGATCACCAAATATATGTTTTGTGAAGTGTATGATAATCGAGAGATATTGTGCATTTTAGACCAAATAACAAATGTTCTAAGTTCTGTTTAAGGATAGAGATATACCTTAAACCCTAAATGATCCATTGAGTTATTTTCACAAAGAGTTAATGCAATTGATTAAGCTTTAAACATAGAGATATATTGGGTTACACCAATTGATTTAAGGTTAATTTCACTCGAGATAGGTAATTAGCTAAATTTGGAAAATCGGGTCTAACATTGTAAATGAGTAATTTATTAATTTGTATGTGTTGATAAATTACTTAAGCAAGAGTTAAGTGAAATTATGAATCCCAACTATTTTATCTTTCATTTTCCTTATTTTAATTTGGTTTAAAATTATTTCTTTAATTTAGAATTGTCAAAAATCTATCTTTTAATTGTGCGTTTCTTTTTATTGTTATAATTAAATTAAATAAAGTTGTATAATCTAAAGTAAACATTCCTTGTGGGATCGACAATTCAAACTAAAAAAGTCTACTTTATTACTTGTACGCGACTGTGTGCTTGCGGTACACACTTTTTACCGAACAACTAGCTCTTATGCATTTTTTTTTAATTTGATTTTCTCATTAATTTGAATTGTGAAAATACTTAATTTTTCAAGTTGGAACTTCTTCATTTGAAGAGCTCATAAAGATGTGTATCCAATAAGTTAATCTTGAAAATAAATTCTTCAGTGATGCTCTTAAAGAATCTAGACTCATCTAATGTTCTTTGTAATGAGACAATAATGATTTATCATGATTTCAAAAGACATATAATACATACAAAAAATAATCATTGGACAACCTGCTTGAATACACATTTTTCTTTCACATATCATATTAATTTCAGCAAATGATGAAGGATATTAATTCAGATTCAAAATGAATAATTTTCAATATGTATATACATTGTAATAACTATTAACAAAGCTTAAGGATTCTTCAAAAAAAAAAAAAAAAAGCTTAAGGATAAATATGCTTAGTGTTGGAATATATCTTTCTGAACATGCATTCTCTCATGAACAACTATATATAACACTTTATCGCAAAATGCCAATGCAAACTATCAAAAGTCTTGGTAAAACAAAAAATAAAAATAAGAAAATTTGTGAGAAGATAAAAAAATATTATGTACAAAGAAGTGTTATTATAATCAACATTACATTTCAATTTATTCATCATTTTTACATTATATACATAATTTCATAAAAAAATTATTCATATATAACTTTTTAAACAAATTTAATTTTTCATTTTAATAATATACAATACCTCAACTACTTTCAAAAATCGTATTAGTACTTTAAAAATGTTGCACATCTCATTCATCATATACATAAGACATGCAACACACGTGCTTGCTATTAGTCTTCAAAAAGTTGTTTAAAGGGAGAAACATTTTTGAACATTTCTACCTTCACAACTTTTTTATAATTTCACATTTATCTTTAATGTTAATTAACGAATAATTATTTTTTGATATTATTTATTTTTATTTTATCAGCAATGTCATTAATTTTAATATATTTGTAATCTATACTATTTACTTATATCTTTTTACTTTTCTCACTAAAAGTCTTTCAAATAAAGCCTAAAACTTTCAATTTTCATTTTTTTATTGATTTATTTCAAATTATTATTTATTCTCACTAAACACAAATAAAATTATATTAATACACTATGATAAAGTAAATAGTGAAAAAGTCCGGTTATAATTATTTCGTCAAACTAAGATTCTCTTTCTTAATTAAATATTTATTAGAATATTTTCATAATTAAGGAAGTTGACAAAAATATGAATAATATATATTTTTTAATTATATTTTTAATATTCTATTTTTTTTTCATTTATCAACAATGCCAATAATATATACAACCCTTACTCTATAACCAAAATCACATACGTTATAACCTTCAAAACAATTTAATACATTTACATAATAACATATAACTCTCAATTACTAATTTTCAATAACGCGTTTATAATTCCAAGAATCCTTAATATTCATGTCTATTTTTATACCAACTCATCATATTGTCTATCTTTATTTTAATAACTTTGTAATATTAAACAAATATTTGTCTTTTTAATATTTGCAGGGTACCAGATTCTTGCAACACTATTTTGGGTCGCAATTAAAAAATTTATTCCCACACTTTAAAAAGGGAAAATTTATTGACTTTATTGCACAACAATAGAGAAATTTTCAAATTTGTTTTAACAAACTTGTCACTACGACCTCCAAATTTTAACGGTCACTACTTTAAAAAAAATTAGCACATTCGTCTAGTCATGTTAATTATTTTTCCACTCGTTTATATTTTTGAAAGTCAGTTTGAAAAGATGAGATGTCGTTCCGGGAGTTTAGAACTTGGAGCGTTACGTTACCATGAAAAAATTAACCCAATAGTAATCATACATTACCAAATGTATACAATGAAACTGAAACCAACTTCACGACAAACAAGAAAATTGAAGAGATTGAAGATGACATCTCATTAAAGTTATCAAATTTATGCATTGCTGAATTCTCACAAGTCCCAAACTTTGTTATGAATAAAAAATACTTGGTACTAAATC
Source organism: Ligustrum vulgare (assembly GCA_963555705.1). NCBI lineage: Eukaryota > Viridiplantae > Streptophyta > Magnoliopsida > Lamiales > Oleaceae > Ligustrum > Ligustrum vulgare. Next base: position 31,516,995 of record OY743178.1, read on the forward strand.
TTTGTTGACCATATTTTGTTCTTTTTATAATATTTCATTTCAAATATTCTATAAATAAAACATATCATTTATTCCAAAATATTATCGGCGTTGTTCTAAACATGAAAACCATATTTACTTTCATCAAATAAGTGAGTCTGGCCAAAGTTTTGATCGAGAGAGTAAAATATGATATCAGAAACTTTGTTTAAATGTTAAGAATTATTAGATTTTCTTTCTATTTGTCTTGCATTTTTTACTAATTTTCTCGAGAAAAAGCTCAATTTTTTGCCAGATACAATTTCTAAAAAATTACTTTATATGGACAATTAACATGCAAATCACGTTTGGTTAAGTAGTTATAAAAAATATCTTAAACACATTTGGGTCGCACCATGAGTCTTGCCACAATTTGTCTTACAATGTACACATTTTTTTTTATACAATTCCTATTACTACGCAGACAAGAAAGATGTCGAATCATTTTTTACATCAACACAAATTTAGCCTACATTTAGTGGGCTTAAAAAATTATAAAATTTAAATGAAGGTCAATAATTAATTTCGATCACATATTTTATATTATTTAAAAATTTTATTAATTTTAATCACACATTTCATCAACTTTTGTCGAAATTTACTAAAAAATATTGAATCTTACCTTTTCAAACAAGGAACAAATGGTCTAATTTGACATGACTTTTACTTTGACTTTATTTAAAAACTACCTTAATTTTTATTTGAAAACTTTTCTAAAATCACTTTCAACTTCATAGGTGCTTTTGAAGGAAGACACAATGAACCAACTATGTTCTAAAAGCTTAACGGGTAAAAATGCTTTTAAAAAACATTGTCAAATGGATTAGAAGTAGTTTTTGACTTGTCAAAATTCCAAACACTACAGTCAAATGTTAATGTTTTCTTCTATCTATATACACTTCTGGATTTCTAGTTGTAACTTCATTAAAGAGGTAAAGTGTCCTCTTTCAAATTTGGAGTTCGTATAATGCATTGTGTGTGCTCTATCTTCGTAAATAATGGTCACCAGGATAAATGTGCAATGCAAGAGAAAACGTGATTGTTGGACCAATTGATCTGATCCAGTAGAAGCCTGCATTTTTCTCATTTTTGGACCAGCTTCAGCCCAAATCAATAAATCAGATTGGACCGGTCTTAGCCCAAGTTGATTTCTGAATTTCTGGTCTGGACTGAATACATTGAGCCCATATGCTTGACCCGATTTGAGGCCCGTTATCATCACCGCCCTATATGCACCGTTGGATCACTTTCTTACATCTTGGCCGTCCACCTGGGGATAAAGCTTATGAGAGATGCTTCAATTTTCATTCCATCCAGATTCATCTTTATCTCTCTCTCTCTGAAAAGGCGATTCAGCTTTCTTCGTCTTCCTCTTCGTGATTTCTTCAGAAATTCATTTTTTTGCACTATTGTTCTTAGTGGTTTGTTAGATACTGATTCTGTGTAAATCATTATACATTTTTCTTGAGTTTGGTAGAGTATTTCTGCAACTCAAGTTCTTTGTGGTTTTAGGTTGTGCGATTTTTGGGGTTTCTGTGAAATTTGTGTAATCTTGAGTTTGATACTCTGTTTCTATATTTTTACGTTTATTCAATAAAGTGTTTGATTTTTTGTTTAAACGTTTGAGTTATTTGATCTTTGTGGTGCAATCTTGAGCCTTCTAATCCCAACAGTGGTATCAGAGCCTTAGGGTTCTTCGAATACGCTGTGGTTTAGACTAGGATCTTTTGGATCCAGATCTGTTCTTGTTGGATCTAGGGTTTTTTGGAAGTTGTTTAGATTTTTTGGAAAACGTTTTAGGGTTTCTGGTTCTTGTGTTAAACTTTGAAGAAAATACTTTCCTTGAGTTGTTTAAACCCTTACTATAAATCGTTTTGTGTTTTCTGAAAATATTTCAGAGAAATTTTCAGATTTAAACTTTTTGAAGATTTTTGTATAAATCTTTTGATACTCTGACTTCGTGGATATTTTTCTTTGAAACCTATTTTCAAAATTAGGGTTTCTGTAATTTTTTGAGTATATGGATCTCTGAATCTGAGTCCACATTTTTTAGGATTCTGAAACTCGGTATATTTTTCTTTATAAATATACTGATTTTTGAGGAGAAAGAATCCTACATTGTTCCTTAGTGGTGATTATAATCTGTGGTGCTGATTCTTGGAGGCCCCTGAACTTGATGATATTTGCTCTTTGTGGAAGCTTCCGTAGCTTATTATAATTGCAATCAAGTGATATCTTTTAATTACTGCAATCTTTCTATACTGTAAATTTGTTTTCAAATTTTCTGTTCTCTCCAAAATCTCTCCGTTGAAGCCTATATCTTGGACCCGATTTCTTTCCTTTGTCCAGGATTTCATTGAGAATCCGGGAATCTGAGGGAGTTTGAGAATATCCAGTATAGGTTGAGGGGTATACTGGAAGAACATTGTTTCAGTATACTGTTCTGTGTGATTCTTGATTGAGTGATTAATTCTGTTGATTGGTGATCACCTTGATTACTCTGTTATTTGATTACTGTGTTCTGAATCTGTATGATCATTCTTGAACATAATCTCTTGCCACCGTTTAACTGTTTTGCTTAGTGAGTGTGACATGCACTGTTGATTCTCTGCCTGATTGACTGTTTCTTGAATTATTAAAGCTCCATTACTTAAAATTTTTCAATCTTGGTCATTATTTCAATGACTACTGTTAAAGTAGATGTTGAAATATGAAATGGCAAAGGGGATTCAACATCTGGAGCCAGAAAATGCGAGCTTTACTACTTTAAATGAAATGTGCTAAGGCTATAGATAATTCCTGGCCCCTTAATACCCCTCAGGAAAGACAACTTGAAATGAATGAGACTGCATGGAGTACTGACGCGATCCCGGGAGGGGAATCTCGTCGAAAACGCGGAATAACGAAATTTAAAACCCTAGGAAAGATCTAAATCAGATCTGACACGAAAATAACAAGAACACGAATAAATGAACAGAAATTAAAAGATAGATTTGACGATAGGACCTTGACCCAAGATTTACGACGCGAAATCGAGATCCAAGGTTTTCGAAACACCACAAGGACTTGTCAATTTCCTTGATAAGATTCTAATTGGAAACGCCACAAATATTCGATAAGTTCAACGCCACAAATATTTCACAATATTTGATAAGTTGGATTTGTTCTCGAAGAACACTAAAGGGACTCCTCAACCTTTCAATTGGAGAAAACTTTCTCAATTTTATTCATAAACTCAAACTTAACTGTCTTTATAATGAATTGAAAAAGCGTATAAATAAGCAAAATAACCTAGCATCTAATTTACTCAAAATAGAATTCTAAATAGACTAAAATTCTAAAATAGGAAAATAACCTAAAATAATAAAAGGAAACTAAATACATTGAAAATTCCAGAAAATATTGAATTACGGCCGTGAATAATTCTTTTACGGCCGTAATGGCCTTTTTGATCAAAAGTGTACCATCAATTACGGTCGTGATGAATTTCTTACGGCCGTGAAAATGTCCCTGTTTGAATGTTACGGCCGTAACTTCCAAGCTTACGGCCGTAAGCCTCGTTCTGCTGCAATTTTCCTTTTTTCTTCGACAATTGATTACGGCCGTGATAACATGATTTATGGCCGTGATTATATGTGTTACGGCCGTGAAGGATTTCCATTACGGCCGAAATGTCTTTTCTGCATAAATAATTTCTTTTACTCGATTCGGCTCGATCCGTCCCTCTTCTCGGCTCAACCCCAACACGGAACTTGCTCCGTTTTGCACGTAGATCACTATCATATTGCCGATGGCTCGACTTCGCCTTCGATGCCTGGTCCGGATCACATCATACTCCCTCTCTTGAAAAGGATTCGACCTCGAATCCATTTTTGGTCGGCTTTTCAAGCTCTTCCTGCTTTCCTGGGCTCGATGATCATCTTTAAGCTTTGTACGATCTCTTAGACTTTTGGCTTGCTCATTTTTGCCAACAAGTTTCTTTCCTGTTTTAAGCTCATGGTTTGACTTCGGTACCTGTAAAACAGATTTTAAAGAACTGGGGAGGGGTGTGTTAGCATGAGTAAGTGCAAATAGACTCATTTTTGTAGTAGACTCCCTTTTCTTTTGCTTTTTGCACTCAGTCTCTCCTTTTTCTGAGATTTGAACCTCAACACTCTTTTCTTTATTTTTCACTCCCTCTCCTTTTTCTGAAGTCGTGGCCTCAACTCTCTTTTCTTTAATATCCACTCCCTCTCCTTTTTCTGAGGTCGTGGCCCCAACTCTCTTATTTTTCCCCTCAAACTCACTTTTCACTTTCAATTGATCTTTCAGGGCTTCAGTTGGAGATAGTGGCATTAGAGTAAACTTTTCCCCCCCTTTTACCAGGCTGTATCTATTCGTATACCCATCATGTAGCACAACCCTTTCATGTTGCCAAGGTCTCCCCAACAATATGTGACTAATTTGCATTGGCACCATGATAAGTGTGCATTTTACACACTTATTGTGCTTTTAAATAGACAATTTAATTGGTAAATTGAGCAAATATCTACTTATATATTGCGTTTATCTTGTACAATTAGGTACAACCTCAATTGGAAAGCAAATGGACAAGATTGGAGTGAAATCGGGCTAAAAGAGGAGCAAATTTGATGTCCAAGGACCTAATCGAAAGAAATCAAAAGTTTGGGGACTTAAGTGCAACATCTCAGAAAGTTGGAGGACTAAAGATGCAAATATTTCAGGGGCATATTTGTAATAAAAGTCAAAATATGAGGACTAAATTGAAGAAGACCAGAAGTTGGAGGACTTGGATGGCAATTAATTGAAGGACCAGACCACAAACACTCAGTCAGCTGAACGATGCGATCGCGTGGTCAAAATTTGGAGCAATAATCTGGGCCGACCCGGTGCGACCCGGTTCGGCCCATATGCTATTTTTCGCGGATCTACGCGAAAAGAGTGGTTTTTAGGGCATTTTAGAGAGGGTTCAAGAAACATCATCCCCCATTTTTTTAACACAAAACCCTAGCCCCCCTTTTCTCTCTTTTTCTTTCTCTTCTTCTTCTTTTCTTTTCTTTTCTTTTCTTTGTTTTTGTTTTGTTTGTAATTTAGTTTGTAGATTAATTTTGTTTCTAAGTTACTAGCAACCATTTGGAGCAAGGAAGTAAGAAGTGAGGTGAAGATTCAAAACAAAGTTCAAGGAATTTTGGGGCAAAAAAATCAAGGGAAGTGATTTATTTCATTATCTTGTATTTTTAATCTTTGATTTCTATATTTTGTGATGTATTTTCGTAAACCTCAACTTTTGTGCAATATTTATATAATGGGCTAGTTATTTTATGTTGGGATGATTGATGTAGCTTAACTTAGTTTAAGTAATTTTAATGTTTGTTTATTAATGTTGAGCTTATTTCATGTGTGTTTGTTGTTCAGATTATTCCATGTGTTTGATTGATCACCAAATATATGTTTTGTGAAGTGTATGATAATCGAGAGATATTATGCATTTTAGACCAAATAACAAATGCTCTAGGTTCTTGTTAAGGATAGAGATATACCTTAAACCCTAGATGATCCATTGAGCTATTTTCACAAAGAGTTAATGCAATTGATTGGGCCTTAATCGACATAGAGATATAGTAGGTTAGACCAATTGATTAGGGTTGATTTCACTCGAGAGAGGTAATTAGCTAAGCTTGGAAAATCGGGTCTAACATTGTAAATGAGTAACTTATTAATTTGCATGTGTTGAGAAATTACTTAAGCAAGAGTTAAGTGAAATCATGAATCCCAACTATTTTATCTTTCATTTTTCTTATTTTAATTTGGTTTAAAATTAGTTTCGTTAATTTAGAATTTTCCAAAACCAACTTTTAATTGTGTGTTTCTCTTTGTTGTTAGAATTAAATTAATTAAAGTTATATAATCTAGAGTAAACATTCCTCGTGGGATCGACAATCCGGACTCAAAAAGTCCACTTTATTACTTGTACGCGACCCGTGCGCTTGCGGTACACTATTTTGAGCGAACACACCACGTCACAAATTACCTCATCCGAATACCCACCAAAAGAAAATGTCACTAAAGCCTGTCTCTTCACCTTAACTTCCCCCGACTCAGTCAACCATTGTAATTTATAAGGCGTTGGATGTTTCATTAAATGTAAGCCTAATTTTTCCACTAACATTGTACTAACTACATTAGTACAACTTCCCCCGTCAATCACCAAGCTATAAATTTTTTCATCCACTAAGCATCTAGTGCGAAAAATATTATCCTTCTGCTCATCCATATTACCCACAACATCCACCTTACGTCTAATGTTAAGAGCACGCCTATCAATAATTTACTCATCCACCACAATATTTTTCGACTTTCCGCTATCACACCTAACCTTTTTACGTGGACAATCAAGTGCAATGTGACCCCGTTCCAAACATTTAAAGCACTTAACATTTTTATCCTTAAGAGGCTTGGAATCAGAATTATTTTTACCTTTGGTTGTCGGTTCCTCCCTCCTTTTGTGAACATGATCACTACTCTCCCGTTTTGATGTCTCTTTTCGCTTCAATGGCCTTTCATCATCCATACCAACCTCACGCCTATTACCTTTCCTAACCAGAGAACCATCATGAGATTGATCCCGAGGTCTTTGTTCACGTTCTGCACCTCGATTCTCCATCTGAGCTATAAACCTTTCAAATTGCGCCCTCATTACTGCAATATCATCATTACCCTGTTTATTCCTTCTATTCACACCCCTGAGCTGTTTTCTGTCTCCAATAGAAGATGAAGATGTGGAAACCTCTCTATCAGACATTTTAAGTCACGAACAAGGAAATTCGGAATATTTGGGGAATATTTTGGGAATTTTGGGAATTTTTATTTTTATTTTTTATAATCTGTCAAAGAATTGGACTACGAGTATGGCAGAAAAAACGGAACTGAATTTGGACGAAAAACGAAGAAGAAAAACACTTTTGAATTTTTGGGACTGACTCTTATGGATCAAATTGGAAAAATTTATGACTGACACGAAGAACGCGAAGAACACGAAAAAAATCAAGAAACGCAAGAATCTGAAATAGATCCAAGCTCTGATACCAGATGACGCGATCCCGGGAGGGGAATCTCGTTGAAAACGCGGAATAACAAAATTTAAAACCCTAGGAAAGATCTAAATCAGATCTGACACGAAAATAACAAGAACACGAATAAATGAACAGAAATTAAAAGATAGATTTGACGATAGGACCTTGACCCAAGATTTACGACGCGAAGATTAGCGATGCGAAATCGAGATCCAAGGTTTTCGAAACACCACAAGGACTTGTCAATTTCCTTGATAAGATTCTAATTGGAAACGCCACAAATATTCGATAAGTTCAACGCCACAAATATTTCACAATATTTGATAAGTTGGATTTGTTCTCGAAGAATACAAAAGGGACTCCTCAACCTTTCAATTGGAGAAAACTTTCTCAATTTCATTCATAAACTCAAACTTAACTGTCTTTATAATGAATTGAAAAAACGTATAAATAAGCAAAATAACCTAGCATCTAATTTACTCAGAATAGAATTCTAAATAGACTAAAATTCTAAAATAGGAAAATAACCTAAAATAATAAAAGGAAACTAAATACATTGAAAATTCCGGAAAATCTTGAATTACGGCCGTGAATAATTCTTTTACGGCCGTAATGGCCTTTCTGATCAAAACTGTACCATCAGTTACGGCCGTGATGAATTTCTTACGGCCGTGAAAATGTCCCCGTTTGAATGTTACGACCGTAACTTCCAAGCTTACGGCCGTAAGCCTCGTTCTGCTGCAATTTTCCTTTTTTCTTCGACAATTGATTACGGCCGTGATAACATGATTTACGACCGTGATTATATGTGTTATGGCCGTGAAGGATTTCCATTACGGCCGTAATGCCTTTTCTGCATAAATAATTTCTTTTACTCGATTCGTCTCGATCCGTCCCTCTTCTCGGCTCGACCCCAACACGGAACTTGCTCCGTTTTGCACGTAGATCACTATCATATTGCCGATGGCTCGACTTCGCCCTTCGATGCCTGGTCCGGATCACATCAAGTACTTTGTTTTTGCACTTATCTGATAATGTCATTAGACAAGTAGGCAAGACCAAAACTATTATGGAATTGTGGGATAAATTAGAAGAGGTTTATGATACTGGCTCTTTTCCTGATAAGTGCTTCTTGTGGAAACAATATTTTTCTTTTAAGTTTGATCCATCTAAGGATGTGGATGATAGTATGAGAAGGTTTACTAAGATCACACAGAGTCTTTTAAATTGTGATGAAAAACTCACTGATGAACAAAAGGTTGTGTGTTTACTGAATTCTATGGGGGATAAATTTAAGGATCTCAGGAATGCAGAGTATGGGGGCAGAAACTGACCACTGAAATTGTCCATACTTCCCTTAAGAATAAAGAGTTAGAATTTAAAAGTAATCCTAAGGAAGCCTATAATATTGTAGGAACCTCTAGGAAGAAGAACTCTTTTAAGCAGAATAAGTCTGGAACTAATTTCAATAAAAATTGGAATACTTCTAGCAATAATAGGTATTGGAATAACTCTGGGAATAACAAGCCTGCAAAGGGTAATTTTCAGAATAAGGGCAATTTCAATAAGTCTAAAGATAATAACTTTAGAGGTCAGTCTGGTTTCAGAAATCAAAATAATTTCAGAAACCAGAACAACTATAAAGCACAGGATAATAATGCTGGAACTTCAGATATAGATAAACCTCCTAGACTTTGCTTTTATTGTGGCCAACCTGGACATCATATTAAATATTGTTTTAAAAGGAAAAATGACCAGGGTACTAGTAACCAAACTGAGGCTGCAGTGCAACATAATAATAATGGGGTGGTTTATGTTACAATTGAATCTGATAATAAGAATGAATGGATTCTTGATTCTGGCTGCACTTTTCATATGTGTCCTGAAAAAAGATATGTTTGTTAATTTCAGTGATAATTGCTTTGGTTCTGTGAAACTTGGCAATAATATTACTTGTGATGTGAAAGGTACTGGAAAAGTTTTGTTACAACTTGAAAATAACAAAACTCTTATTTTAAATCAGACCAGATATGTTCCTGATTTGAAAAGGAACTTGATTTCTCTTGGTGTCTTAGATTCTGAATCTTTTGAAATTAGAGTGCATAATGGTTATTTGAGTATTTTCAAAAATAACTGTTTGATTTCTTGTCTGAATACCTTACCTGTTTATGCTAAGTCCTTTAATGCTGTGTCTGATTTGAATAAGACTGTGTTATGGCATAAGAGATTAGGACACATAGGTCAAAAAGGACTTAAATTACTTGAAACCAAAGGTGTATTTGGTAATGATGTGTTGCATAAACTTGATTTCTGTGAAACATGTGTGTTAGGTAAACAGAAAAGAAATTCATTTGGTAAAGATATTCTTAAATCTAATGATGTTCTTGAGTACTTGCATAGTGATTTATGGGGTCCTGCTCCAGTCAGTTCTGTTTCAGGTTTTATGTACTTTCTTCTTATATTTGATGACTTTTCTAGGAAAACCTGGGTGCATTTGTTAAAAACTAAGGATGCTACTGTGTCTGTTTTCAAAAATTGGATCACCTTAGTTCAAAATTTGAAAGAAAAGAGAGTCAAAACTATTAGGACTGATAATGGTCTAGAATTTTGTAACCAAGAGTTTGATTCTTTCTGTAGCACCTTAGGTATTCTTAGGCACAGGAAGTTAGCCTATAGTCCACAGTAAAATGGGGTTGTTGAAAGGATGAATAGGACACTCCTAGAAAGAACTAGGTGTCTTTTACTTAATTCCAACTTGCCAAAGATTTTTTGGGGTGAAGCAGTCAAAACTGCTTCTTATTTGATAAATCTTTCTCCCTGCAATGCCATTGATTTCAAAATTCCTGATCAGATTTGGAACAATTATCTTCCTGATTTTTCAAAGTTAAAATTTTTTGGGTGTGCTGCCTACTCACACCGGTCTGAATCTAAACTTGACTCCAGATTATTAAAATGTGTTTTTCTTGGGTATGGAGAGGGGGTTAAGGGTTATAAATTATGGGTCAGGGAACATGGAGGTTACAGGGTCATTCTCAGTAGGTCTGTGATATTTAATGAAAATATTTTTCCGTGTAAAGATGAAAAAACTGATCGATCCTGCTAATGATAGAGATTTCCTTACCTCTGAGCTGAGTGCAGACCATTTAGGTGATGAAAATGGTCTTCCCAATACTCAATTTCAGGTGGAGCAACCCCCACAGTCTCCAAATGTCAATTTTGAACCTGAACCTGAACTACCTGACACCGTGCCATTGCCTGATAACATCCCTGAAGCTGAAACTGATTTAGAAAATTATCAATTAGCTAGGGACAGACCTAGAAGAGGGATTAGACCTCTTCCTAGGTTTGAGGATCCTGATTTTGTGTCTGCATTTACCTATTCTGATCCTTTAGTATTTGAACCTGAATCTTTTGAAGAAGCTGTTTCTTCAAAAGAATCTAAACTCTGGCTTGCAGCTATGCAAGAAGAAATGAACTCACTTCTGAAAAATGGTACTTGGATTTTAGTCAATAGACCTGTAAATAAAAGGATAATTGACTGTAAATGGATTTTCAAAATAAAAGAAAGTGAGTCTAAGGATATTAAACTAAGGTACAAGGCCAGACTTGTAGCCAAATGTTTTTCTCAAAAAGAAGGGATTGATTATAATGAAAAAAATTTCTCCTGTAGTTAAGTATACTTCAATCAGAATATTGTTTGCTTTAGTTGCACAATTTGATTTAGAACTTGAGCAAATGGATGTGAAAACTGCTTTCCTTTATGGTTCTTTGGATGAAACAATTTATATGCATCAACCTAAATGTTTTGAAAAGGGCAGAAATTCTGATTTGGTTTGTTTGTTGAAAAAATCTTTGTATGACTTAAAACAAGCTCCTAGGCAGTGGTATAAGAAATTTGATTCTTATATCCAAAGCCTCAATTTTCAAAAAAGCCAATATGATTCCTGTTTTTACTTTAAACTTGGTGAAACTGATTTTATGTACTTGCTTTTATATGTTGATGACATGCTTATTGCTAGCCCTAATATGCATGATATAAATGTTCTTAAAATCAAACTGCATTCTGAGTTTGAGATGAAAGACGTAGGAAATGCTAAAAGAATACTTGACATGGGTATTTTTAGAGACAGATAATCTGGAAAATTGTTTTTGAATAAAAAACATTGCATTGAAAAGGTTTTAAATAGATTTAGTTTATCGGAATCCAAACTTGTGTCTTTGCCTTTTCCTGCACGTTTTAAACTATCTGTTGAACACTGTCCTAAATCTGATGATGAAGTGTTTAGAATGAAAAATGTACCTTATTCTAATGCAGTTGGATCTGTTATGTATTTGATGGTCTGTTCCAGACCTGATATTGCTTTTGCTGTGAGTGTTTTGAGCAGATTTATGAGCAATCCTGGTGAATTGCACTGAGAAGCCATGAAATGTCTTCTGAAATATTTGAAAGGTTCTGCTAGACTTAGTCCAGTATTTTCTAAAACCAAAAATGATTTCAAACTTAAAGGTTTTGTAGACTCAGATTTTGCAGAAAATGTTGATAACAGGAAATCAACATCTTCTTACTTTAAATTCTTTCTGTATTAGCTGGAAATCCCAGCTGCAAAAATTGGTTGCCTTATCATCAACTGAGGCAGAATACATTGCTGCCACAGATGCTGTTAAGGAGTGCATGTGGTTAAAGGGTTTACTATCTGAAATTTGTTGCATTGATGATTCTGAAGTTGAATTATGTACCGATAGTTTAAGTGCTTTACATTTGTGTAAAAATCTTGTTTTTCACAATAGATCTAAAGATATAGATGTGAAATTTCATTTCATTAGGGACATTACTGAAAAAGGAATTGTTAAGTTAGTTAAGATTCCTACACAGATTAATCATGTAGATGCAGGAACTAAAATCATTCCCATTAACAAGTTTAAAGATGCTTTGAGATTTTTAAACTTGGTTGAATTTTGATACTGCTTTGTTTTTTTTTCGCAGGTACTGGAAGCAGCTCAATTGAGGCGGAGATTGTTGGACCAATTGATCTGATCCTGTAGAAGCCTGCATTTTTCTCGTTTTTGGACCAGCTTCAGCCCAAATTAATAAATCAAATTGGACCGGTCTTAGCCCAAGTTGATTTCTGAATTTTTGGTCTGGACCGAATACATTGAGCCCATATGCTTGACCCGGTTTGAGGCCCTGTTATCATCACCGCCCTATATGCACCGTTGGATCACTTTCTTACATCTTGGTCGTCCACCTGGGGATAAAGCTTATGAGAGACGCTTCGGTTTTCATTCCATCCATATTCATCTTTATCTCTCTCTCTCTCTCTGAAAAGACGATTCAGCCTTCTTGGTCTTCCTCTTTGTGATTTCTTCAGAAATTCATTTTTTATTGTTCTTAGTGGTTTGTTAGATACTGATTTTGTGTAAATCAGTATACATTTTTCTTGAGTTTGGTAGAGTATTTCTGCAACTCAAGTTCTTTGTGGTTTTAGGTTGTGCGATTTTTAGAATTTCTGTGAAATTTGTGTAATCTTGAGTTTGATACTCTGTTTCTATACTTTTACGTTTATTCAATAAAGTGTTTTATTTTTTGTTTAAACGTTTGAGTTATTTGATCTTTGCGGTGCGATCTTGAGCCTTCTAATCCCAACATTGATTATATAAAAGCAAATAAATTGCAACAGCTAAACACACCTATCCAACCAATTAAACTTTCCATAATACTTAAAGTTCATATTTGAATCATTAAAACTTGAATTACAAGAGTAGATTTAGTTCTTTAAGGTAGATATATGTAATAATAATTAATATAAGAACAATTCATATATTTCGCATTATTAGGCTCATCTTTGGTCCCATTTTTAAAATTAATTTCTATAATACATTCTCTCAATAAAATAAATTTGTACGTAAATCCACATTTTCCTTACTTTTTAATCGTACAAAAAAAAAAAAAAAAAACAATTATCTTTCACAAAATCTCTATCAAAATAATGCCTAGAGTTATAACAAATTATAACGTTCACATTGTATCATTTTTAGCAATCATTTCCAAGTCCATGCTTACTGGCCCAAGTGCAATAAAATGGTTCTTTTATTAGCCTCGTATTCTTCATTTCTTTCAAATTGGTGTAAATGCATCATTGTAAAGATGCAAAACAATGATAACTTGATCGTCCCGAATTAACATTTGATACATCCGATTCAAGTTAACAAATAAAATAATCCACCATATTATAAGTTATAACCATGAATACAACATAGATTCTTACAAAAGACAAAAATGCAAAGTTTTCCGTACTAGGTGAAAGCTTGACTAGAGATGGCAAACGGGCCGAGCCGCTCATTGGCTCGGCTCGCGAAAACACGAGCCGAGGGCGGCTCGGCTCGTCAAGATCACGAGCTCAACCACGAGCCAATCACAGTTGCCGAACCATGAGCCGAGCCTTGGATCGTGGTTAAACAAACGGCTCGTTGGCACGAGCCGCTCGAGCCAACGAGCTTTGACGAGCCGCTCGTCAAAATAACAAAAAAAAAAAAAAAAAAAATAAAAAAAAGTTATTAATCATCATTTATTTAATACATAACTTATTTCTAATTAAGAATTTATATCAATAATTTTAAATATTATATTCAAGATTTCAAATATTTTAACTATCGATTCAATTGTCGACTAAATCAACGTAAGACGGTAAAGGGATTTAAAAAAAAAAAGACGGTAGAGGGGTTTACCGAATTTATAATTATTAAAAAAAAAAAATTGAGCTCAACGAGCCGAACTCGGCTCGACTCGGCCCACGAGCTGCGAGCCGAGCTTGGCACGGGTCAAACGAGCCGAGCCTAGGCTCGGCTCGTCCGTTTGACAAGTCGAGCAACTCGAGCTATGGGCCGAGCCGGCTCGGCTCGGCCCATTGCCACCTCTAAGCTTGACAGAACAATGCTCCATGAAAGTAGAAGATCTACGGGTCTTGAACTCCATCACCCGAAGAATATGAAATGATGGTACATTAAGAATATGTATCGACTAAATCTGTGTCAACAAATGCAATCTTAATGCACTATGTTAATACCTTATTACTTATTTATGGGTAATTATATTACCACAACAATTTTTACCTACCACACCACATTATAATTATGCCACAATTTAAAAATATATTCACTATGAATACCATAGCATACATTGTGTTCGGATAAAAAAAAAATTATGGTTTATAAATCATGCACCCAAAATCGAGATATGATGCAACCTGATGGATGGTACAATTCCATTGACATTTGCGGACCCCACCTCTGAGTGGAGTGCTTCATCACATAAAAATAATAGGCAAAATCGGTGTTAATGTATGTTGACTGGTTAATGAAATTTGCTGTCATGTCCCATGAAAAAATGGATAGTTGCATTTTCCAAATTTGTTAACAGAGATGGAACGACATCATATTTTTTTAATTAATTTATAAACAGCAAAATATTGTTTCCGAACAAAGGCATATTTACAATTATAGTCGTGACACACAATGAAAACTTAAATATGATAAAGAATAAAAATTATATTGCGGTGTGCTCCCCATTCAAAATTTCTCCAATTCTTTTCATCTTTCACCTACCATTATTCCACACCAATCCAAAGATACTGCTGCCTAGGATATTCATAGATCATTATCCAAAGGCTTGGAGGTGACTTGATGCAAGTATTTATTTGTATCGGTTGAGAATGTCTCTGACATAGTTATGCTAGTAGGATTAGTGTCCCTCATCGTTTCTCATCAATTGCTCCTCAATATTATCAATTTTTTCGTAAATGTATGTATAACTTAACTATTATGATAATGAAATATGTACAAGTTTTTTATAATTTTTAGTCAATATCACAGCTATGTTTTCAACTTTTTTTCATTGTATTCTTATTTTGCATCTTTTATTAATTATTACTACATCTTATCTCTTCTATCAGACTCTACAAAAAAAATCATCAAGAAGAAATAAAAAAATTTATTTATCCCTCACATATTTAATAAGTGAAAATAAAATAAAATTATAATTATATTTAAAAATTGGTATAAAAAATTGTGTAATTTATAAATTCATTTGTAATGATTTACCAAACAGACCCTAAAGACCTAAATTTGGAACCAACTTGGACAACATCTATCTAATCTAAAAATAAAAAAATGACAAATTATTTTTGAAGGCGTAAATCTCACGGGTCCATAATGACACGCTTATATACGTCGATTCTCATTCCATCCCAAATATTTCAAGAAATTACACTTAAATGTTTCATGAAATCAAACTTTCTTTTCACACCCTCTATTTCTCTTCTATATTCTCATTTCCTAGTCCTGAAACTTGTTTAAATCCACGTACAGTCACAGTTCAAAGCCCTCCAATCCAAAACCCTTTACATTATTTGGATTTTCTTCTCCTACTAGACTATGCTGCACGTATTTTAGCTATTTTGCCTTTTTGATTTTCCTCAGTATTCATTCCATTTTTTTTTTTAAATTTTTGGTCCATGAGACGACATCTATAATTATCATTTTCAAATTGATCAAGTTATCATTTTCAAATTGATCAATTGGGTTTCTCCTGTCTCTTTAACCAAGGATTTGAGGTGGGTTTATGATTTTAGACGCGCATGTATGTTGATCATTGGTGGGTTTTATATGTTTATTCTTGGAATAGGTTGTCTTTCCTTTGATTTTGTTTTTAACGAATTTGATTTGACGAGTGAAGGAGAAAGAGAGAGATGGAAAATGGAGAAGCCAACTTAGAAAGTAAATTCTCGGGATTGACGATGAGCGATTCAAATGATGGATTATTTCAGGTCATGAAAGCAGTGGAAGCTGCTGAGGCCACCATTAAGCAGCAGGTCATTTTCTCTTCTCAAACCTCTCTTTCTATGTTTATTTTAATGTTATTCCTCGAATTTCTGCCATTTAGTTAGTGTTACAATTGGTTTAAAGTTTGGCTAATAATTCCACTTATGTGGCACAATGGAAACTCCTGTAATCAAGGGTTTGCAACAATTTTTTTTTTAATTTTTTTATCTAGGGGGTCCACTTAGAAAGTGTAGATGATATCCTTATTGCTTTGTGTCAAAAATAAATTTGCATTTACTCAAAAGGGGGGCATTGGCTGTCGGATTTCTCTTTTGAGTACTCAATCTGCAATCAAGATTAATGCTATATAGCAGTCTAGGTGTCAAACACATGATATGGCCAATTAAATGCGCCCTATATCCCTGTATCTAATTGAGTCTATCATTTAATATCAGATCTGTTGACACCTAGACAAATGTTAAACATCATTTGAGTGGTATAACATTTTTCTTAACCAAATAATGTGTAAGAATCATGTCTCTCATTGTAGACCACTCTGTCAATGCATTACTTTACTTTAGTATTCTCCTTGGATTGCCTATACACAGGATTGCAAAAAATAGAAAATATGACTATTATATAATGCAAGCGTATTGTGAATGTAAATATCACTTGAACATGTCAATAACGTATTATTTTCTCGCTTGTGTGTACTTTGCATCAAACTAGCTTCAATTTGTAAGTTAGTAAGAAGTAGCAAATCTTGTAATCTAAAGGCGGTCCTGCTCACTCTTGAAATAGTTATCACTTATCACTGCATTTTTAGCCATGTGTTGATCCTCATTGCTGGATTTCGTTAAAGCACATTAGAAGTTTCCCTGCTTAAGAAATCCTACTTCATATAAAACTCTAGAAGTCAGTAAGTATTACAATCTGAATTCTATTTATGGTTAATAAACTGCAGGAACAGTAGGATTTTATTAAAATCTAACATGATTATTAATTGTTAACAATGATCCATCCACGTGGGTAGCGTAGATTATTTGCTTTAATTAGTTTAGAATTGTATTGCAATTAGTTAGGTGGTATATTTCATTAATTAGTCATATTCTTGCAGATATAATCTTGCTACTTAGTTATAATTGTTAGAATCTTCAATATATACACACAAGGCCATGCCATACTGTAACACAACTTTCAGCTAATATTTATTTTTCACTACTGCATATATTTAACTTCTTCCTCCTCTTCTTTGCTATCTTCCTTTTTCTATCGTGGTATCAGAGTCACCATGGCCTATCCACTTACTCCGACCGACATCTTCTCCTCCGCAAAAGAAATCCTAATTCAGCCTTATATCAGTCCCCAACTGCAGCAGTTCCTCAAACAAATCCTTCCCAGCTTCTGTCTCAGCAAGACCCTACTCTAACTCAGTCTCTTGGGTCAAACTCAATTCAGACAATTATCTTCTTTGAAAATCAGTACTCAAAGTCATTATTTCCTATGGACTGGAGGAGCATAGGAGGAATTTATCTATGGATGAAGCCCTTAACCACCCCAGTTTTCAGATGGAAAAAAAATAAAAAATCAACCATTAAAAATATAGCTCTTTGGTATGGTCAAAGAAGTGCTATTGGGAAATAGAAAAGCAGATTTATGTATCTGTTATAGAGAAGCTCAAATTTTAAGCTTCTCAAAAAAGCCCCACTTCGGAAATCTAAAATACTCATTTATTGAAACTTTTAAATTAACAATGTTATGCTTATAATTTCGAGAAAGAGTAACGCTATCTATAATAAGTGATGACCACACGTTATTTAGTTGGCACTGGGCTTCTTATTTTTTGTTCAATGCATTAAAATGCATCATATTTAGAGTGATGATGATTACCACTGATGATAGATAGTAAAATATCCAATATATTCAAATTAAATAAAAAAATATTAGGTTGTGTTTGATAGCGATGGTGAAATTTGACTGGAAAGAAAATGAATTCTAGAGAATTGAATTCCTGAGAATTTGAAGTTTAATGTGCTTGATTGATTTAATTTTCTACGTGGAAAAAGTTGGAAATTTTTCAACTTTTGTTGTTTGATTGACAGTATTTTTCATGAAAAATAAAGCAAAATGTAGCTATTTTAATTTTTTTTCACACATTGGTATTTGATTATAATAATGTTAATTTTTGAAAAAAAAAATAAATCAATTAACAACAACACAAAGAATCAAACATGACGAAAATAGTAATAGAATTTTCATGGAAAATAAAACATCTTATTCCCCTAGAAAATGAATTTCTCCAAATTAAGGAAAATACCGGATTTTCAGACAAGTTAGAAAACGAATTTCATGGAAAACTTAGGTCAAACAGCGCAAAAGTTGGAAAATCACCTTAGAAATGCGTTTTCCATGGAAAATAAATGGTTATCAAACGGACCCTTAATGTTAGATGTATAGATGGAAATCATTTTACTTTTATGCTATTGGATGACAAACTATAAGAAAAAATAAACACAATTCACCGTTAAATTGTGAAATGGCTTCTTCACTTGAACATGAGTGGGTATTTCCTTTTCCCTATAAAATAAAAATAAATAAATCAGTTTTTACATAAATATAATAATTATATTTATCATAATTTGGAAAAAAAATTATTTCCTTGATCGTTGAAACTATTGAAGTGAGTGATTGTTGAATTTACTGAACACACAACTTAGTTGTTTTTTTAATCAGGATATCAATTTATTTATCTGATTAATAAAACCGTGATTTTGTTTATCTTTTAAGGTAATAAAGATAGAAATGGTTTGCTGAAAACTGAAGTATTACAAACCTTTTTTTTAATCTAAGCATCATTATATAAATTAAACGAATTAATTTTAGATAATATTATTTATACTAGAATAAATTCTGCCAAGATAAAATTAACTACAATATATAGATTTTATATTTTATGAAAAAAATTTATTTTAAAAAAATAGTTATGAGATATTTAATAAATAATTAATGTTTAGTCAAATAATTATGTAGTTTTTAAATTAAAAATCGAAAGTACTTTTAGAGTTATGTTGTTAAATTGTCAATCATTTATCACAACACCTTTTGAATTGACGCCCAATCAGTCATCAGCCTTTAGTAACAACTCCTGTTGAGAAAGTTCTATTAATAAAAGCTCTAGATTCAAAAGCTCACACACAATATCTCTACCAAATGGCCCTAAATCCTAGGATACTTCTTTTAGAAAATTGAGCAGACTAGTGATGAGTTGGATCTATTCCATGGTCAAAATGTAATTAGCCATGCAGATTATGTGAATTTTTGGGTTTTAAAAAGTGGATGGTCAAGTATTTGTGAAGCGCATGCCTCTTAATTAATGAGATGTATGCCTTGAAGCATAAGCCTCATTCAGCCCTTTAAAAATATGGGTACTGAGGCATTTTTCCAAAGCTTCAGCGTGAGGCAGAACTTTTTTTTTAAACCATGATCCATTCCATTCTCACCGTAAGTCCGTAAGTATAATGACACAGATGAATATTGAGCTGGAGGCCTCTAAAACAAGTCTTTTCTGCAATATCCTTGTGCAGAAATATTGAGCTGCATATCTCTCTTTCAAAGAGATCCACTGCCACTTTTCAAGTGGCTTTAGGTTGGAGCAGAAACATTATGTGGAGCAGATTGAAAGGCATTGACTCATCTAGCCATCTCAACCTTCAGAAGACCTACAAAACAGAGACCCCCGACCCTTTTCTCATAAAACTACAATACTGTTTCCAGTACCTTCAAATCTGCCACTTCCCAGCATGGTATTCTTGGTAAGCCACCATCTCAGTTCTCAAACACCCCTTTGAAGTCTCGAACAAGGTCCTTTGCAAGATCTGTGGTTAGGATGTACCATCTTGCCCCAGATTATTTTGATGGGGCTGGGAAGAAGTGATGTTTGAAGGGACAGTGAAAGAAGACAGAGGAGGAGCAGACTGTAGCAGGTGATGCTGAATTTTGAATGGCACAAAACGGAAAGACATCAATACCCCATATATGAAGACATGTATTCTACCAGAGGAGGGATCTAGGCATGGTATCCCTATTGCTGAGAGTTGTACCCCAAGAACACACTCTATGACTCTAAAGGACAGAACATCATCTTGTGTTTGGTGTAAGGCCTAAAAATGAGACTGAGAACAACCCAGAACATTGAGGTGTTTATAGGGGGATTTTGTTATCAAAGTAGTTCATAAGGAGATCTGTGGGACAAATTTGGTGACAGTAATATATTGATCTTTTGATAAAATTTTTAGCAGATTTTGTTAAAAGTTAAGGAAATGTGTGATTCAAAAGTTGATAAAAGTTGTAGATCCCATGAAATTTGTGGTTAAAATCAATTGTTGACTTTGACTTCAATATTTTAGCAACTTTTTAAGCTGTACCAAGCAATCACTAAGTGTAGAGGAGTTCGGAAAGCATAAGAACATTAAGCTATATGAATAAAAGATTGAGCTAAAAGAGTTGAGCCACTCTCCACCATATCCTGATTTTTCTCTCAACACTGCTTTTTTGTTCATCGGTGTAGGGGCATGAAATTCTCTGAGACATGCCACGAGTGTTTCAGTAATTTGAAATGGTTTTGAACTCATCCCCGCTCAGTATGAATAAAAAACTAGAAACAGTAAGATTGTAGTAAAGTGTAATACAATATATGATTAATAATTATTACTTGAGCTTTTTTTCCTCTATGCTGCTTTTGTTCTTTAATTTTTGAAATTTTCGATTTTAAATCATTAGGTAGGAAATATTCACTCACTCACTCACTCACTCACTCACTCACTCACTCTCTCTCTCTCATTAACTTCTCCTTATATGTTACTTGATCTTTGTTGGATGGATTGGTTGTCATAGTTGGCTAAGAGAACTTGTTGGTACATATAAATTTTTTCATTTTCCACTTTTATGTTTCCTGCCTTCCTGGTTCTTTGACTCTAAAAGTATTTATCTACTATCAATTTCTATTTTATGATTATTAATTTATCTTTTGAATTCGAGGATTGAGTGCCCTGCTTTCTATTCTCTTTGTTCTATTACTAGAACTTTCTTTTTCAGTAAATGCAGGTGAACCATTCAATTTCAAACCAGGATTAAGTTAGTTTGAAGTTTCTTGAAAGCCTGTTTCTCGAAGGGTACATGTGTACTTTATGCCTACCACCTAGTGGGGGAGCACTTACGTGTTAAGTTCCACTGTTTACGCTGATTCACTAAAGCCTGTTAAAATTCCAAAGTAATGTTTTTGAGGGAGGGAATGTAGAAATTGTTGATTTTTTCATTTTTCTCTAAGTTAATTTTAAATATTATTAAAGATGGGAGAAATCCTGTGAATAAGATGTGTGCAACTTGAGAACCCACCTATACCGCCTATCAAATACACCCTTCTGAATATCAATCCACGAATCTATAAAATCTGGAAAATAGCTTACTTCAAAGAAGAATAAAAGCTGAAAAAAGGGAAATGCTCATTAGTTTAGAAACAGGATTCTTTGTGCCATCAAAGGCTCTTCTGTTGGGCTTCTCCTAATTGGACCCACACCAAGCAATGTGGTGCAAGTTTCTTGAACTTGCTGTCACCTGAACAGCAGCCACACATCAGCAGTGAGAATGACTTGTTTGAGTTGCAGATTGCACAAATATTGCTAGTCTTGGAGGTCTTATTCCAGAAACCGCTTTCCAGTGGTGTTCAATGACTTCACTATTATGTAATAAGAAATAGAGTGATCGAATGCAACATGCCTTTGGAAATTTTTTGAATAGTAGACATGCTAACTGATAAACAAATTACTCATTAATTTTGATGGTCTACAATAGTCTACTTATAGTTTATGGTATTTTTGTTACAGGCGGAAGAGAACAATCGTTTGAAATCTGAACTTCAAAAAAAGGACGAGGAACTTGAGAACTATGTGAGAGCTCTTGCGTTCAAAATATTCTATTCTATTTTCTATTTCACAAAAGATAAAAAAATCTCTTTATATTTTGATTTTATTATCACATATTTGTCTACATATTCATTTCTATGATGATGAATTTATGGGCATGCTTAAGCTCAAGCTCATATGTGCTTTCCTGGAGTATATCTGGGTTGCTTGTATTATATTTCTGCATGCCTGTGTACATCTTTATCTGCCCTGTTAGTATAGAAATATAATGCGCGCATGCATGTTTTGATTATGGTAGATTCTACATTTTTTATATCACGAAATAGGGTGATGCCATGATAATAAAGATAATTGTGGTTATTATTATTTTTATATACGCGTTTTCCCTGTTAGTATAGAAATATAATGCGCGCATGCATGTTTTGATTATGGTAGATTCTACATTTTTTATATCACTAAATAGGGTGATGCCATGATAATAAAGATAATTGTGGTTATTATTATTTTTATATACGCGTTATAGCAGAATATGATTATTAATCTGACATGGCCTTGTCCATCATACTAGAGTCTAAAATCTATTTCCCATTTGCTCTCGTGTCTCTTTTGGCTTTGTAGATAAAAAGTTTAAGGATGTTCCTTTTCCTTTATTTTTATTAATTGCAAGAAGTACTTTCTTCTTATTTTCTAATTTCCTGGATAGAGGACATCTCTTCCTCCTAGAAGGTAATTTATTCTTTTGATTAATAAATTTACATTCTTAAATGGAGACAGTTTTGATGGATTTACAAAGGAAACCTGAATATGCATACAACTTAATTTGGAGAAATCTGGAAGAGAGAGAGAATATGAGAAGCATTTGTATGAAGGCTCAAAGGTTTACATGCCTGTGTTGCATTTTTCCCATGTTGTTTACTGGAGTCGTCAAAGCGCTTATGCTCCCTATTTTCACTTTGACCCTTTTCTACTTCAATTTGTTCCAATCTGAGTGAACACATAGTGATTGGTATGGCTATGCAACACAAGTTCAGAAATGCAAGAAATGTAGCAGAGGTAGTTGCAGACCGTTGAATACCTGGTCTGGTGTTCTTCGAATTATGAAACTTATCGGGATAGGATTTTAAAGTGTGTAAAGAGTGGCAATTTTGAGAAACTGTGGTGATTTCACCGTGATCAGATGAGCCAATGTTAGAAGTCATGGCAGGGGACGGAGAGAGGATCCATAACTGCTGTCCTTGAAATTGGATTCATATCTATAGTGGTGCTAAAACTTAAATGGTACAAGAGTCGGAGACAAATGGTAGAATTATTGAGAGTGTAGAATCCAAAGTTTGAATTCCATTGTTCAACATAAATAATGCCGAATCTAGAAATTGGAAGTGTATTTGAATTTCCAGTTTTGTTCCATAGGGTTCACTGTTGATCCTTGGTCATTTATTTGGAATTAAATCGTTTTAGCCATCTTAAAATGGGATTTTTTTTCCTGAAAAAGTAATGATGCTTAAAGTGAATATTAGAATAACAGTAAAGAAGATTGTAACATCTTTCACTGGGACACTAGTAACCGTGTATATCCTCAAAGAAACTAAAAAAATAAGGGCTTAATGATATTGAGGAGGATGCCCTATACATCCACTATTGGTTCATTGGAGATACGTTAATCTTCTGTCTGTGACAAGAACACTGTAAACCATCAGTGTTGTGATGTATTAGGCTTTCTTGAATTTCAAAAAAGAAGGATCAAACAGAACAGAACAAAACTAACCTGCTGTCCCCTTTGTGTAGCCCCCGAAAGTGACATGAAAAAGAAAAGAATGGGATCGTGCAAACTATGAGAGATGTGGAGTTTGCAACTGTGGTGGTTAAGACTAGGAGTTCTTTAATAACTTGCTAGCTATATCCATATGTTATGAATTGAAATATTACTTGGAATAGAAATTCATACTTTTGGTTGAAATTTGTTTCCATTTTTTCCCATTTCAAGGCACCTCAAATTTGATGGACTTTTGCATGTATTGAAGTTCATGTCTTATCTTTACGTTCTCACTTTTTGCATATCTGCTTCATTGCTTCCAAAATTAATTTTGTAACCCAAAATATAGTATCTGATTCCTTATACTTCTTGGCAGAAATCAGGTGATTTAAAATCTCAAATTCCTCATTCTGATGATCGTAGAGTTGATCATTTAGTTTTGGGTTTGGAAAGTCATCTAGGTGGGATTGGAAAGATGCACATCAATTCTGGAAAAGATTCATCAAATACAGTTTTTCCTCAGAAAGATTTGATGCAAAGTGAAATGGATCGAGGGATACACACTTATATCGAAAACCACTTTAATAGTGGCAATGTAAATGGATCATTGGAAGTGATTCCTGGTGGTCAAGCGACATCCGAGAATTCTGGCCTTTCCCAGTTTGTCTCTCCATCTACGCAACCAGTTGCTCCTAGCAGGTACATCATACGTAAACGAGTGAAGAAAATGACATGGTCTGCAAGTGATACCCCTGTTTACTATCTTGGTTGTTAATTCACACGGGATATTTGTTGCTTTTTAGATACCAACTAGAAAGAGATTTTGATTCACAGCTCAATGTATCTGGAAGGGGTTTGATTTCAATGGCTGATGTTGATAATTCTAATAGCCCAAAGCAGGTATAATCTCATGAACAAAAGAATCATCATTTTTATACATTTGACAATAAGAGCCAAATCCAATATATTTCTTCCCGTTATATAATTCTTATTTTATTAAAAAAGAGAGAATCTTTCTGTTGCATGTAATCCTTTTATTTCTAGTATCACTTTTGTGAATCGTAACTCTGTAGGATCTTGTTGTAAAGATTCGGGAACATGCAGACGAGATTATGCAATTGAAAAAATATCTTGCAGAATATTCAGTCAAGGTAATAAGCAGAGCATCTTTTCATAGTATTCCATGCTTCTACTTTTATGTTCTTATTTTGGTTATTATATTCTTTGGCTAGGAATCGCAAATTCGCAATGAGAAATATATCCTGGAGAAGCGCATTGCGTACATGCGAACGGTAGGCAGAATTTATGTTTTATAACTTCTTTAAGAAATCCTCTCTCCTTGTTTCTGGAAAATTGACAGGAGTATTGTTCATTTAATTCTTTCCTAAGGCCTTTGATCAGCAACAACAGGATCTGGTTGAAGCTGCATCTAAAGCAATTTCCTACAGACAAGATATAATAGAGGAGAATGTACGCCTTACATATGCATTGCAGGTATAATCTTCTTTTTCTGTTAATTTTTTTCCTCCAATGTTTTGTGTATCTTAGCTATGTTTTGTCCTTTTTAAGTGGTCGGTGCTGTTGTTTCCTGAAAAGATGCTTCTGTCTGACACTTTCTGTGATATATAGTGCTTGTTTCATCACGCTTTTAATACTACGGAATGTGGGTAAAATTAGTGGGTAGTAAGTTGTAGGTCCTATGCACTGTGAGGATAAAAGTTTGTTTGGCCTGCTTAAAAATTAAAATTAGCTTCAACAAACAGGTACATAGGAAAGGCACTAAGTCCAAACTTTATGGAAGTCCATTTTCATCCATCAGATGATATTCATGACGTCGAAAATTAAATTTGAAGTATCAATTAAAGCAACCAACTTATTTCATTTGTATATAAATGCCAATTTTTTTTCCTTCATATTTCTTTGATTCTTATGACCTGAAGTTTTCGCCTTGATGTTTAGGTATTGCAATTTTCATCAAAATGATAGTTGAGTGAGGTTGTTCTTTACCTCCTTTCAATCCCATTGTTCTTTACCTCCTTTCAATCCCATTACTTCAGCATTTACCTGTATCTTTCCTTTCTTCTCTCAACTTTTCTCATCTCTCTTGCTTTTATCCGCACATAGACCACAAGTTGTTCTTGCAGTTTGTGAATCTAATACATCCATGTGGGAATGGGATTGCTAAATATAAAAATTGTAATGATATATACTCTATGATACTGCTTAATAACATTGACAGTCAATAAGGCAAGTGTCAGTTCACCAATACCATCCCATGTCCGTTCTCTTCTGGACGAGTATGACGATATATTCTCAGGTTCATATTTTTTTTTTTTTCAGGCTGCACAACAAGACAGATCAATGTTTGTATCTTCTTTAATGCCTCTTCTTTCAGAATATTCTCTTCAGCCACCTGTTGCTGATGCCCAATCCATTGTCAGTAATATCAAGGTTATATAGTTTTACTTTTCATCTATTTCTTATACATGAAAATAATGTGTTATCTACTTGTAATATCTTGTTAAGGAGAACAGTGACCTCAAACTGCTGATGACCTACCCTGAAAGTAAAAAGGAATAATTGGCTTGTTTCTGATTGGTGCAGAACATTTTTTTTTTTTTTTGGGTACTTGTACTGCTATTTAGGATGAACTGTGTTGCTTGTTTAAATAAACAGGTATATTCATATTACTGAAGATGCCAGGAGAAAAAGAAATGAGTAACAATTGCTTTCATTTACCCTTGACTTGGAAAATCTGCCAAATATTATTAGTTTTGAATGGGGTCAATGATTAAGGAAGATGATGACTGATGAGTAGGCCTGATGAGAATGGTAGTGAGGAGGTGGCAGGTGGAGGGGAAGACAGATTTTATTGGTGCTCAAGTTTTTGCTGGTATATATTTGCATCACAAGTTTCTTTTGAATCATTGTTCAACTCTTTGTAAATTGTCTATTCATTTGTATGGAGAAGTTGAGGCAGAGTGGCTTCATCTGATATGCTAATTCCTCGAAATTTCCTTTCGTCTATATTTTATCTCTCATTTGATGCTTGTCCAACTTCTTATTCTCTCTGCTAGGAGTGGGGACACCCTTTAATTATTCTTAGACTTAATACTCTTGTTACACTTGATCTTTGATGTTAGTTTACTTTCTGAAAAAGGATAACAGCTATCACTTGAATATGAAGGGAAAGGAGAGTTATGCCAGTCGATAGCACAAAAGTTTTAAAACCTGATCTAGACGTTGACCTCTAAAAGTTAAAGGGTTAAGGTTGGTAAAACTTATATGCTTATACATCATAAAACAATAATTAGGTTAACTAGCTTATATATTAATTTGTAATTTAATTTTGATTTGATAATTAAGTCGAGTCATTATTAATTAATTTAATTCTAATAATTAAGTCAAGTCAAGTCAAGTTATTATTTTCTTACCTGTCAAATACTCAAATTAGTCGATTAATCAATCAAAAGATTATGAAAAGTAGTAAAACAGAATAAAAGAATTCGAGAGGCCACCACCGTATTTTTGAAAAGCAAAAGGAGATTCTCATGTTCCAAAACCAGGAGGTTCCAACTTCCAACAGTGAGTTGAGTGTTTATCTGCGGCTTAAAAGCACATTCCAGCATGTTTATGCTTCTCAAACAAGTGGTTGGGGAGTATAGGGATGTGTGGTGTTTGAACAGGTAGATATGCATTCCATAGAAATCTGTACAAAATAATAAGTTTCTTATTTTTCATTCTGATAGGCATAAAAATTACAGAGATCAAATCTCGAGATATTTTCTGTTTTGATGTAACTACATCGCCATGGATAATCTCCATAAGTGAAAGGATGAAGTCTATTTTTATTCATATCAATATATACACAACTCAAATAAGACTCCACCGGTCCTGTTCAAACAGGAATCTATCAGTCTAGTCCATCACATATAACTATAAATAGAGTTTCTGCCAACTCTTGAGATATGCGAAGTTACATTCAAAATACAACCTTAAATTGAATCCAATTTAATTATATTTTGTATCCTATTGTCATTAACTGACTTGGGCATCAGAGGGTTACGAGGCAGTACCTTACATCCTCAATTGCAGACATCTTATAATAATTACTAGAGGTTTTTTTCTGGCTCTTCAGGCGAGCTGCAATAACATACAAATGCAGTATTTCCCCAACTTAATTATATTTATAATCCTATAGTAGCATAGATTTAGGGATCACATGGGTACGAGAAGTACACACCTTAAATTTCAGGTGGCTAGGGAATAGAGGAGTTGAATCGAGGAAACAGTGTCTGTACATCATTACTCAAGTAAAACAAGTGATCCTAATGTCTTGATGAAACTTGACTAAGCCTCATGGTTTTTTATGAGACAAGTACTTTAAACAAGGATCATTAGCTTGTCACAAGACTGAGCAGGACTTGGCCTACTAAAAGATATATTAAGCCAAGGCCAAATAGTCAGTTATCTAACTTTAGCTCTTTGTCATCTCTAGGTCTGGGCGAAATTGTGATAATCATGATGTGGTCCAGGGACTTGAGGTTGTTCCCTTCTGCTAAATTTTTCATGGAACTTTTTTCTGCAGGTTTTGTTTAGACATTTGCAGGAGCAGCTCCTTCACACCGAGGTATGTTGAATGGAATATTCAAGTGGCCTTGATTGATGATGAACATCTTATGTTTGTCAATATATCGTATCACCATTTTTATGTTGTTTTAGGGAAGGCTCAAGGAGTCTCAGTACCAAATAGCACCTTGGCGATCTGATGTGAATACCTCTAATTTTGCTCAATCACCATCACATGCTGTTGGGGTAGGGATAGCATTTCAGTTTACTCCTTATTGTATATAATAAAATGTCCTTGTGTAAGATGTAATAATGGATTTCTCAAACACTTGCATTCCCTGCCAGATAAAAAATGGGATGGAACTAGTGCCACAACCAGCATATGCTAATGGAATGATATCATCTTCAGGTCCTCAGACAACAACCAATGGAGATCTATTGGGGCGTCAGAGTGGTCTAGGTGATGCTGTTGCGAGAACTTTGGAGCCCGATAACTTTGGGAGATATTCCCCTTTTGCAAGCAGGTGAGCCTGGTCAAAGGGACTGCTGCTATAACTGAATGTTCAGTTTCAACAGCCAGCTTTGGTGATGGTTTCTGAATTTGTTCAAGTTTTCTGTTGATTGCCATATTTGAAGTGATGACCTTCGTAAATATTTTCTTGCCAAACTTTAAGCACTATAACAGTATGAATAGCTGTAGGATATTATTCCATTTTCCTGTAAATGGTAGAATAGGCTATAAGGTTGTAATATTTCCTCCTGTCTTTATATGATTTTTACCTTAATTTGTATCATCTCAATAAAATGTACTCTTTTAGTTTATTATCTTTTTATTTTCCAGTTCATCCTAATCATATTCACCCTACTATCTAGGAACACCGATTCCAAAGAAGTACATGGAGGACATGCAGTCAACCAGGATGATTCAAGTCCTGTACGCAATAATGAAGGAACCGTGAGTAAAAAAGTTACGTTTGGTGACCTTGTTAGGAACAATGAGGTTGATGATCCTGTCTTCAAAGGATACGAGAATGATAGACAGGCTTCAGCTAACTGGGCTCCTAAAATGTCTGCATATACTACAAATGCAGATGATCTCAACTCATATTCTCACTTACCTCCAGTTCTTGAGGAACCTTCATCCTCTTTCTCAGAGGGTCAGAATTCTCTCACTTCAGTTTATTTATCTCTTCAGCACGCTGTTGGCGGTCACAAATCTAAATCTATTGCAATGATCAGCTGCAGATGATGATCCACTACCTGCAATACATGACCTCCAAATTTCAGGTGAAGCCTTTCCAGGACGACAGCTGCAGGCTTCTGGATACTCTATATATGGAACGACCAGTTGTAATTTTGAGGTGCTCCTTGTATTTAGGCTATAGTTTCTTTCACTCGTTCCCTACATGCCTGTGATTTTTTCGTTGCTTTTGCTCATCTTTTGACATGGTCACACTGGATTTGTGCTTGATCTACAATCATAAATTTGCATAGGATTTCTTATTTTCATCTTGCCTTATCCCTGAATTCGCAGTGGGTGCGTCATTCGGAAGATGGATCTTTTAATTATATAGACGGTATCATCTGTACCACGAGCTCAGTTTCAATTTTCAGTTGTATTTCTTTCTGATCAATATTCAGTTTTTAGTCTCACACATTATTGATGCCAGGAGCAAAGCAGCCAGACTATCTCGTGACTGCAGATGACATTAATGCATATCTTGCCATAGAAGTACAGCCACTGGATGACAGAAAGCGGAAGGTTCTATTTTTTTTTCCCTTTGTGTATGCATGTCTGCATTGGTCATCTACGTTTGCATGTACAAGTTTCAAGGCTTGTCCTTGACTTATCTTTTGGGTCAAACACAATGGCCATTCTTTGGGTCTGTGCCTGTGCCTTATCTGTTAGGCTATGTTTGTTAAAAGTTGTGTGTTTAAAAACATGTTTTTTTATGTTTTCGAGGTAAGATGTGTGGTTGAAAAGTGGAGAGAGAAAATCTGTGGTTAAAAAATGGTTTGAAGAATTGTGTTGTTTAAATTTTTTTATTTTTTATTTTTTTTTTGGTGTTTGCCAAACAGAGGCTTAGTAGCTCAATTAGGTTATCTGTGTTAACCTATTGTCTGAATTCTGTGACATTCCATTTTTTTATCTTTGAAAGTATTTTGTTGTTCTTAAATTAAGAATCATTAAACGAGAGGATCAACTCTTAAACCTAACTGTTAAACCTTGGGCTATTTCCTTCTCATTGTGCAGTAGAATTTGTTGCTTTCACCTTTTTTCTTCTAGAGACCTGGTATCCATTCCAGACCATGACAGTTAATATTTGATTGATGCCAAACAATTTGAAGGTAATCCTCAACGTACAAATTCTGTAACCAGTTGAATTGAAACTTGTGTAGTTTAGCCCCTGTTTGGCCCCATTATAAATAAAACATATTTTTCTCTCTTCTTTTCAACTACATTTATCAATAAAATAATATTATACATAACTCCCTACATTTTAACTACACATTCTCCTAAAAATCACCATAGTGTTATGAATGCTGAGGTCATTTTACAATAAATCAATAATAATATAGGAAGTGTCCACAATGGCCAATTCCGAGATGTATCTGGCTCACATTTCAAAAGGATTGCCAACAAAGATAATGCGAGCAACACTTATGACAAAAAACTCATCCATTTCATTCCAATTTCATATTTCTATTTCCCCTAACCAAACACCCCCTTACAACACAGTAAAAAGTTTCATTAGCCAATTTTGACTTGTCGAATCAGATGTTGGTATTATAGTGCTTTGAATTTAGTATGGGGTATCAAATATTATGTTATTAGGGTGTATTTACTGCACAAGTCCATGCAAAAGTTGGAAAATATTGGTCTTCAGTTTCACTTAATAATTGACAAAATTTGATTGTTTTAAATACTGTCACCAAGCATGCTTTCCTCTATACATCCTTGATTGCATTTCACTTTGTTAGATGAGTTTTTTCATTGAGACTAATATTAAATAACCAACTGTATTTATTACATGAAGAAGATAGAATTATCTAAGCTACCTGTCTAACATAGTAGAGGGTTAAAGCTTAAAGAACTTTTTGGTTCAAGAGGTTGAAACTATTTGAGCTTCTTTTTTATTCTTGATTATTTATTTATTCACATTCCTTCATTTATTATAGGCATGGGCTTTAGTCTTTATGCTTCAAAGTAGATCTCTTGGTCCACCTTTTATTAATAGGTGATATCTGAGGTGGGAACTGACTTCTGCATTATTTTGGTGGGACGGGCTTGAATTAGAGTTCTTGTATCTGTATTCAGATCTGTAAGGATTATCTGCATTAAGCTAAAGAATTGCTTGAAAATGTTGTACCCTGATATTTTTTATTCTCATTATTCTTTTCAGACAAATTTTTTTTTTCATGCTTATGTCTTTCAATATTTTATCCATCAGAATTTTTGAGCGAGTAATTAAATGTTATATTTTGATGAGTTTCCTTTTGCAAAAATTTGTGAATTGAATTGGTTCCTTTTTTTCTTTTTTGGTTCCTGTTTTTCAGGGTGAACTTGTGAAGGTCTTTGCCAATGAGCATAAAAGAATCATTTGTGGTAATTGATACTTCTGCACATTGTTTGAAATTAATAATGTAGAGACATCATTCGGTTCTCTAACTCTTTTCTTTTTCTTCTCCCCCCACCCCCGACATATGCACAAAAAAGTAAAAAATCTCTCCACCACTTTGATGATTTGATACATGAGTCAGGTGGATCTGATGAACTTAACTGGATTTCTTTGCTTGAAGATATCTTCATTTTCCCGTTGATTGCTGTGCTGTTCTATTAGAAATCTTATCCTGATGTCTGCATATTATCCAACTCCATTTAGGATCAAAATCTCATCGAGAATTTCAAAAGCTTTATCTTTTACTCTTTTAATATTAATTTTCTGCTTAGTTTATGCACATCTGTGATTGTGGTATTTTTAATATGCCCGTTTCGTTTTCCTCCAGATCCTGAAATGCAGAACGCCATACAGAAGACTTTTTCGAGTGGTCATGCTTCATACAAGTTATCCTTCTTGGTATAATTGCTAATGAATTATTTTAAATTTTCTTTTTTGACATAATTTCAAATTGCAGAATATCTCTTTACTGAACTCATTTCTGTAACAAGTTTTTAAATACTTTTAATTGTTTCTTCTACCGATTCTCTTTCGTCATGAAGTCTGGGTATCCTGATATATGGGAGCCGGCTACATTGGTCATTAAAAGGGATGGTTACAGCATAAAGTGTAGCGGGCCTAGTGGTGTTGTAGTGACTCAGAAGTTTTCATCATCCACAATGGTATGTTCTCTATCCCTGTTGCATTCTTATGCTAATATTTCATCGGCCACTCCCACCCCCACCATGCGTCTGTCTTCTTAAAAGGATGTAACAAGGGAAAGTGTAGATAGAAAGGCCATTTCTTCAGTAGTCTATTTCAATTGCAAAAACTCCACATTCACATCTTAGTGGATTGACTAGATTGCACTTATCAAGAAGCATAATAAAAAAAAATTGATACGCTACTAAAAATCAGAACATCTTTATCCTGAAAGATGGCCATCAAACGTATGGAAGCTTACAAGTTTGCATAGTTGTATTGAATGCATATGCAAGGAGAAAATATGAATAATAGTATGGAGAGTCGGGCATTGGCTGTTGTGAGATTTAATAGCTTTAAGTAACACATTTTCACTTTCTTCATTGTGGTTGAAAGCTTGAAAAGTAGAAGTGGGCACTTCAAGTTTAATTTTGCCAATATTTGATAGGACATCATTTGAAAGACATGTAACTCTCACTATAATATTCTAATATTTTTAAGTTTGTATTTTGAGATTTGGTTTTCATGACCTAGTTCCAATTAGCATAAGTCTTTGCTTTGTTTGAGCTATACTAATTTAGAGAGAAAAAAATATATGCTGAAAATATACTTCAGTATAAGTTTTAAAATTTTTCTTTCTAGGAACAGTTAATATTTTTGTTCTTTAGTTTGTTTGGAAGGATGTTCAAGATATCGTATCGTATGTCAGTGCAATTGTAATTACAGTAACGATAGGAACTTGCACTACTGACAAGAAAATAAATAAATAAATAAATAATAATAATAATAATAATAATAATAATAATAAGAAAGTGTAACAGGGAGAGTGGGTTGGGGCAGTCGTTTGCTTGAAATGGATACTTGAGAGATCTTGGAAACTATTCCGTTTCAAATAGTTTATCCCCAATGATGCTATAAACAATAAACTTTTCCACTTGGCAACTCATCTATCATTAAATGCTTTACAAAACGGAGGAGTAACTTGTGTTGCACTGGCCTATAAATATAACATACTTTCAACTCTTACCTTAAAATTGTGATGGGTGATACGAAGATAATAATGAAATTGCGGGAGCGACATTACCTTTGAGGCATCCATCATCAAAGTATATAAAGTTGTAGATAAACTTTTCAGTTCTAATATAATCAAAAGGTAACAAATGAGCATGCATCGAATCCCTTTTATTGCCTTTTGTTCATGGATGTTTTCTCTTTATTATTATTATTATTGCTAGAGCAGGAGTAGGAGGGAAAATAGTAAAAAATAAAAAATACATGTGTCTACTAATTTATTGCTGTACCATTACCAGGAATTATCAGGACTACTAAATACATTGATATTGATTGTGAGTTCCAATTGACTAGTTGATCCTTCCTAGTTGTATATATCCTTCGATAACCAGTCATTCAATGCTACCAATCTTGAATCTCAAAACAAGATTTGTATCATAATATATAGTTCTATCTTGAAGAGCATATCTGTCTTCATTTCTGGGTATATGGTTTTCAGCAGCTTAGATCAATATCTATGAGGATCGTTAATTATCATTTTTCCGTTCTATATGTAGATAAGACTATTTTAATTGCTTCACAATATATTTATTCCTGGACACTTGGAGCAATCAGTATATATTCTCTCTCTCTCTCTCTCTCTCTCTCTCTCTCTCTCTCTCTCTCTCTCTCTCTCTCTCTCTCTCTCTCTCTCTCTCTCTCTCTCGTTTATTCATTTGTTTTCATTTTTGAACTGTTCTAGGTCTCTATCCCATATGGATGTCCAACGGAATTCTCCATAGTTGATTCACAGGGGACTGATCGTCTTTTAAGGGCGGATAGTTCAATGTATGTAAGCCTGTAAGTTGTGATAGTTTCTTTAGGTGTGTATTTTACAATGGTGATTCTTATCATATGTGAGATAATCCACTATCTAACATATGCAATATAACAGATTTAATATTTCCATTAAGGAAGCTTGGATGCTACCATTATAATTTCTGTAGATTAATCTGAAGTAAATACATTAGTATAAGGACTTATGTGTACAATGCCTTCTAATGTTCTTGATGGGAGGTTGTTTCTTATTGAGAGAAAGTGCTATGTTTCTACAGAGTTTCTCACTAGGAAAGATAACTAAAAAGAAATGCAGCTAGTCTACTCTTTTAGAATAAAAATACATTATAAAATGGAACAAATTGGGTATAAGGATCAAATCACGAAGAATATAATATCATCCATATCTATTAAACTACTGTAATTGATGTTCAAGGGAAAGTCTGTTTAAGAGAATATTATTGGATATTGAGTCGGTTATTGAAAATTCGACATGATGAGATTAGGAATCAAATGGGTTGGTGAAGAATTCTGATCGTGGATGGGATATGGCTTTACATGATCTTTTCTTTACTGAAAAAGAGATTTTGGTTAGGAAGAGAGTATATATTGTGGAGGAAGGAAAACCGTCCTCGAATTTCATAGATAGTGGATCAGCAAAGATTATCACAATCTAACATGGGTATGGAGTTTTTATGAACCTTTAGCCTCTGTTTGTTAAAAGTTTTGTTTAAAAACATGTTTTTTTTATGTTTTTTAGGTAAAATGTGTGGTTGAAAAATGGAGAGAGAAATTGTGTGTGGTTAAAAAGTGATTTGGGGAATTGTGTAGGAGAAAACATGTTTTCCAAAAGGTAAATTGTATCTACAGTCTACTTTGTTTGCTAAACTATGTTGATGCTTTCCTTTCGCTTCTTTCATTTGGAAAGTGGCTTTTAGTTGGTCGATGATCTGTGTGGCCGAATAAAAAGTACTATGTGTCGCTGCAAATTTATGGACCGAGATCTTGTCAATAGTTGGAGAGTTTGAGTCTTGTGGAGGTGAAGTTTGTGTGTATACTCCTGTGCTTTTGACCACTGAAGAATGATTTGATTGTATAGAGATTACTCCAGTGCATCAGTTGTTGGGGTTTTTTATTTTCTTTTTTAATTTGCTCTAGGGTATTTTTCACTGGATTCCCTTGTCTGATTGGCATCATAATTCTTGGGTGCTTATCCAATGTCCTAATTAAGTGTGTATGTGTGTATTTTTTTTTTTTTTTGTGTAATTGACAGCATCTTGAGGATCTTTTGACCTTTTTTGTTTAAAATGATCAAATGGTACTGCTAGATTCTTACTTAAACTTGTGCGTCCCTATGCTAAGTATCTTTCCTGTTCTTTGCAGTTCAAGGGACACAATTGTTCTCACTTTGAGATTCTTCATAATAAAGGTACACTTTAGTTGCAAGCACTTAATTTTTCATAGCATATGTGAGGCATAGTCTGCCCGTTCTTTTATACTTGGGTTCCAAATTAAATTCATCAGTTCCCTAAAATTATCTAGTGTTTCTTCTGAAAGCAATACTTTCTTTGACGATTCCTTATCGGACATGGAAATCATATACTATTTGTAGTTTTACCAATTGAAAGTTCGGGTTGATGGTTCCACATTTTACTTCTTGTGGAACAGGTCAAGGAACAAACCGAGAAACGAAATTTGAAATCTAAATCTTTTTCTCTCCTATCTGAATATCTATGCTAAGTAGAACTACCACATTTAAATATTGATGGGGGTGGTGTTGCGATAATAACACTGGAGAATATGGAATTCACGTACAGGGAATAAGCTCTTAATTATTAATTAAGAAAAAATAGCCTTTTTGTACATTGTGTTGAGTATCATCAGCTCTACTTATGTGTATTCTATAAAACCTTTATAAATAAAATGGCTTATGGCTCTGTGACTTTCCACTCAGGCAGTAGAAAAGATGTGACAATGGGTCAGATTTAGTATTCTGACATGTAAAATGGTCCTCAGATGCATCATAGAAATTGCATTTACCCATATACTTTTCTTAGATAGATATCCTATGCGAGTGATGGAGTGAAATTTAATTTTAAATTCCGTACATGATTTAGCTTGTATTGGTTAGCTATATTTTACTTTCTCAAGGATACTGGATATTTTACTTGCAGAACTTTCTTGATCATGTAGCATATTTGATTATTTGTTAATGTGTAGAGAACTAGTATTACAAAATACTGTTCTCCTTCCATAAACCTCATTACTCAATCTTAATTTATTAATTATCCATAAGCAAAGTCTCATGGAGAAGTCAATGCATAG
The DNA here is from genome assembly GCA_963555705.1 of Ligustrum vulgare. Classification (NCBI taxonomy): domain Eukaryota; kingdom Viridiplantae; phylum Streptophyta; class Magnoliopsida; order Lamiales; family Oleaceae; genus Ligustrum; species Ligustrum vulgare. The sequence continues at coordinate 31,553,659 of OY743178.1, forward strand.
AGAAGGATATTTCCTTCTCTCATTCTGGGTCTGATTACCTAACGTTGTCCGCTCAGTATATTTGGTGTGTGTGTGTGTTGTTGGGGGGGGGGGGGGGGAAGCAAAGTCCAAATATCCACTTAGTATTCCGCATCTGAGAATTCGAGCACGTCATCCCTATAACTTCTTGCTCTAAAAATGAAAGAGTGAAAATCATAACTTAGACTGGAAAACCTTTTCGTTTGACTGGAAGCTCACCAATTCATATTACTTCCCAGGTTAAATTGAAAGAATTTTTTCTAGTTCTTAGCATAAATGGTAGAAGAAAGATGGGTGTGTTGGATGTTACCTAAGTGGGTTTCTCGATTTGCTATGCAAAGAATTCCATGGTTATGTGCTAGTTAGTTAAGACCATGGAACTAGATGGTACTCTAGTTATTTTTTATTTATTTTTCAATGTCAACTGTTAAAGACTAGTTGGGGAGAATGACGCATAACTATTCCAATATGGGAAACAATGCTCAACTTTGACCTTTAAGTATCAAGATTTTTGAGATCAAGCCCGTCATAATATTGACAGACTCTACTATAATGCTAAGAATTTGTTTGTGGCTAGAGATGGATTTTTATGCAGATTATGAGGGAGATGTCCTCTTAGTAAGATTCAAGAAAATACAATAAAAGGATCACCGTTTAAGTAGTGGGGGGCCTTAACTATCAAATACTATCAAATTTGTGGAAGGATATTTAGGTCAGGATCTACTGCTGACTGCCATCATACAAGGAAGGTAGGCAGGCAAGCAAGCAAGCTGACATGCCATGCTTGGATGCCTAAATGATGAACTTCGTGTATTAGATATTACATATCCTGATATGGATCTGGGAAGTATTCATAAAAATGTTGGGAAGAATAGTGATGGAAAGGACAAATTGTGTTTTGATGTTTATCAGAAGTCTCAGTACACTAGAGAGACTTTTTGGAGAGTACATGAGAATCTTCAGAACTGGGGAAAGGGAAATAAGTCTTCAAATCGGTTGACATATGTTTCAAGGGCCAGTGATCCAGCAAAAGAACCAGTGTAACTCCACTGTGACTTTTGAATTTCTTTTCTTCACTAATTAACTTATCTAGAAATTATACATGTTAATATGCCAAATTCAATCCTCCTTTGTTACCTCCCCCCCGCCCTTTTTCACCAACGTTCCTAAGCAAATATAATTGTTTAAATGCCCTAAATAACATTATTAAAAATCAAATCCTTGGACAATTGATTCAGATATGCAAATCGTATAATTCGATTATCCATTTTTTATTTTTTTAATTTAATTTTATTCTTTTGTTATATTCAATGGGTATGTCATATGAATCTAGACTGAAAGCTAAGGAGTTCACTTGGACCTATGGAATTGACCAACGGTTGACATATTAAAACTGTGAGTAAATTTGGATTCTTAGCAGCTAATTTAGAGCATGTTTGGTAATGTGATTTTTTTTTTTTTAAATGAATGTCTGATTTAAAAATGTTTGGAAAGTCAAAAACTGTGGGCTTGACTAAGAATGGATGGTTGAGATTAAGTTTGAAAAGTTGAGGTGAAAAAAAATCACATTACCAAACAGGCTCTTACATTGGTTTCTACATCAGCTGGATGGGAAAACTCTCTTTTGAAAGCAAAGTGTGCAAATTGAAATTCTCTCTCTAGGGTTTGAAGCATCTTAGAAACGTGGTTTGAAATGATTACAAAGTGCATTCATAAATATAGTAGACACTGGAAACGTGATCATAAGTGCTCTTTAGACATACCAAAGATTGTAAAAGTTATCATTCTTATATTGTATGTTGTTAGTATTGCTATAATTGGTGATGAAGTGAAGGAAGTGAAAATCTTGAAAATCTTCTTTCCCATGAATTCGGAATTAAAGATCTGGGGTATCTAAGTTATTTCTCAGGTATTGAACTGCTGATCCTAGCAAGAAATCTTTTGAGTCTTAAAGAGAAATACTTGTTCAATATTTCAAGTTTCAACAGATGCAATATGTAGGGTTTCAATGTCGCAATATTTTTGTGAATATGAGCTACAAGTTCTTGGCACCATTTGAAAAGGATAGTTGATATAGAAATCTAATAAAAGGTTGTGGGTGAACTATTTATATCTGTCTCACACCAGACCAGCAATAAGCATAATCAAACAGTCCATTCTCTCTTCCGCCAAGTTCCTATGGAGATTAAATGACTCCCTAGATAAAGGCTTGTTTTTCTCCAAGAATAATCATCTAGGTATGATGTTACACTAGGATGGCTCTGTTACAGTAAGTCGACTTTGGGTTATCACTAATGGTGGTAAATGGTAATGTAGCTACTCGAAAAGCAAAAACCAATAATTGGTTTCTAGACCTAGTGCTGAATCAGGATTGGAGGCTATGGCACAAGGGATTTGCAAGATGCGGCCAAGGTTCTTTAGTTAAACTTGAAGATAGCTACTAGCAATCATGTGAAATGTAATCGTGACAGTAAGTTTTCCATCAAATAACATATAATCGTGTTCAACGTGATAGGATAGAGCAGTTGAGATTGATGGGTGCTTCATCAAGGTGAAACTGGTGAATGGCCTTACATGTACTCCATAGTCCTTATAATTGTTCATGGAAACTGTTAGGAAATATTCTTAAATAAGGGGCTACCAATGCATGTTACTTGTTCTATAGCAAGCATGCTGGGTTTGATGGACATCTTACCAGCTTGATGAGGGGAAACTAGTAGTACCTTGCAAGTCTTATCTCACTCCTTTTTATGGAAAAACTTCCCCTCTAGCTTACATGTCGTATTTGTGATGCTTTTTAAGCCCTTTTGTTTATATATATAATCAAGTGGTAGTAAATGGTCTTCTTGTGCATTGATGTGTTTTAAACATAAATATGCAGGTTGGTGAAAAGAAGAAAGGAAAGAAGAGAGGTCTGTTCTTCAGCAAGTAAACAATCTTTATCCTCTTTTATTATACAAGAGAGAGATACATTGTAATGCATAAATATTTTCGAGTTTTTACAGTTTTCAAGTAGTTTGTTTGTACAAGAATTCTTTATTAACTACAAGATATCAAATTCTTTTTAGTTTTCCATTTCTGTTTGTATTGTTCTTGAATTGATAGGTGTTGTACACGTCATCTTTACATTTACATTTATTATTACTTGGTAAAAATGGTTCACGAGTTGAGATATGTTGTCCTTATTTCCGTGTTCCCTTAGTTGTCCGTCACTAGAACTTAAGACACTTCACTAAATTGGTAATGGTGATGTTTCAGAGGTGATATAGCTTTAGTATAATGATTGTGCCTTTTGAGTGAAATCGTCCCGGCCTCAAGTTGGCCAGCATGTGTAATAGTAATAGTACTTGAACTCGACATTACATGTTTCAGTTTATTTATCTATTGGCTTACTCACATTGCATTGCATTGCATTGCATCAGTATCAGTTGGGAGTCTTGCAACAGAAAAAATAAAAATCAAGAAAATATCGATTAGCTCATGAAATTGAAAACATCTATCCAAATAATGATTCTTATTGCGTGAATAATTTCAAAGATTCAATAAAGTTGGCATAAGATAGCCACAGTATCATTTTTGTAATAAATACTTTTCCAATATTCGAGAAAAGTAAATGCAAATCTAAGCCCATAAATTGGCAGGAAACATAAGCAAGCATCACACGTACTGGAAAGTTAATTTATTTAAATTAGAATAACTTCGTATTTTCATCTTTGAAATTCAGATTTTTTTTACCATTAGGCGAAGAAAACTACTCAAGTTGACACTTGAAAGTTAGAAAGTCATGTCAAAGGCAAATTGGTGGTTTTCTTCTTTGTTCGAGAAAACATGAATACATTTATATCTTCAATTTTATAAAATATAATACTCCCTCCGTCTCAATTATATAGGCTGTTTTTTCTTCTATTTTGTCTCAATTATATAGTCTTGTTTCTTTATTGAGAAATATTTATTTTGTTTGTATAAAATTAGTTTTGATACTTATTTGTAATTTTAAAATTTTATTTACAAAAATTACTTTTTCAATAACATTAAATATGTTCTGTTAATCCGTGTAAAAAGTCAAACAAGCTTATATAAATGAGATGGAGAGAGTAAAAGAAATTGGAGTGAAACATTAAAATATTAAAAGCTTAAAAATGCTAAAACAAACAATAGCAGCTAAGGCTGCGTTCTCTTTGTGTTTCAGTTTCCTATTTTCATTTTCGAAAATATTTTCTGTTTTCCATTTTCTGTGACTTTTTTCGAAATTGCAGAAAACGCGTTTGGTTTGTTATTTCTGAAAACTGTTTTCGAAAATGAAAAGCTGGAAAACGCATTCTGTTTAAAATTTTGAAGAAAATTATTTCATATTGTTTGTGAATATAAATGAAATAAAGATATCATATTTTGAGTTACACAACAAAAATAAATGAAATAACCCCTATCACACAATTTGGTTATACCAAAAAAGTTCAAAAATTCATGTTGTCCTTCTAAAGTAATCGTTCAACATTTGAGTAATAATTTTCCCTTCTAAAGTAATCGTTCCATTTAATACTTTATATAGATACATCCTTCTAGTAAGCACTCATAACGTTTAAAATTTAAGTTTCAATAAAATTTGCAAAAATCAATTTACGTTAATTAATTATGCCCTTATAAAATAAGTGTCTACAATACAAAAGTAAAAAAGAAACGTTTAATAATTAAGCACATGATACATCATCAGAAAGATGGTTGAATTTGGAGTTCTACGCAAAAAAACAGAGTGCAATTCGGAGTTGTACATCAAAAGTTATACATGTTTGAAGACAATGACCTACAAAGCAAATACGAAAAGGACTAAATTGAAAGAAAAGTAAAATTTGTGAACTAATGTGCAACAAAATCTGAAGTTGAGGGATTTAAGTTGCAAATAAATTAGGATATTTTCGAAAGAAATTTCAAATTTTGAGGATTAAAATGACAAGTTTTGAAAATCAGGGACCAATAATGTAATTAAAAATGATAAATTTTGACAAATTTCAAATTTTTTGATTATTTTAATTTTTTTTTTTTATAGTGGAAAACGTGGAAAACGAGCGTTTTCCACTTACAAGGCAAAAATTTCGGAAAACGCGAAAAACGTGATTTTCACGTTTTCCATTTCCTTTAAAAATTTTGAAAACGTTTTCAAATTTTTTTTCCGAAAACGGCGCAAGAGAACGCATTTTCGAAAATGGAAAACGGAAAACGGCTGGAAAACCTCAAAGAGAACGCAGCCTAAAAGTTTCAATAAGTGACAGCAGAAGAATAACTCCATAAATTAAGCCTCCGTTTGGTAACTAATTTTTTTTTGTTTATAAACGTGTTTATAAATAACATAATTTTTCAAATCATTTTTTAACTACACACATTTTCTCTCTTCAATTTTCAACCATTATTTTTTACCTCAAAATTATAAATAAACAAATTTATAAATCAAACAGTGTTATCAAACGGAAGTTAGTAAGAGGCTTTGAAAGGAGGTTAAGGGTCAAGTATGTAAAATGATGGTGGAGGGTCTAAAAAGGACAAAGGGCCAAGCACGAGTTCCGTTGCTCCAAAAGTCAAGTAGTAGAATATGATAAAAGAAGATCCAAAACAAGTGACAATGAGTGAAAATCAAAATTCAAGTTATGACGAAATTGGGGGAATCAGTCGAAAGATCACGCGATCACGTGCCTTTAAAAGTAGGCTATTGCGTGGCATTAGGGTGGCAACCACGCGGTCACGCACAGTCACACCAAGTGATCGGGCGATTGTCCAAACCTAGAATTTTTTGCGAATTTCAATTAATTTCCCTTTTTTTTTGAAGTAACAATTTTTTTAATACCATGTTTTGGCGGAAGCCATATTAGAACACTGTTTTAATTGTTGCCTAATTATATTAGGAAATATATTATTGTTATCTCAATTAAATTAAGTTGTTATTCTAGTTTCTAATTAGACTAGGGTGTTTTTTTTTAAAAAAAAAATAAAGGTATCTTCATTGTAACTTTTATTCAGATTACTTTTATTATTATTGTGTGATTTTTCAATTAAAAAGGTGATGATTCTCTTATTTCTTATTCTTCATTGAACTTCATAGAACTTATCAAAGATACAATCTTTGTGGTATTAGACATAGAATTTATCAAATTAGGCAACATTTATGGCGTTCGACAATCTTGATTCTTTTTTTCCTCATCGTAACGTGTTTAGAATTTCTACATTTTAGGTTCTAGCGTTGTGAAGCTTAGGTTAAGATCATATCGTCTATTATAATTTGAGTTTAAAAAATTTCAACATTCTTCAATTATTAACATGCGAGTTTGTCATGCTTCCCAAAAGGAATTACATCACACTTTCTATTAGAAAACTTACTCATGAAAGTTGGACACAAAATCGCTTCATACAATTTGAAGAACCACGTTCGTGCACTTGAATATAGGAATCCAACCCATACGCTTGAAATCTGAGAATGATGGAAAGCATTGAAAATGGAAACAAAGTAGAGGCTCAAACATGATTCGGAATTACTGTCCTAGAAGTACATTTCCCCCCAATCACTGGAGATTCTTAGGGTCTAATATAAATTACTTTAGCGGATTAATCAGGCCACCAACTAAGTACACACAAAGCACAATGAGTACTTGGAAGATGAACAAGAGAATAATGAAGAAAAAAAAAGAGTTTTTAGGGATGAATGATCTCTTCACAATTGGTAGAGTTATGGGATGTTATCTAGCCCCTATTTGATGGAGATTAAAATCAGTTTTTTAGTGGAATTTGATAAAAATTGATGAGATGTGTAGTTAAAAAGTTGGGGGCCCATGAAATATGTTGTTATGATTAATTGTTGACTTTAACTTTGATAAAAATTTAATTTTTAATTAGAATCAAACATGCCCCTATATATGTTTTTGTTGAGTATAAAACTCTATATAGTAATCAATTCATCATATATGAAAGTACATGATTCTTGGACAAATGAACATCTTTTGGTGTCAAAAAATTGCCTTAGGCACCAAAAGGTGCCTTCGGACAGACCCTTGAGATGGCAAGGTTAAGTTCCAAGTGATCGCAAGGCACAATGAAAAATATAATCTGCTTGTGTAGCAACTTTCCTTGCGATAGCAGCTTTATGAGGCTTTGCGCTAAAACTCACAGGGTTCCTCGCAATTTCATCCTTTTTGCAATGCCTCCTCGTATCACTTTTAGTCTGTACTTTCGTCCATGATTTTTACAAAATATTTGAACATCCTATTTGGAAACAAATTTTCAACAATTTCCTACTTGTTCAAATATTCCCAAACAACTCAGTTTTAAGAACGGCGTGATGCATAAAATAAGGTATCTTTCGATATGAACCTCACATTAGTGTAAACATTGTAAAATATTATCGAAATTCCGGGTAACCGTAACTTTTAATCAGTTAATTTATGTTATAGTACCAACTACGTCACACACACAACACTCAAGTCTTTTGTTGATAAGTGTTGATACGAAGCCCACTTCCTACTACGAGGTTGATAAGTGTGCTTTGCACACTTATTTTGGCCCTTAAATTGACATTTTAATCGAGAAATTATGTGAATTTCTACTTATAAATTGTGTTTATCTTGTGCATTTACGTACAACCTCAATTGAAAAGGAAATGGACAAACTTGAAGAGAATTTTTGAAAAAGAAGAGCAATTTAGATGTCCGGGTCTAATTTGAAAGAAATCAAAAGTATGAGGGACGTGGCTACAATTCCCATAGATTTGGATCGACCATGCGATTGCAACATAAGGTTTGAACCAAGGAGACTTAGTTCCTTTTTCCCTTACGGTTGTAAGGGATTTGCCAATTTTCACTCACTTTCCTTTTCTTTTCTTTTTTTGTCTTAATCCTTTTGGGGTGTTTTTGGCAAGTATTAGACTAGGTTTTTGGGGTATATATATACTTAAACTTCTCCATTTCCAAGGAGTCCCATTCTTCTACCCCAAAACCCTAACCTCCTGTATTTTTTCTTCTTTGTTTTAGTTAATTTTTAGTTTATTTTTAATGCCTATTTGGTGTAAGTCATTTTTGAGAAATTTTGAATTTTTTAGAGAATGTGTGGTTGAAAATGGTTGAAAAGTTGTGAATCCATAAAAATATGCGATTGAAAATAAATTTGAGGGAAAAGTTGAAAAAATTGGATAAGGGCAAACAAGTTGCTTTTTTTTTTTTTTTTTTTAAAGATCCTAGCTTCCATTGAAGGAAAGAGGCAATAAGTGAGGTGGAAATACAAAGTAAAGTGAAAGAATTTTTGGAGCAAATCAAGATCAAAACATCAACTTCTTCAAGAATATAACCAAGGGAAGGGTTTTAATTATTGTCTTGTGTTTTCTTCTTTAATGTCTTTAATTTGTGATGCATTTTCATAAACTTTATCTTTTGTGCAATATTTATACAATAGGCCAGTTTAATGTTGAGATGATTGATTTAGTTTAACTTAATTTTAGAAACTTTAATATATGCTTATTGGTTTTAAATACCTATTTTCATGTGTTAGATGTTGTGCTTATTTCATGTGTTTGATTGATCGTCAATAAATGATTTGTGAAGTGTATAATGATCGATAGAAATTGTGCATTTTAGACCAATTAAGAAATGCTCTAGGTCATAATTTAGGAGGGAGAGGGAGAGAGAGAGAGAGAATTGAGTTATTTTCACAAAGAATTAATGTTTTTGATTAGTTTTTAATCGATATAGAGATATAATAGGTTAAACAAATTGATTAGGACTAATTTCACTCAAAAGAGACAATTAGTTAAAATGGGAAAATTGGATCAACATTTTAAATGAGTAATTTATTAATTTGCATGTTGATAAATTAACTAAGCGACAGTTATGTGAAATCATGAATCCCAACTATTTAATATTTCACTTTCCTTTTTTCAGAATTAAAGTTAGTTTCTTATTTTCATTTACAAAACCCAAAATTGATTGTGTGTTTTTGTTGTTAAAATTGAATTAACTAAGGTGTAATAGAATATACATTCCTCATGGGATCAACAATCTAGTTTCAAAAGGTCGACTTTATTACTTTAATGCTATCGAGCGCTTGTGGTCGTAAGGGATTCGAATGGTGAGAATGTTTATCTCCCCATTCGACACAACAGGTTGGCAATATCTAGGTGTTTGGCCTATTGTACCAAGAAGTGCTCTAACAATATGATCATATTGTAGGTATGTCCCTAACATTCTGCTCATAAGCGTGCGTATGTGCCAGTTGTTCGAGCTTTCGGCCAATGAATGAAAATTAGGCTATCTTGAAGCGGGAAATCTCAAGAGTTGAACCTACGTTCCGTGATACGTTTCCACGCTCTATGCGGGCACGTTGTGCGGTGCTGTCTCTTCTGCAGGGTGCGCTTCTGCCATGACACCTCGTCGACTGTTGGGGTTGCTATTGTTGGGTTGTGTGTGTGTGTGTGTGAGATGTGTGTGTGTGTGTGTGAGAGAGAGAGAGAGAGAGAGAGAGAGAGAGAGAGAGAGTATTGTGTTGAAAATGGTTGTGGAGAGAGAGAGAGAGAGAGAGAGAGAGAGAGAGAGAGAGAGAGAGAGAGAGAGAGAGAGAGAGAGAGAGAGAGAGAGAGAGAGAGAGAGAGAGAGAGAGAGAGAGAGAGAGAGAGAGAGAGAGAGAGAGAGAGTATTGTGTTGAAAATGGTTGTGAATTGAAGGTAGTTGACCTAGGGATTGAGTTGTATCGGGTGAAAGTGTGTGGTAGTGTGGGTGTTAATTATAAATTAATAATGTTATTTTTTCATATTCAAAAATGAATTATGGCCAGATTTTGGTATAAATAAATTGTAAACATATTTTTACCAGTAGGAATTTGGATTGATACCTGCCCACGAAACTTGATTATGAATAATGCAACTCAAAATAATAAAATTGGAAAAATGAAACTTTGATATTTTAAAATTGGAAAACTGCAGTTTAACCCACAACGAGGTAATAAAGGAGTATCAAATCTTGGATATTTATGTGGTGGTTATAAATAACAAAACTGGTAAATTCAAATTGAACATTTCACCCATCTGAAAATGTATAATAATTTTAGGGTGACATTTTTAAGTGACATTGTGACGTGTCACATATTCATATGATGGTGAAAAAGTAAGTGATTGTGTAATTATTTTCACCACCCAATGAATGTATGACATGTCACAACGTCATTTAAAATTTTTTTCCAAAGAATGTAGAATTACTCGAAAACGTAAATGTTCAATATCATTGGATTATAAAAAATTCAGTTACAAATCATAATTTCAATGGAGAACCATAAATTAGTCCCGGAAATATGTTTCACACTTGATGCATGATTTCTTACTTTTCCACAGAAGTAAAATCAATATTAGATTATTCCACCCAACTATCATATAACAACCAAAAGTCTGGTTTATCATCACAAAATATCTCTGTATCCAAAATTTCGGATTACAGCATGCTGCAATGGGTATAGAGTTATCAAAACAGTGTTTGAATTGATAAACCTTTTTTTGCTGTTCACTTAGTGTCGTGTCCCGATGGCCGACTGAGTTCAATCGGAGATGATCTGCACAGCCATTATCTCTAGTTCGAATAGAAATTGCAGAATATGGTGAATTGAAGATGATTGTTAAAACACTGTTGATCAGATTCATAGTTCTGGATTTCTGCTGATATGTGAGTTTGAAATGATAAAGAATTGGGCCTCTGTTAAACTGATTGCGTAAAACAATTGAAGCCAACTAGTGACGGATTGAATCTTGATTTGAATTTACTCATTCAAGAACAATCAGGGACGGTTGTTAGGCTGGATTTTCTGAAAACTAGTTAATGCCAATATATTAATTTAAATATTCTGTAAATTAAAATAAGGGATAAAATGCTTAATTATTTACAATCAGAACATAATAATCAATAAAGAATATTTGGGTTGATATACTATATTCCAAATTAAGCAACGAGTTCGACTCTAAATACATACAACAGTCAGTGTAATATACCACAAGCAGCGGTTCATGTCACCAAATCTGAATCCATAAATTCCCAACAAAAAACAAGAAAAAGGCAATATACATACTACACAGTTCAGAAAGACCCTGTTTCAAAACGAAGCTAATCTGTTACTACTTTGGGGCAAGGAAATGTGCCCGCACTAGATTATATTCTTTCCCAGCAATCCAAACCCCGGTTTGAGACCATGCAATGTCATCCCATTCTATATTCTCCTCCAAAACCTGTTGACATTGCACCCAAAAATAAAAAATAAAATAAAAATAAATAATCAGCAGAAACAGAAACCTACTCTAAACTTGCGAATTTTACCCAAAGTAAACAATAGAACACTCTTCTATTATTGATGTTATGTCTTCTGAAGAGTTCACGCAATGAGTTCGCCCTTGGATCAATATGGCTAAAATAGTAATCATAAAATAAAACATGTCAAAGGCGTATTGCCTTATAATGCAGATTGAAAAATCGGCCAATGAGTTGACGGACATCCGTCTATACTAGGAGCTCCAGATTTTTTCACAAACACAGCCATTCAGCGATATGCAGCAACAAAGCTAAAAGACTCAATAGCGTCTCATAAGAAACTCGGATGACAGATTATAACATCTGATTTAACTAGATTCATCATCAATAGGAATACAATTTCAGAAAGCAAACACAATTCATGTGACATTTCCAATGCTCATGCGGTAAAAGCAGCGACTGAAGGTCATGCTTGGTCAAAACTCTATATCATTTCTACAAAGATTATCCATTATCCAAGCTCTTGAAAATAACCAATAATAAGTTTTCTCAGTCATATTTTCCTAACAATTAGAGGGCAACGTAAACTCAGATTCTGTTGGTGATTATTCATTCATTCAACTTCAATCGAAAACAAAGCAAGGGAAAAGAAGCATTTAGATTAAGCAAAGTGATCGTAGCCACAGAAGAAACCAGCAGGGAAGGATTACCTCCACATGTTCAAGAGGGAGCGGGATTCCAATAGAGAGCATGAATTTTTGTGGAAGGGGTCTCTTACAACGAGCCCATCGGAATACATCCACCACAGTGCTTTCACCATCCACCACATTTCTTTCACCATTGATGAGATGGGGGCTGGAATGAGATCTCCCATTCTCTGCTCCTAATGCCTGAGATGCTGCTGCAGTCTTCACCGTCTTTTCTCCGTTAAAGCATAGCTCGTACCTAAAGATACAACTTAGTAAATACAAAGGTGTAAACAGTAAAAGATACAAATGGAAGATATAGTTGATTAATTTTCACGTTGGTGATCCTGCCAGTTAATCCACCAAAATGATATAGCCTGAATCAAAAGTAACAATATAGCAAAGCAACTTAAAATGTAATTAAGTAGAGAAGTGAAACCCCTATATCCGATCCCTTCATGTAACCTATGACAACTATCTTAAGATACATATTGATAATATTCTGAAACATTACAGTGTCGCGCTAAGTATCAATGGAGATAACTTTTACAAATTTTATAATTTTTATATAACAACAATACGACAGTAAGAGAGAAATTTACAGAGAATTGTGTAAAACAGGGAACAGCCTGCTTGGATACAATTTTGTTTTTGTCAATTTTTGGTTTCATGTAATTTCTTCAATAACCCCAACTTGAAGATAAGAATAATGTTACGTAGGCACGCTAACTGTTCAGCACAATTCTACTTGGCATTAAATGAAAGGTCCAACTAAACGTAGGGATATGGGACATGTTTGATTAGACCCATCATTCAATGAAACTATGTTGCCCTAAGCACCAGTAATGCCAATAGTGTTACTCGATATATAGCCTTTGTTTGAGCCTCATCATAATTTCATACATTTTTGTCTCTCTTACTTTCAACCACAAATTCTTCAAACATTCCTCTCTTAATTTTTAACCACATATTCTTCAAAAACTCACTATTCCAAAATACACTATCAAATAATCTAATTATAATTGGTCTCAAACAAGCACATAATTCATGGAGCTAGTTAAGCATGTGTAGGTTGTTTCAAAGAAAAAAGGAAAACAATCACATATACTTCTACAGTTCTGCCCTTCACAATTTGCTGTTAGAACAATTTCTTTGATAGTATTGTGAAGGAAAAGATGGCAAACATTCCCAAAACTGAAGAACACATATTTCAGTCCAGTCATTACCTGCGGGAATGAGTTTCCAAGTATAGAACATCTCCTTTCTTTAGGCGTGACGATGTAAAGAGAGGCTTTTTTAGACCTTTGTCAGCAACAGCATTAATGCTGTACTTAAGCCTGAAAACACCAGAAAACAGAGAGGGGAAAAGAATAAAAAAACAAAATAATGTAGATGATGATGATAATAAGAATAACAATAACAACATAATTAGGGGTAAATGTAAAATATCAAGCATTATTTAACCAGAACCAACTAGTATCACATTAGCTCAAAGCAGGCCAACCAGAATATATTCAAGTTAAAGAACTTTTTGTTAGGAGAGATTATTTGGTGAAATTAATGTGCACATCATTGTAAACGGCGATCAGGTGATAAATATACATCAATGAGAGAAGCTAAGAGAAAATACTCATGGGTAGAGAGCACCCTTAAAGGAAATATAAGTCCTCTATCCCTGTTCTTGCAATTAATATAGATTTATGACCAAGATTACAATAAATTTGCACCATTGATTCCTTTTTAATATGAAAAATTAAACAAAGAACACTGCAAAGAAGAGAAAATAAAGCAGCAGCATCACGAAATGGCCTCTCTTGTTTCACTATAATTGGGAGGTTTGAAGGTGAATAATAGAAGTGTAATTATAACTTGTCTTTAAACAATCTAAATAAAGCGTAGACAAACGTTTGAAAATTAAATCTGAGTAGCAGTTTAATATTATGGTATATACTTCCAGACAAATTTCCCCCCTTATGGGTGTACAGCTACAGCAGACCGGTGATGATTTATATGTGCTCTTCTACCCAAAGTTGAATATAATACAACAAAGAGTACTAGATAACTACTAAGATTTCTCCCCCACTTTCATTTAGTATCCATTAAGGGTTGTAATTTGGGAAGTTCCTTAATTTCTTATTGAATAATACTATACATATTTATACAACAATATAAACCCTATATTAGGAAACTAAATAAGTAGAGCCCTAAAGTTAATAGATAGAATCCCTATAATTAGACTAGATAACATATTTACAATAATACTCCCCCTTAAGCTGGAGCATAGATATTGATCATGCCCAGCTTGTTACAAAGATAATCAACTCGAGCCCCGTTTAGTGCTTTCGTAAAAATATCCCCCAATTGTTCTCCGGTCTTCACATATCCTGTGGAGATCAAACCTTGCTTTATTTTCTCACGAACGAAATGACAGTCAATTTCAATGTCCTTAGTTCGTTCGTTCATGGAACACGGGATTCGATGCAATATGGAGGGTAGCTTGGTTATTACACCACAATTTTGCTGGTACTGATGTCTTAAGACCTACTTCATTTAAGAGCTGATATATCCATACTATTTCACACACAGACTGTGCCATAGCTCTATATTCTGATTCTGCACTTGATCGTGACACAACATTTTGCTTCTTACTCTTCCACGAGACTAAATTTCCTCCAACAAAGACACAGTAACCAGAGGTGGATCGTCTATCTACCTTGGACCCCGCCCAATCTGCATCTGAAAAACACTTAATACGGTGTGTCCATGATTTTCATACAAGATGCCACGTCCAGGTGCTCCTTTTAAATAACACAAAATCTGTTCTAAAGTTGTCCAATGGTCAACCGTTGGAGAAGACATATACTGACTCATAACACTAACGGGATATGCAATGTCTGGACGGGTTACTGTAAGATAATTCAACTTCCCAACCAATCTTCTGTATTTCTCAGGATCTCCAAATAGTTCACCATCTTTTGTAATTTGCGAATTAGGAGTCATCGAGACACTACATGGCTTTGCCCCCAATTTTCGTGTCTCGGTCAATAGGTCAATAACATATTTCCTCTGAGATAGAAAGATACCTCTTTTACTCCTGGTTACTTCAACACCTAAGAAATACTTTAGCATCCCTAAATCCTTTGTGTGAAATTGAGTGTGAAGAAAGGACTTAAGAGATGAGATTCCTATAGTATCACTCCATGTAATGACAATGTCATCCACGTACACAACTAGAAGAATGATGCCAGCTTCAGATTGTTCGTAGAAAACAGAGTGATCCGACTTGCTTTTCATCATTCCAAACTTTTCCACTGCCTGACTAAATTTTCCAAACCAAGCACGAGGACTCTGTTTTAAACCATACAAAGATTTGCGAAGATGACAAACTTTCCCACACTCCCCCTGAGCAACAAAACCAGGAGGTTGCTCCATATATACCTCATCCTGGAGGTCACCATGAAGAAAAGCATTATTGATGTCCAACTGATGTATAGGCCAATTATGAGTAGCCGCCATAGAGATAAATAATCTGACAGATGTCAACTTAGCAACAGGAGAAAAAGTATCAAAATAATCAACTCCATAGATTTGAGCATAAACTTTATCAACAAGACGGGCTTTCAGTCGAGCCACTGACCCATCAGGATTTACCTTATCGACAAACACCCACCTGCAACCAATAACCTTTTTCCCTGAAGGTAAATTGACCAATTTCCAAGTACCATTGTCATCTAAAGCGTTCATTTCCTCTATCATTGTCTGACGCCAACCAGGATTAGAAAGGGCTTCATGAATAGTTTTGGGAATAGAGATGGAGTCGAGAGATGCAATAAAATTACAAGTAGAAGATGACAAGTGGCGATAAGAAACAAAAGAAGAAACAGGATAAGTACATTGACGTGTACCTTTGCGTAGAGCGATAGGAAGATCATCACTTGAGACTAGATCTGACGACGAAGGAGCAGGTGTAGGACATGTATCAAGAGGATTTTGTCGTCTGGAGTATACCTGGAGAATGGGAGGCTTAGCAAGTGCCGATACAGAGGCAGGTTCAGAGGGTTTGATAGTATAGACCAATAAATCATCATCTTTCTCCTGATGTTCTGGAGTGGATGATGGTAAATATGGTGTATCTTCAAGAAAAGTGATATTAGCAGATACAAGATACTTATTAAGAGTAGGACAATAGCATCGATATCCTTTTTGAAGACGGGAGTTACCAAGGAAAATACATTTCAAGGATTTGGGATCTAATTTGGTGACATGTGGACGAACATTCCGAACAAAACAAGTGCTACCAAATATCCTAGGTTCGATAGGGAACAAGGACTTAGTCGGAAAAAGAATACTGAAAGGGGTCTCACCATGAAGAACAGATGAAGGTATGCGATTAATCAGAAAGCATGCTGTGGAGACTACCTCAGCCCAGAAGGTTTTGGAGACATTCATTTGAAATAACAGGGCCCTTGCTGTTTCAAGAAGATGTCTATTCTTTCTTTCCGCTACTCCATTTTGAGACGGGGTATCAACACAGGAAGTTTGATGAAGAATACCATTCTGAATCATGTAAGTTTGGAAAGATGCTGACAGATACTCTTTGGCATTAACACTTCGCAATGTATGGACAGAAACATTAAATTGAGTTTTAATTTCAGCACAAAATGCACAAAAGTGGGAAAACAACTCAGAACGATTTTTCATTAAATATAACCAAGTCACACGAGAAAAGTCATCAACAAAACTAACAAAGTACTTAAACCCAGTTTTAGATGTAACTGGACAAGGACCCCAAACATCTGAATGGACTAATTCAAAAGGAAAACTAGCTCTTTTATTGACTCTAGGACTAGAGCTAAGATGATGATGTTTGGCAAGCTGACAAGACTCACAATCTAATGAAGACACTCTACTAAACTGTGGACAAAGTTTCTTTAGCAATGGAAGAGAAGGATGACCCAACCGACAATGCGCCTCAAATGGGGTTGTTAAGCTAGAACAAGCAAATGATTTTGGTATTTGTGTGTCAAGAATGTAGAGATCTCCAGATTCATGTCCTTTACCAATAATCTTCTTCGTCATAAGATCCTGAAATAAGCAATAATCAGGAAAGAATGAGATGCAACAATTAAGAGCACGAGTTAGTTTACTTACGGAAATTAAATTAAATGACAAATCAGGTAAATTTAGGACAGATGATAAAGGAATCAATGGAGTAGGTGTAATTGTGCCAGACCTAAGAACACAAGATGTTGACCCGTCTGCTAAAGTAACATTAGAGGTGGATGTATGTGATTGAAAAGTAGAGAAGAGATTAGAATTACCTGTCATATGATCTGTGGCACCAGAATCAATGACCCATTTAGAAGATGAGGAAATAAGACATGTATCTGGATTACCTGACTCGACAATGGCAGTGACCGGAGAAGATGAAGACTTTAATGATTCTTGGTACTGAGAGAACTTGGCAAATTCATCTGCAGAGATCAGAACTGATTTTTTCAGACATATCATGAGTGGATGCAATATGGGCCGAGTGAGTTTTCTGGGTTCTATTCTGGAGTTTTCTACAGTCACTCTTCATATGTCCTAACTTATGACAATAATGACACAATTCCTCCTGAATCCTGTATAACACCCGCACTTAATTTTTGGGTTTAACCTCAAGAAATTGTAAATTTAGGGACTTAATTGGATGTTAAAATTTATTTAGACCTTAATCATGACAAATTATTTTATTGTTGAAATTAAGAAAATATATGCAAGCATGAGAGGTTCCATTATACGTAATCATGAAGAGCATAATATTTGTATAAATATGGAAAAGTATATGAATGGTTGATAAGATTCCATTATATGTAATCATGAAGAGCATAATATTTGTATAAATATGAAAAAGTATATGAATGGTTGATAAGACTCCATTATATGTAATCATGAAGAGCATAATATTTGTATAAATATGAAAAAGTATATGAATGGTTAATAAGACTCCATTATATGTAATCATGAAGAGCATAATATTTGTATAAATATGGAAAAGTATATGAATGGTGCTTTACTTTAAGAAAAGGATGTGTTAAAATTAATAGAATTGAATGATGATGTTTACATTATGCCAACTTTATACATCTATATAAATCCATCTCTTTTACACACAACTCTACGCATATACACTTATTTCCAATCTCTTGACAAAATCCACAAGTAAGAGAAATTCAAGGTGGTCAAGAAAGTTTTGGTCCATTTACTACTACACTTCATTTTAATCTTTTAAACGGTAAGTATATCTTATGTTTTTATGAAAAGAAAGTATGTTTTCTATGTTTTGGATTATACTGTGAAGTCAATTTCAAGAAATTGTTATGGGTTCCACATGATATGATATGATATGTTTATGACTATGCTAAGGGACCGGAGTTTAGTAGCGCTACACATAAGAATTATTACCACTTATGTTCGGTAAAATCCTTGTGTCTCCTTATGTTAATTATGATCCTTATGTTATTCATGAAAATTGTTTTTTTTTTATATGCTTACTGAGGTTTTTATAAATCTCATTCCACGATATTTCTTCCTTTCAGAAAATTGATGATTCGAGGTGGTCAACATGGAAGTGGCAAAATAAAGTGGCCAAGATTGATGAGATTATTGGATTGAACACTTTAAATTTTCTATGTTTTGATATTATTTTTATGCAAAAACAATATTCACTATTTTAATTCCGCAATTAAATTATGACTTTGGAAGTCGCACTCTATTAATTCAGTTATGAAATAAATTCTTATTATATTACTATTTAGGTCTCGATAATATGATATGAGTCATTAATAGTGGCACTCGAATGGTCGAGAATTCGGGTCGTCACAGTTGGTATCAGAGCAAAAGGTATGTTTTCCTGTATACTCTTTAAATCATTTCAAAATATTTCTACAAGAAATGTTATTGCAATTAATCTATTTTAATTGCAGTTAAAGTAATTAATTTTCTTCATATTTTACATGTGTTTAAAATAAAATAAAATAAAATAAAATAAATAAAAAAATATTATTATTATAATATTCATTTACTGTTCACGACAGCACGTAACATGGAGCACTGTTCACGCAGTGAACAGTGACCGAAGCAATGTTCACGTGAACAGTGAATGCGTCACTTAAAAAAAAAAAAAAAAAAAAAAAATTTATAAGTAAGATTTTGATCTAATCACTTATGCAAATTCTATTTTGATTACCAAATTATTTTATTTGGTAATTGGGCTCAATCTTGTATGAAAATTTAAATTGGGCTAAGTAAATTACTATGTGTATTGTTATTGTATCAATTTGGTCAATCTCATGTAAAGATCCAAAATGGTTAATGAATATTTTCTAAGAAATAGACCATTATTTAATTATGAAAAATGTGACTCATCAATCCGCTACGCCACCTTCCATGTCTTGACTCTTCGAATCAGGTATGTTATATGTTTTGCTAGTCATTTACGATTTTATGGAGGGAAAAAAAAAAAAAAAAAAATTTACCTTGAGACTTTACATGTTATATATGATTTGTAGTATAAATTGATAGAAGTCTCAATTTTAATTCCAACGTAGAATCTGAGACATAGAAGATACATATTGGAATTTTGGTACATGTTAAGCTTAGGAAGATTGACCCAATTTGATATTAAGTTAGTTGGAAAAAAAAAAAAAAAGGGTAAGGGATAATAAACAAAAATTTATTTAATGAATCCGTACGATAATTCATCCCTTTATCACTACCTTTGTGTAAAAACAAGGGAAAAACTGTGGATGGTTATTAGTACTTCCTCTTCAAGCTTACTTCGTCTTCAAGTTCCAACTAACAGTTCGATAATTTATCCCTTTATCACTACCTTTGCGTAAAAGCAAGGAAAAACTGTGGATAATTATTTGCACCACTCTTTAAATTTCAAATTCTGAAAATTTCACTCCTCAAAATTTATAATTATTCTAATGAAACTATAATAAAAAAAAAAATAATAATAAAAAAAAAAAAATTAATTATGCTTCCTATTTTTGCTAGATGGTGAGTGGACAAGGTCAAACAACCCGAACTGATAGGTGCAATCATTTTACTTGGTTGCATAGAAATTACAAGAGAAACCCTAACCATGGTTTGCCACAACATTTGGATGCCATGGAAAAGATTTACCGAGGGGCAAGGGCAAATGGATACCAATTTCATCGAGACGAAATTGTGTATCATCTAGATCGAACTCTCACTCCTTATTGGAGGAAATTCATCAAAAGAATTGAAGAGACATTCGACTACCAAACCTCCCCAAATATATTACTACGATGCATGAGGGAAAGGTGGAAGGTAAATCGTGAAGACCTTTATGACATCAATAGGGCGCCAGGCTACGAACAAAATCCAAGCAATGTCCTACCAATACCTGAAGTTAATTACGAGGGACTATATGTTGAAGATGAACCAAATGAGGAGTACAGCCCAGCGTCGTATTCCGCAATTGACCCAAGGCAAAATCCCGAGGGAAATCAACATGAGGGTGATGATAGGAACTATTAGTTGACAATAAATTTTTGCCTTTTAAATTATGAACCCCATTAAGTTTTAGTATGTTTGGACACTGGGTATGCCTGGTAGTCCATTATGTATGTTAACTTATGAATGTTTATGAATAAAACATGTTATTTCTTTAAGTTCTTGCTTTTAAGTTGACTTCTTTCTAAATAGTCACCATTGTTTAATTAAGGCTATGGCACCATCAAGACGCGGAAGGACTAACAACAGCAATAACCAAACCCAAGAGCCCCCACAACCTATTCAACCACAACCTATTGCAGTTGACCCACAGTTTGCTCAGCAATTTCTTTCTATGATGCAAACTTTTGTGCAAACTACTGCACCACCACCGGCACCTACTCAACAGCCAACCCCAACGCCACCACCTTCTCCGACACCTCCTCAACCAGAGCAACAACAGGAAGTTGTGCCCGACACTAGGACCACTATCGCTGTTGTTGAGCAATTCAGGAAACAGCAACCCCCTATCTTCTATGGCAGTACGGATCCCTTGGAAGCGGAGGATTGGCTAGTAGGAATGGAGAGGATTTTCGAACTCATTGACTGCCCGAACCCTAGAAGGGTGATCTGTGCAACCTTTATGCTACGTAAAGGAGCTAGACGTTGGTGGGACACCACTGTTAGATCAAGGGCTCCTGGTCATGTTTGGATGTGGGATGAATTCAAGGAGGTATTTTTGAAAAAATACTACCCCACGAACATTCGAAATCGGAAGGAAGCTGAATTTCTCACTTTGACTCAGGGATCGATGTCCTTGATCGAATACGAGCAGAAGTTTGATGAGTTGGCTCATTATGCTCCTGAATTTGTGGATACGGAAGAGAAAAAGGCAAGACGTTTCGAGCAAGGTTTGAGGGATGACTTGAGACGGACTGTTATTGTGCTCCAGCTTGAAAGTTACCATGATGTGTTGGCAAGGGCACAACTGGCAGATTTCAAAAATCGCACTAGAGAGGAAGATAAGCATCATGGTGAACAGCCAGAAAAGCAAAAGTGGGTTGATAACAAACAGCCAGAGAAGCGGAAGTGGATGGATAACAAGGGCAAAGGAAAACAGAATTTTTCCAAGAAAGGAAGAGGAGATTCGACACAAGGCAGCAACAAGAGCTACCCACGCTGTGAAAAATGCCAGAAGCATCATCTGGGAACTTGTCTTATGGGGACAAATTCATGTTTTCGGTGTGGAGAACAAGGACACATGGCTCAATATTGTCCTAAGTATAGTCAGCCAGGAAACAACCAGCAAAAGCCACAGGGTAACAATCAGCAGAGGCCTCATGGAAACAATCAACAGAGAAATAATCACAATAAACAAGGCAATGCATCCGGAGGACAGGCTAGGGTTTATGTATTGGGAGGACAAGATGAGGATCAGAATCGAAATGTCCTGGCAGGTAAAGTCCTCATATCCAACTTACAAGCATATATATTAATTGATTCGGGTGCCACCCACTCATTTATATCCCCTAAATTTGTAAGTAAACTGAATGTTATGGTCGAACATACACAATTCCCTTTAGAAGTGACGATGCCCAATAGAGATGTGTTGAATACTGATTGTATAACTAGGATGGCTAAGGTAGAAATTGATGGTAGATCACTGGAGATGGAGTTATATTTACTAGATATAGACGAATTCGATGTAATTCTTGGAATGGACTGGCTATCCAAGAACCACGCATTAATTCGTTGCTTTGAGAAAGAAGTAATTTTCCAAAGACCAGGAGAAGAAGAATTTCGACTATCTGTAGCTGGATGTGGACCGTTATCTCGCATCGTTTATGCATTGAAAGCACGACAAGCCTTATCATTAGAAGACACAACGGGTTTTCTGATGTCTGTAATAAGTAAGGACGAGAACAACAGACCAACAATTAACAATGTTAAAGTTGTATGTGAATATCTGGAAGTCTTCCCCGAGGAATTACCTGGCATACCACCAGAACGAGAGGTAGAATTCACAATTGACCTCATTCCCGGCTCAGCGCCAATCTCCAAAGCTCCGTATAGAATGGCGCCTAAAGAATTACAAGAATTGAAGACGCAGATAGAAGGGCTATTGGAAATGGGTTTCATTCGGCCTAGTGTATCACCATGGGGGGCGCCAGTGTTATTTGTTAAGAAAAAGGATGGATCGATGAGAATGTGCATTGATTATAGAGAATTGAATCGGATCACTATAAAAAATAAGTATCCCCTTCCCAGGATTGAAGATTTACTTGATCAGCTCCGAGGTGCAACGGTATTTTCCAAGATTGACTTAAGGTCTGGTTACCATCAGTTGAGAGTCAAAGCTAGTGATGTCTCCAAGACAGCATTTAGAACTCGGTATGGACACTACGAGTTCTTGGTTATGCCTTTTGGGCTAACTAATGCTCCTGGGGTTTTTATGGATTTAATGAACCGCATTTTCCATGATTACCTAGATCAATTTGTTATCGTGTTCATCGACGATATCCTAATCTATTCTAGAAGTAAAGAAGATCACGAGGACCACTTAAAGATCATTTTAGGGATTTTGCAGAGGGAGAAACTCTACGCCAAATTCAAAAAGTGTGAGTTTTGGCTAGAACGAGTAGCATTCCTTGGTCATGTTGTCACATCACGAGGGATAGAGGTGGATCCTAGTAAAGTAGAGGCAGTGTTGAATTGGCAAAGACCGACCAATGTAGGAGAAATTCGTAGTTTCTTGGGTTTAGCAGGATACTATCGGAGGTTCATAGAGGGATTCTCCAAAATATCGGGACCTCTTACACAACTAACGCGCAAGAATGCGATGTTTGATTGGACAGAGGATTGTGAGCTAAGTTTCAAGAAGTTAAAGCATAAGTTGGTGAATGCGCCAGTACTAACCATACCCACTGGGTCAGATGGTTTTGTGATTTTTAGTGATGCTTCAAAGCAAGGTCTGGGATGTGTCTTAATGCAACACGGTAAAGTGGTCGCCTATGCATCAAGACAATTAAAGATACATGAAAAGAACTACCCCACGCATGATCTAGAACTTGCCGCCGTGGTCCATGCACTAAAGATTTGGAGACACTACCTTTATGGAGGCAAGTGTGACATTTATACGGACCATAAAAGCCTCAAATATATCTTCACTCAGAAAGAGTTGAACATGAGGCAAAGAAGATGGCTAGAGTTAGTTAAAGACTATGATTGTGAAATTCATTATCACCCCGGCAAAGCAAATGTAGTAGCTGATGCCTTAAGTCGTAAAGTTACAAGTCAGTTAGCCATGTTGACAATGCAAGAACCATTATGGAGAGAATTTGAGAAATTGAATCTTGAAGTTGTCACCACTCAGCCAGGTGTGGTCGCTCGAGTCGCAGTTATGTCGATCCGACCCACACTTCGTGATAGAATTAAGGGTCATCAAAAGGGTGATCAATCCTTTGAGCATATCAAGTCTGAGATTAACTCAGATAAACGAAGGGATTTCACTATTTCTGAAGATAAAGCATTATACTACCAAGGACGCCTATGTGTACCTAATTTTGAGGAACTAAAAAGAGAGATTCTAGAAGAGGCTCACTCATCTCCTTATTCAGTACACCCAGGAGGCACAAAGATGTATAATGACTTGAAAGCAGTATTTTGGTGGGAAGGTATGAAGAGGGATATAGCTGAATACGTCAGAAAGTGTTTAGTGTGTCAGCAAGTGAAAGCCGAACACCAACGACCATCAGGGTTACTTGAACCATTGGAAGTCCCAGAATGGAAGTGGGAGCACATAACGATGGACTTTGTGATTGGTTTTCCAAGATCAGGGAAAGGCAATGAAGCAATTTGGGTCATAGTAGATCGACTCACCAAATCCGCTCATTTCCTGCCAGTTCGGATGACGTTCACTATGGATCAATTTGCGCAACTTTATGTGAATGAAATAGTAAGGTTACATGGTGTACCCGTTTCTATAGTATCTGATAGAGATTCAAGGTTCACATCAAACTTTTGGAAAAGTTTACACAAATCTATGGGAACTAAGCTAAAGTTTAGCACGGCCTTCCACCCTCAAACGGATGGTCAATCTGAGCGAACAATCCAAACATTAGAGGATATGCTTCGTACATGTATCCTCGAGTTTGGTGGACAATGGGAGAAACATTTACCTTTAGTCGAGTTCTCATATAATAACAGTTACCACACTTCAATTGGCATGGCGCCATATGAAGCATTGTATGGAAGAAAGTGTAGGTCACCAGTTCATTGGGATGAAGTCGGGGAGAGGAAGATTTTGGGGCCAGAAATTATTGAACAGACAATGCATGCAATTGAGAAAATTCGCGCCAGTATGAAAATTGCACAAGATAGACAAAAGAGTTATGCAGATAAAAGGAGAAAAGGCCTAGAATTTTCAGTTGGTGATAAAGTGTTCCTCAAAGTAGCACCGATGAAAGGAGTGATACGGTTTGGAAAGAAGGGTAAATTACGACCAAGATTTATTGGCCCGTTCGAGATCTTGCAACGGATAGGAAATGTTGCTTATCAATTGGCATTACCTCCAGAACTCTCAGCTGTGCATAACATATTTCATGTGTCAATGCTTAGAAAGTACGTCCCTGACCAAAGCCATGTTATCAACCACCAGTCTATAGAATTACAACGAGGTTTGACCTATGAGGAAGTACCAATAAGAATCGTGGAACAGACATGTAAACCCCTCAGGAATAAAGTGATTTCACTAGTAAAAGTACAGTGGAAAAATCACTCTATGGAAGAGACCACGTGGGAGCGAGAGATTGAAATGCGAGACAAGTACCCACAACTTTTCGATGATTTTCAAGGTAAATTTCGGGGACGAAATTTAATTTTAGGAGGGTAGATTATAACACCCGCACTTAATTTTTGGGTTTAACCTCAAGAAATTGTAAATTTAGGGACTTAATTGGATGTTAAAATTTATTTAGACCTTAATCATGACAAATTATTTTATTGTTGAAATTAAGAAAATATATGCAAGCATGAGAGGTTCCATTATACGTAATCATGAAGAGCATAATATTTGTATAAATATGGAAAAGTATATGAATGGTTGATAAGATTCCATTATATGTAATCATGAAGAGCATAATATTTGTATAAATATGAAAAAGTATATGAATGGTTGATAAGACTCCATTATATGTAATCATGAAGAGCATAATATTTGTATAAATATGAAAAAGTATATGAATGGTTAATAAGACTCCATTATATGTAATCATGAAGAGCATAATATTTGTATAAATATGGAAAAGTATATGAATGGTGCTTTACTTTAAGAAAAGGATGTGTTAAAATTAATAGAATTGAATGATGATGTTTACATTATGCCAACTTTATACATCTATATAAATCCATCTCTTTTACACACAACTCTACGCATATACACTTATTTCCAATCTCTTGACAAAATCCACAAGTAAGAGAAATTCAAGGTGGTCAAGAAAGTTTTGGTCCATTTACTACTACACTTCATTTTAATCTTTTAAACGGTAAGTATATCTTATGTTTTTATGAAAAGAAAGTATGTTTTCTATGTTTTGGATTATACTGTGAAGTCAATTTCAAGAAATTGTTATGGGTTCCACATGATATGATATGATATGTTTATGACTATGCTAAGGGACCGGAGTTTAGTAGCGCTACACATAAGAATTATTACCACTTATGTTCGGTAAAATCCTTGTGTCTCCTTATGTTAATTATGATCCTTATGTTATTCATGAAAATTGTTTTTTTTTTATATGCTTACTGAGGTTTTTATAAATCTCATTCCACGATATTTCTTCCTTTCAGAAAATTGATGATTCGAGGTGGTCAACATGGAAGTGGCAAAATAAAGTGGCCAAGATTGATGAGATTATTGGATTGAACACTTTAAATTTTCTATGTTTTGATATTATTTTTATGCAAAAACAATATTCACTATTTTAATTCCGCAATTAAATTATGACTTTGGAAGTCGCACTCTATTAATTCAGTTATGAAATAAATTCTTATTATATTACTATTTAGGTCTCGATAATATGATATGAGTCATTAATAGTGGCACTCGAATGGTCGAGAATTCGGGTCGTCACATCCTGTGCCCGACTATCAACATTATTCGATCCCCCTCCTCTGTTACCACTTCTGTAATGCGGTCGCCCATATCTATACTCATTAGTTCGACTGACAAGAGCACCACTGGACTGAATATGTGGAGTACCTTCTGTGCGAAGTACCCTACTAAAGACATCCTGTAAGGAAGAGATCGTAGGGCTAGAGAGAATTTGAGATTTAGCAGTCTCAAAAGCCGAAGGAAGACCAGCTAGAAAACTCATGATGGCCATCTGGTTCTCTGTGACTTTGTTGAACCTTTACATCAGGACTAAATGGTAATAACATATTAAGCTCTTCATAAGTTTTCTTAAAATCCATAAAATAATTTATAAGAGACCTATCTTGCTTTTTTGCACGATAAAAGGATTTGCACACCTCATAAATGCGAGAAATATTCCCTTTTCCAGAATATAGGAAATCCAAATATTCCATCAATTCCTTAACAAATTCACAATGATTGATCAAGCCAATCACTTCACTATCAATCGAGTTTCTTATCTGCAAGAACAACCGAGCATCCTCTCTTAGCCATGTCTGTCTAGAGTCATCCTTAGGTGGATCATCCGACATATGAGCATCCTTATCGATACTCCTTAGATAAAGTCGGACGGTTTTACTCCAATCCAAATAATTGGAGCCATTCAGCTTGTGTTCAGTAATTTTTGACATCATAGGAATAACATAAGATACTATTGCTACCTTTTTATCAGCCATGACTCAAATGATTTTAGTTTTAAATGACAACAAATAAAATGACTTAAAAAAAAAAAGAAGGGTCTGTAGATCAAAGAGAAAGAAGAACAGAAATGAAACCTCCTGAGAGATGTCTGAACCCTAGCAGCACTACTGGAGATGATAACAGGCAAAACGAGCACAGATATGGACTGTGCAGATTCCGGCGGTGCAGACAGGTGCGGCCGAAGACTCCGGCGACCCACAGCTAGTTCCGACGACACAGGCAGAAGTGGCTGAAGGCTCCGATGAAGCAAACCGAGGCAACTAACCACTCCGGCGACGCAAGATGAGGCGTTGAAAGTGGTTTTCCAGACTGGGTCGCTAGGTTTCCGATCACCGGACTACACCTGAGCGTCGATCGGAAGGTGCGCTGCTTCCTGTGCCGGCAGCGATGACAACCGGCCACTACAAGGTGTGACCCAAATATTTAACCCACTGTTGCTCCAAAGGTGAAGAAACTGTCGTGGAGGTTGGAGCTAGGGTTTGGCAACCAGCTGCTCTGATACCATGTAATTTGGGAAGTTCCTTAATTTCTTATTGAATAATACTATACATATTTATACAACAATATAAACCCTATATTAGGAAACTAAATAAGTAGAGCCCTAAAGTTAATAGATAGAATCCCTATAATTAGACTAGATAACATATTTACAATAACAAGGGTGATAACGATTTGTTCACATTGATGATGTAAACTTTGTAAATAATTATGATTTATTTATGTAATAATTTTAACCAAACAACAAATATATAGGGCATTCTTTGTGCCAAGTGTCAGATGTAGAATCCATCTTCATGTAGGAGGCGAAGTCATAAAAAAGTTACAGCATCACACTTAAAGAAATAATGATTAAATATGCATGGGTATTCAATCATTGCAAACGTATGACAATAAATTAGGATATGAATCCAATTAAGTTATTGGTTTACATCTACAATAAACAGAATTCATTCACCATTTAAGCAAGTATCTTAACACAGACAAAAAAGAATAATCATAATTCGGATAAATAAGCTACATTAAATTGTCTTCAGATTAAAGTATTAGAAAAAGAAAATTACGCTACAATATTCGGATCGAAAAACCAGTATATGGTGAATCTAATGCGAACAACCTTTCATTGTAACCCAAGGATGAATTTTATATATATATATATTTGATAGGAAACTAAATTTTATTAAACAAATCCAAAATTACAAATATCATTATGGACGAGTCGTCCATAACAGCAAGATTCAATCAATGTAAAGTAGAAGAACTATATACTGGTCTATAGATTACTCATAACATTAGAACCCAAAGAACTCCTGCGATCAAGACGAAACAGAAAATTATCTAGACCACTAAACATATTGGCTGCTCTAGCCCATAGTCTCGTGAAAAATAAAATATTTTCCCAAATATCCTCAATCGTTCTTTCAACATTGTCAAAAATCCTTTTATTTCTCTCTAACCCTATCATCCACGCTCCTGCCATTACAAACATTTTCCAGATCTCCTTCTTTTTGTCCATGTTATCCCCGAAGTTCCATTTAATAAGAATAAAATCCGCCCAACGTCTAAGCATAGCACCCCATACGCCAAATATATTCACTACTCCATCCCAAATTTGTTTTGCTAGTTCACAATGGATCAATAAGTGATCGATATTTTCATTAGCCTTTTTACACTATACAAAACGATGGGGAAATATACCAACCAGGTCTCTTTAGCTGTAATAAATCCCAAGTGTTAACCTTCCCTAAAGACACCAACCAAACAAAAACTTTAACTTTTGTAGGAATCATTCCTTTCCAAATAAATTTGAATTGGGGAAAATTAGAATCACTAGGAGATTGACAAAGAAGGTCGAAGAAGGATTTACATGAAAAAGTACCCGATGGGTGACTAGTCCAAATTCTTATATCCAATGAAAGTGGGTCAATAGTGGTATTATCGAGCAAATTGGAAAGGGAAGTAAATTCTTCAATATCTCTGTCATTAAGATTTCTACGAAATCCAAGATTCCAGAAGGGTGTAGAATTTGGTATTAGGAATATTATACTGTTAATGGCGGAATTTTTATTGGTTGATAACCGAAAAAGACGTGGGAATAATGTTTGTAGAGTTTGGTCACCCATCCATTTATCTAACCAGAACCGGATTGTATCCCCTTTCCCAACCACAAATCTAGTGTTTACCTGAAAAGTATTCCAAACTTTTGTGCATTTATCTTGATGTGCAACATCATTTTTACTAACTACTGGACTAGCAAGTCACTACATAGTGACCCATATGTAATAACTGCTCAAGTACATTAATGCAATTGTAAAAATTTAGAAGTTTAGTAACCCAATTTTGTTGCTAATAGTTTGATGACCTCCATTGTTCTTTACCCTCCTAATTGAACAAAATTACTAATTATCATGAACAAACAGTAGAAACGCAGGCAACTAACCAGACACTTACAGTTTTTGGATAGGAAAAGAGTTCCCACTAATAACCCCTTCTAAACATTGAATTAAATTATAAATTAGGACAGACAAATTTAGCAGGCAATGAACCTGGTCTTAAAAAGAAGTGCAAGACATACCAAGGTTCCATGCAAAGGTTGAACTGTATTGTGACTTCACGTACAAACCTTTGTTGACGTAAGGCATTCTGTAGACACAGAGTAAATATGCGATGAAATATCCATAATCATTCCAACATTGAATAATGAACAGCATAAAGTCATAAACCAAAGCAACAATAGCAATCATATCCAACATTTGCACTCGTGATATTGGCTCTCTTCTACCCTCGAGCCACATTATTTCAAAAAGTGAACCAAGTTTTGGGGAAGATGGAGAATAAACACAGAGACTTTCAATGCGCGGCTTAACTAACATGAAAAGCAAAAAGACCTTGAAAGTTTGTTCCATAAAACTTCAAAACATATTCCAAAATGAAATGAAACATATCATACAAATTCCTTTTCCAAAATGTCCCACATCCACCCTGCTAAGAAATACACATGAAAAGAATATGAACATCTGCAACAGCTATATCACCAGAAAATGTTTCCTAGGAAGTTTAGAAGGACATACGAGATAATAAGCTTCTGGATTCAATAAATGGACAATATGATTACTGTATAATAAAGAAGATGCTAGTTGCTACATACATATTTGGGAAATTAGTTTATGATAAAATCAAGAAAATGTGATTGAGAAAACAATACATAAGATCCTACATCTAATTAGACAATCATTCTAGTTACTGTGTGAAACTAAAAAGAATATAGAGTTGAGACAAATTTTAGAGTGTTTTAGCAACAAACACATAAGCGCAAGCATCAATAACTTAATACCCTATATCGATAAAGTTTTGGTTTTGCATCTGACTATAAACCTAATATCAAAAAGTAGAGCGAGAAACTCATGAATGATTTAGAGGGTGATAATCCAAGTGAGCTTGCATGTGTGAACCCGAGTGTGTATACGTACAAAAACTAAATGTCAGCATTAGTAATGAAAATTACCGAAGCTGCAGCCCTTGTAGTCATTGTGCGCTCCACGGCCACTGGAGCAAGAGTAGGCTCCAAAGTTGAAGAGTGTGAGAGACAAGGTTCAAGATCTATGATTCCACCTCCTTTCTACACAAGTATGCAAAGATCAATAGACGCCATATTAAAAGGAGAGCCACCGGAAAGGGAAAATAAAGAAAACTCAATAAGGCATTTAGGACATAATATTTAACACAACATTGAGAGTCAGCAATCATAAAGTAGATCAGAACACACTCTATTTAAATGAAAGTCCAGATGAATTCCGACTGAACATTAAAAGCATATAACAGAGAAACAGAACAACGGGTAAAACGGTGAATTCAAAATATTGCTCACCTTCACGATGCAACATCTTTCCACATGATAACTGCAACCAATGGCAGCTCCCCATGCACGTGAGCGGACATTATTTCTAAGCGTAGAAATGTAACCTTAAAAGAGTACAAACAATAAAATTAAAATTAAAAGCACAAAAAAACAATTTGCATCAAAAGAAATGTATATCAAAACTATGCACTGGTGTCCTACATGACATTTTTTTCCTAGAATTCAAATATCAGGATGTAATGCCTTTAGTTCAAAGAGGTGTAGTGTAGATGTTACTTTTAAAAACACGATAATAGGCACCACAAAAGTGGGGAAAAACATGCACCCATGTACAATGACAGTTGATTCACTGGTTATGACTTGATACAATTTAGCCTTTGTTTGATCCCCATTAAAATTAGAATTTTTGAGAAAATGTATTTTGGAATGGCTCTGCAACTTTCAACTATCAACTTTTGAATAAATTAATTTTAATCAGAGATCATACAGAAGAAGAAAGATGGTAGAAAAAGGGATCATTTAAAAGATACAGTGGCATTCCATCAAGGTTAGAACTAGTTATTTGGTCTAGTTGATGCATGCGTGGCACGAACTTCTCATTCCTTTGTACTTTTGAATTAATTACCAATTACCAGGGAGGATGGAATGGGAATTCATGCATGAAATCTACTAGTATAGTCTTTAAAGACTTAATATCATATAGACATACAATCCATTGGAGGTAAAACTCTGATGGTAGCGCGCAGATCCTGAGCTGCAGATGGAGGAGGAGAAGCAGTTGGACGACAGTAACCTGTGTGCATAAGAACTGAACAACGAACACGTTACATTCCACCAATATGGGTCATGTATGCAATAAAAGTTATAATGTAGACTAAAAAGCATACCAGCCACCAGATCAGAGTCAACTGTGTATATATCTGTTCCCCATAGTTGTCCACCCCTCACCTGTAAAGAAAGTACTCTAAGAACTCAACATGATGGGTACAGCAGAATATGGAAACAAACTGCAGACTCAGCTATTAAAATCCAGGCAGATAAAGCAAGAAGGGGTATGAGAGACGGAGAGATTCAAGCAAGAAAAGAAGTTTAAGATACCACCATCAAATGCGACATACTTCTATAATTAAGCCAGTGATCATTATTACATTTTTCTACAACCTTCAACCAAGTTGACCAAGTTAATAAATTTTGTAGACCTTTTTCCGTTAATATATGTTCTTCGAAAATAATGGCCAACTTGGAAACTAAATTTTTTTTTTTTTTTTCTCTTTTTTTTTACTATACAACAACAAAGTACTCCAAGGAGCATTTGTTTCCTCCATCTGCATCCCTTTCGAAAACAGGTTATTAAATCTATAATCAGTTTAATCCTGATTTAACTTCTTAACTAAGTAACAATGCAATGAATGGTAGTTTTCAGGGATATATGGACCCTGTTGTTCAAAAGAACAAGAGGAATTTTGGGAAGAATTGGCTGGACTATACGGCCTAGGGGGTGAGAGATGGTGTGCTGGAGGTGACTTTAATGTTGTAAGATACCCATTGGTGAAGTTGAATGCAAATAGATCTACTAGAAGCATGAGAAATTTTGACCGCTTCATAAAGGAAAAAGGTTTGAAGGATTTGGCACTATTAAATACAGAATTCACATGGTCAAACATGAGAGAAAGATTGGCGTGTTATAGGATAGACATATTCTTATTCACAGAAGGATGGGAAAACTTGTTTGAGATAGTTAGGCAAGAAGCTCTTGTGAGGGTGACATCGGATCATTGCCCTATTGTAATCGATACAAGTAGATTTAAATGGGGACCCACCCCTTTCCGTTTTGAAAAGGCATAAAGATTTTAAAAGGAATTGGAAGAGATGGTGGGATAATTGTGATAACCAGGGTTGGGCAGGTTATAGATTTATGGGAAAACTTAAAAGAATGAAGGAAGAATTGAAAATTTGGAATAAAGAAGAAATTGGAGATGTGAGATTGGAGAAAAAATCAATCATGAACAGAATTGAGGAAATAGATAAGAAAGAAGGTAGATAAAACATAAGAGAAGAGGACAGGATTGACAGAAGAAAGCTAAGACGAAGATTGGAGGAACTCATAATAAGGGAGGAAATATCTTGGAACTAAAAAACATCTTGGAACTAAAAAGCGAGGATCAATGGGGTTAAGGAATGGGACAATAACACAAAAATGTTCCACAGGATTGCAAGTGGGGGGAAAACAAACAACTCGATCAACAAAATTGAGAGTGGTAATGGACTGATATTAACTACAGAACATGAAATCGAACATGAAATCATAGCTTTTTTTGAGAACATATTTAAAAAGGAGGATGTTGGTGATTTTGGCATTGAAGGTTTAGATTGGAATGGTATCAATTTGGAGTGCAAACTGAAGCTGGAAGAACCATTTAAAGAAGAAGAAGTGAAACATGGGCTATTCAGTTGTGACGATGATAAAGTATCAGGTCAGATGGTTTTTCTATAGCAGCTTTACAGGAGGGATGGGAAGTGGTAAAAGAGGATTTGATGAAGGTTTTCATGGAATTCTACGAGAATGGTATTGTGAATGCTAAGGTAAATGAAACTTTCATATGCCTAATCCCTAAAAAGTTGAACTCAATGTCTATTAAAGATTTTCGACCAATTAGTCTGGTCTCTTCTCTCTACAAAATTTCGGCAAAAGTTCTATCTTTGAGATTAGAGGAAGTACTAGAAGATACAATTGATGTGGCTCAATGTGCTTTTGTAAAAGGAAGACAAATTTTGGATTTGGTCTTGATAGCAAATGAAATTGTAGAAGAGTATAGGGTGAAAAAGAAAGAAGGTGTGGTACTTAAGATCGATTTTGAAAAGGCATATGATAAAGTAAGCTGGGAATTCCTTGATTATGTGTTGGAGAAGAAGGGTTTTGGAGAAAGTTGGAGGAAGTGGAAATGGGGTTGTCTATCTTCAACAAATTTCTCTGTAACGATCAATGGAAAATCAAGAGGTAAATTTGGAGATGTAGAGGCTTAAGACAGGGTGACCACCTTTTTTATTCATCTCAGTTGTAGATGTGTTGAGTAGAATGGTGAATGGGGCTTGTAATGAAGAAACGATAGAAAGCTTTAAAACAGGTAGAAACAAAGTAAGAGTCTTACACCTTCAATTTGCGGATGATAGTAATTGGGGTTGTGTCAATGGTGTTTGGCCACTAAATTACCTCGGATTACCGTTAGGGAGAAAATTCAAATGCCTATTCCTTTTGGAACTCGGTGATAGAAAGAATTGCTAAAAGGCTAGAAGGGTGGCACAAAGGTTGTTTGTCACATGGTGGGAGACTTATTCTTCTTCAATCAATATTGTGAAGCATTCCCACATATTTTATGTCAATCTTCAAAATGCCTAAGAAGGTGATTAAGGTTATTGAGAAAATGATGAGAGATTATTTTTGGGAAGGAAAAGGGGAGGATCATAGTGATCATCTGGTCAAGTGGGAAATTGTGTTGAGACCAAAACAATATGGTGGTTTGGGAATTGGCAATTTAGACTTGAAAAATATGGCCCTATTAGGGAAATGGTTGTGGTGGCTCCCCAAAGAATCGGAATCACTTTTGCACTCCATCATTGTTAGTCGGTATGGCCTTCACTCTAACGGACGGGATGCAAATACTGGAATGAACTCTACCCTTCGGACACCATGGAGATCAATTGCAAGAGTTCGGGATAAATTTATGGAAAACACCAAACTTGTAGTTGGTAAAGGTGACAAGATTTTTGGCTAGATAAATGGATAGGCAACCAATCGCTTCAAGAGGCATTCCCTAGACTTTTTCGATTATCAAACAACAAAAATGCACTAATTTGTGATGTTGTTTCCTTTCCACCAGCCTCTAATCCGGTCTAGAACTTTATTTTTTCTAGAAATTTAAGTGATAGAGATACCAATGAATTCACTTCCCTATTGAGTCTTCTTGAAAATATCCACATTGACACATCTTCACCTGATAAAAGATTGTGGAATGCCCATCCCTCAGGACAGTTTTCTTGCAAATCCTTTTTGTATACACTCCTTCACCCATCATGTGACTCCATTTTTCCACAATTTCAATTCATTTGGAAGAATGTGGTGCCTTCTAAAGTTAAAATTTTAGCTTGGTTGGTCTCTTTGGGAAAGGTAAATACTTGTGATTTGTTGCAATTGAAAAGGCCATATTTGTACATATCCCCCTCACATTGCATTATGTGTAAAAAGGTGGCGAACATAGACCATTTGTTACTTCATTGTGCGATTGCTAGAGGCATTTGGTGCAGAATTTTGTGTTTATTTGGTGAAGTGATAGTAGTACCAAGAAGATGGGCTGAAATGATAAGGATAAAATGTTCATTTGGGGGAAACAAAAAGCAAAACAAGGTGATATGGAAGCTGATTTTAATGACACCAGCTTGGACACTTTGGACAGAAAGAAATTGGAGGATTTTCGACATTGTCGAAAGGTCTATGGATGATATTTGGGATAATATTATTTTCCTTACAGGACTATGGGCTAGAGCAGCTGGAATTTTTAATCATCTAGAAAATTTTCCATTTCGATTAAACCGTAATAGTTCCTTATGTTCCATTGTAATGAATAGTCCCTAAGGTTGTTGTTTAAAACCTTGTGAAAATTCACAAGTTTTTACTGCCTTTTTAGTGGATGTCTTGTCCACTATCTTGTTTGCAACAACAATTCTATTCTCTTTAATAAAAATTTTGTTTCTTATAAAAAAAAAAAATAATAATAATAATTACTATAAAAATATAAAGAAACCTTACCAGACCTAGTGTTCACAATGAAATATCTAACCTTACAGATGTAACTCATTGTAACCAAAAATATCAGATGACATTAATTCATGCAAGGTGACAATTCGACTCAGCTTTTGAGACCCTATTATCTATGATCCAGAAGCACTACCAAAAATTTGACATTCAAGTGGAATTGCAATGCTAAACCGTTAATGTTCTCAAATTGAACTAAATTCAACGTGAAAACTGGAATCTCTCGCAATTCGGTTAGGTCATGAAAAAAAAAGATAGGTTTAAATCTACCATCATGGTGTCAACAGAAAACCCAAAATCTAAAATAAAATTACAAAATAATAATAATAATAATAATAATAATAATAATAATAACAACAACAACAATAACAACAATTCTACATCAATACATAAATATAAATATATACACTATATATATAGAGATATGCTACATGTACATGAAGTTTGACATAATGCAAGGTGGCACAATCCTAATAATCTACACATCACATCAACCCACATATCAACAATCACAATTTTGCCACCTCATTTTTTGTCACCTTTTTTGTCAACCTCCAAGTATATGTAGCATTAATCATGTCTCTGTTTGTGTGTTTGTGTGTGTGTATAATAATATTAATAATAATATATGACGTGTGAGAGAGATGACATCTTCAAACCACAGGAGCCACCAGTGGGAGTGCGAAAGAAGTCAGGGATCTGAAATATGAATAGGCAATAAGAAGACTCATCACCTATGGTAGGGATTTTGTGAGCTTTGCACATAAGGTTATATCGCCATTTAGTTTATATTTATGGTATAAATGGGCATTAAAATAAGTACTATATAATGAGATAATGAGTCTTACTACTTGGTGTAAATTTTAATGTTAAATATCTCTAGACGTTCAATTTATTTATTAAATTATTATAATTTCCAATTCTAACTTTTGTATCTTGACCCTTCAACTTTCCCAGGAGCCCGGTGTCACACCCCCCGTGTCACATGACCGAAACTCCGAACAAGAAGGCATGCGGAGTAGTGCAGGGCAGGCGGAAGGTCATAGGGCAAGGACGCATGCGGGATGCAATGCCTAACTCATTGAGAGACCATGTAAGAATAGCAAGGAAGGAAGGTACTCGAAGGATTTGGAGTGACTAACTTATAGAAAGAGCTTGAGAGCTTGTATAAAGCACTTGTGGAAGAGAGTCCCAAATGTTGGTCGAGTATTGTAATATTGAAGAGTTTTAATACAAAGAGTGTATTTCTCTTTAATATCGTTTACCAGCTTTCCTTTGCTATTTGTTTGTAAGCACTTGGGGAGTGCTTCGTCAAGGAGCGAGGCGGCTGACTTAGCCAATTTCCAACGGGAGGATTGAGAAGTTAAGTGCCGCATGGAGGTTGAAATCTCCAAGTCCGTGACACCGGGCTGGCTTTTGAGAAAATTGGCCATTGTTGTGTTATGACAATATTCTCTTTTACTTTGTAGGGTATGACATAAATGAGACGTTGAAGAACTATGAAGAACCATTAAATAGTCTATCTCTGCCCTCCGTAGGTATGATCTAAAATCCTCCATCAGATCCTTAAAAGCCTCTAAAATGGCCCTATGAGGAATCCTGAATCAGGAAACCTTGGCGAAAATTTCAAAGACAGCATTATCTACGACAAGCTCACAAGAAAAGTGGTGCAATCCTAGGAAAAATAAACATTGGAGAATATTAGCAACTAATAATTTATAAGAAGCCATTGCAAACAAGGGTAGAATTCAAAGAAAACCTTCAAGGCCAATGAAAAACCAATGAATGCGAACTCAATGAGATGCATCCAGAACTTGAGGAAACAACTCCAAAACAGCCTCAATCGGTTAGAATACAAGAAAGAATGTCATGTGAAGTGTCAATACAGTTTTAAGGCTCAAATCGAATGGTCACATTGACGGGCAACAATCATTTGATAACGGAACACCAGATCAATTAGAATAAATTTGGAAAGGATTCCTAAATCCCCTTCCTTGAAAACGGAAACATACGCAGTATCCTCAACACAATAAGAGATTTAATTCGCATTGTTTATTTCTTTTAGGGGTGGGTGAGGAGGCTTTGAAGTCCAATGTGGGGTATAAATAGCCTAAATATTCCATCAAAGTGGATAACGAGGAATATACTGAAAAACATTAAGAAGAAGAGATAAAACAAGTGAATTTTGTAGGGCCATATAAGAAGAAATTATGACTAGGAAGAGAAATAAAACATAAATCATTTCCAAGATAAGGACTGATTTAACAGTTACTGTAGGTCACTTCTCATAGTACTCTAATCTAATCTAAATAGATATATTTTAAATAAAACTCTATTTTAAAATCACAATTAAATTAAAACTCTAATCTATAATTATCCCTATTTGTATCTCCATCCAAATCTTTCTATTTGTTTCTTGAAACTGCATGCACAACAGCACAAATAGGTAAAAATACGTTTTCTGCATTTATAGCTGGAATATTAACTGAATGTAA
This sequence comes from Ligustrum vulgare, assembly GCA_963555705.1. Taxonomy (NCBI): domain Eukaryota; kingdom Viridiplantae; phylum Streptophyta; class Magnoliopsida; order Lamiales; family Oleaceae; genus Ligustrum; species Ligustrum vulgare. The sequence goes on from OY743178.1 coordinate 31,592,176, forward strand.
TAGCAAACGGAATGAATAATTCATGATCTTACTTGGCGATTAGTAGCAGTAACGTTTTCAGCTGGTATCCGGATTTCAAGGGTAGGACCATTTTGAGAGCTTTCACATGTTTTATCAGCTTGTGATGATTGAAATTCCTTCCACAACTCTAACAATTCTTGCATGCATCCACCAATTTTGTAAACGACACAAGACAAATCAACTTTACCTGTATAGCAAGTCAATCATTCGTGAAAACCAGTAGCTCTATCTATATCATGAGAACAATTTTTAATTTAGATTCAACGTCCAGTAATACAAAATTTATGTGTATTTTAAATCATTCTCTGGGACAAAAATCAAATATTTAAATATATGTTCTCTGAGTTAAGACAAGAAACCATCTCTTAGGAAGCTTACAAGCACCTAAATCAATGAGATGAGATTTCTATCTGGCCTTAAAGGACGTATTCAAGATGGGAATATATTAATCATTATCACATCTACATATAGTAAATGTTGTTGCTTATTTGAGACCATATGTCCCAAAATGTCCACTTGAAATTGATAAATAAATGATCGTCAAATAAATTTTGAAGTTTTTAAGTGTTTACAAAATAAAGATGAAAATAAAAAATAAAAAAACATTAACTTCTTAAACATTTGGGACTTGATATTACAAAGAATGGAACAAGTGAATCTATTGCCTAACGTGCCACTGTTTAATCCCATTGGATTTTTTCTCTTTCTTTGTCCAGAGGCCAGGATGTCAGAAATTATATTTCCTAACATCATATAAATTATTAACACAATGCAAACTCTCCTCAAAAAGATTTTACGCTACTATGATATATCCAACGGGGAAGGAAATTCAATAACTTTGGCATAAGAACGTTACCTTGATTTTATAGGAAAAGAAACAATTACTGGATCTATTGACTTTTCAGGACCACTCCACTAGACAGACATGTAATCAATTCAAGAAGAGCATTCAACAGAGAAGGGGACAAAATAAACGACCAAGTTTGTTTAGACAGCTTATTAAATAATTTTGAAGATACAAACGTAGAGTCAGCAGCTCCTGTGATCATGATGATCCAACATAATGAATAAGTCATATTGACTGAATTTTTTGAACACAACATGAATAGTACATTAAACTTTTGTTTGACATAAATTACAACAGAAAATCCTAGCAATTGTTGAAATTCAAATTTTATAATACATGAAACGATAACATCAAGCTGAATTTAAAAAATAAGATATTAGAAAACAATTTTTTTAAAATGTTTTAAAACCTGAATACCATTTTCGCTGATGAAAGATATCATATCCTTTCACATGATTGGGTAATTTGGGTTATTCCGACCAAACTAAAAAATTTACCCAAAAGTTTACTCAATGTAGTATAGTGAACACTGGTTTTCTTACATATTTTTTAACATGAACATGAATGATGTTACTCTAGACAATAAGTCAAAAAATAAATAAATAATGCAACTAAAAATAGAACGCAGAATCCAGTGAAGTGACGTTAGACAGCTTAAAAACATGCGCACAAAATCAGAGTTCTTGTCAAGGAGAGGCAGAAATGTGGAGATGTGGACACTAAGGAGAAATTGACTTATAAAGTAGTCCTTCAAGTGGAAATAAACCGTGTAAGTAAATTGCTTCTATCCCCAGTAATCATTCACAAAGTCAAAAACATATAAACAAGTCAAATGAAACTAATAAATATAGAGCTAATATAAACTTGGTAGATATTAAAAAGAAGGTTAACCTAGAATGAAACAACAATTACATAACCCTGGGGCAAAGCAAACTGAAGAAGCACGTTCCAGATAACTAACCCAGAAGACAAGTAGCATTTTGCAAAACCATTTGTAAATTAGAATGAAATGATAATTATATGTCTGTAGATTGAAGCAAAGTGTCAAAGCATGTTACAGATAGCTAATCTAGAAGGCAACAATCAGCATTTTGCAAGACCGTTTGGCAATATAGAATGAAATAACTCCACATACCTGGGGCAAAGCTAACAGAAAAAGCATGTTCACCGTGTATATTCCAAAAGGCAAGAAGAAGTATTTTACAATAATAAAAGTAATAATAATGTTAACGATTACCCTGAACCACATAAATAGTTGCACACAATAAAAGCAGGTGAAGTTTATGCGTTAGAGAGTTATATCTTAACAAGCATTTTTATACATAACCTTTGAATCGCACATTCTTCAAGATTACATTTATCTCAAGTTGAGAAAATCTAATGCATATATGTCCCTGATAAAGAACAACAATTCACAGTCTCATAACCATCACAACTGATGAATAATGTGAATAGTTTGATACTAAGTTCATTATTGTAGATTCAGCTAATACCAAACAGGCGAACAGAAAGAACTTCCTGTTCAATAATACCAAATAAGAGTTCCTGCTGGACATGAAATGACAGCTTACCTTGGGGCCTGCATAAAATTAAAATATAAAATGGTTAAGCCCATCTCTTCAACCCAAATCAAGGAACGTTCTTCTAATAGATCATATTATCCAACTTTGCACTGAAGGAATCAAGAAGAAAATCAGAAAACATGGCAAGTCAATATTTTTCCAACATTGTTATAACAAATTTAGAAATTAACATGGATTACTCCAGAATCAGAATATTAAGTGCTCTAGTTAGAAGAATAAGATAGCAGACATGAATTTATAGGTATGCATTATTATCCAGATAATAACAAAATATATTAATCATATACAAGAAGAAAGGAAAGCTACAAGCCTATAACTTAACAGAATGTGAAATGGAACAAAGTATGAAAGGAGGACTCATCCATGTACTGCCACTTGGGGTGGACATGGAATAGCTAAAAAATGTAACCATTCTCCAACAAACATTTACATGACTTCCACTTGTGAACAGGGAAAACTCAAAACCACTAAAACTTACTAATAAGATAAATCACCAATTAACACTCCCTTCATTTTATGAACTGTGATACCAGTTCTTTGATGAACAAATAAAATTAAAAATAGAAGTAAGAAAAATCAAGAAGATATCATGCATAAAGTATTTATAAATTTTCAGATTAAACGTTAAAACATTTTCTTATTTTGGATAAGCAACTCTTATACGTGCAAAACCCACTCATTTATTGAACTTAAGAAGTAAATTAAAAATAATTTCATTAATCTAAAAGTTAGGAGATGGATTTGAGAAACTACGACATTTAGAGACAGAACATCGCATTTTATAACCAGCATCACTAGACACTAATGCAACCCTTCTCCCGTGTTTGATTGTAAACAAAAAGTTCGCAAGTGTATGTGATTATGTGAATATCAGTTTTTTGACAATTTTTAAAGGCCAAAATGAAGAACCATTTCAGAGCATTACTAAATACATACCAAAAATCAAAACCATATAAACATTCCATGAAAGTGGAGAAAATGAACTTGCCAATGCATAATGTTGTTGAGAGAAACAGGGCGTTGCAGCCATAATATGCAAAAAACCTAGGCCCCTAAGTGGTTCAGACTCTAAAACCTTTCACTCCAGAAACAGCTGTCTTAAGGTGGATCTTTTGAGATTAAGCTACAAGTCCCTATTCAGTGAGGGAGAAAAGGACTCCACTCATTTAATGCATACTGCATATACTTCCCAGTGCATTTGTGACAGAAGAAATTCCACTTTTTTTTGCATGTTGTCCAAAAAGTTTCGCATCTAGAATTTTGTTTCCAAGTCATAATGTGTCCATTACAATATTGATTGATAGCAAATAGTAAAGACATCACAATTTTAGTGTCATCTTATCATGATTTTTTCTCTTTCTTCATTTTTTATTTTCCAATTCTACAATTCCTTCCAGTTTTGATGAGTGCCAAGAAAGTTCAAGCAATGTCCTAAAGAGAAAACCTTATGACTATTGACTACATCCAGTTTCATAGCATTAAACACTAAACTTATGAACCAAATCTATGTTGATAAATGACAATGTGTAGTATCAGAACAATTAATCTCGGTGCAATTTTTAATTGAAATGTTAAGGTAAGTCCAGATCATCTCAAATCTTTGTTTATATCTCAGTATCTCTAAATATTTAAAGACCCTGAACCTGAGTCAGACCTGACACTAAAATCTCAAGTTCGACTCGCACCACTTTTCCTTTTTCTACTGCGTTAGCTCTCAAACCATGTGAAACAGAGGCATGAGAAAGAAGTGACACTGTTTTCCTAAGTGTATCTTGTCTTGTAGTTAACAAAATGCAATGAATATAGTTTACAATGTATCAACTACATATATAGTATACAAAGAATGTAGAGGGTTATTATTGCAGGCATTCCAATGGTCCATAACTTCCTTGTAGTCAGCCAGAGAAACTTATTAGGTTATTCAGACATCAAAATAAAGGAATGCTAATGGAGACAAACTCTCGAGAGCACGAGATTTAGATTTTTTTTGGAATGTTACAGAAATTTAGTCAATTCAAAACATGCATTAATGGAATTCTTTCATAAGGCTCAAACATCACCAGAGATATATCAAAGGAATATGAAGAACGGAAACAGGATGATACTCGGTTCAGCAGACATCCATTATTTATTGAGATTTTGGAAAGAAAATGGAGGGAAAAAAAAAATTCCTAAATTTAACTTTAAACAGCATACAGAAATTTGCATAAAAATCACGTTTTATATATCTCATATGCTATATTCCCCCTTCTCATTGTCAACAAAATGTGAACATAAAAAGAATAGGAAAAAAGTGCACACGATCATGGTTTACCAAATCACACGGAAAAAAGGCAAAAACCAATAAACCCTGATAGAGCATTAATATCTGCGTTAACCATCACTTATTTTGGACAAGGTGAAACTTCAAATTTAAGTACACATCACACATCACCAACAGCTTCTTAGATATGGAATTTGGAAAAAATATGGGAATAATTAACAAGAAATTAAATGCATAAACCCAATTAATTATAAAAACTTCTGAAAAAAGCACAAAAAGTTCTTAACATTACCCTTCAATATCCTGAATGCGGGACCTAGATCGAGGTTCACGATTTCCCATTTGAGGGCTGCCCCTTGGCCGAAGCATCCTCTTTCGCTGCTGAATTCCACTATTAAAAGTCTCTATTTCCTTTTCTGTACTCCCTTCATCATCAATACCTCCTTCCTCGGATTCTTTTTCATGATACCTGCTGCGTTTATCAGGCCTATCTGCTTCAGTGTCTACATCCCTTTCCTTCCTCCTGTCTCTTGTACCCCTGTCAATATTCTTCCAGCTATCATGATCTTTCTGTTTCTTCAATTCTAGTGTCAATTTTTCCTGTTCTGTAGATATTCCAGAAATGTCCATCTGTTCTTTCTCACCGTGGGAAGCATCTTTCTCGGCTCCATTCCATGCTTCCCTCTTCACAAAATCCTTTGGCCTGTCATTCAGGTTTTCTTTGTCTCTCAGAGGATCTTTCCTTTCATTCCCTCGCCTCTCTGACTCTCTATGTTCCCCTACTAACTCTTTGTTCTCATTACTGCTATTGTCCAATTGCAAGTTGTTCCGCCGATCACCTCTTTCTTTTTCCCTTTCCCCCCAGTCCCGATGTTTCACTTCTTTCCTCTTTCTTTCTTTATCTTTGAACTTATCATCCCCTTTCAAATCAACCTTGTTCTCTCCAACAGCTTCAAAAGCTTCAGCAAAGTCCCCTTTCTCAACATTTGAGACTTCCTTCACAGCATCAGTTGGGGCATGCATGTTGGTACGAGAGGAATGCCAGGGATCCACATTTCCTACAGGGGCATCAGGATACTGTTTTCCGTGGTGTTGCTTGGAATCTTTCCAATTCAAGTGACTATTAGATCCATTAGAACCCTCCTTATCCAGCTTAGTGTCACCTTTATGTTCCGGAAAAGCATCCTTTTCAAGCTTTGCATCTTTATTGTCATCGACTCGGCTCTCGTGCTTCACATTCTTAACACCTTTACCACTCTGGTGCAAATCTCTTTGTTCAGCTATAACATCACGGTTCTCAACCTTAACATCTTTGTCAGAGTCTTTGGAATCCCTCCTTTCCAGCCTGCTCTCTGAACCAACAACATGATCAAAATGTGACTCGTTTGATGATGATGATACCCTGAACAACATATTTGGAAGTAAAGGCGATCTCCTCTCTGCATCACGCAACTCATTTCGCGGAATAGAATTAGGAATCCGAGAATCCTGACCCATATCATATGGAGCATGGTACTCATGCCTGGCTGATGTTGCCACCTTCCCGCCAACACTAGAGAATTTGCCATGGTCGTCGTGTGGGTATTTCAAAGTAGAGGACTGAGTATGATTGTCACAACCACTCCCATTGCCACTGCCACTACCATTGCCACCATCCTCATGTGACCTTCTGTTAGAAGTAGTATTCATCTTCTTGCAGACTAAATAATTTAATCTCCTCCTAAGACATACAGTCAGAAACGCCAATTAGTAGATCCTACGTTATAGCACAAAATACTTTTAAAATTTTCCTGAGATTACTATAATCTGTCAGATACATCAAAAGAAAAAATAAGAATTTTTTGTATCCTATCCAAAAGAGAAAGGAATGCAGATTTATTGAAAGAATTCCCGAACAATGATTTTACATCTTTGGGAACATATAGAACCTCTAGTTATGCCTCGCCCAAAAACTGATTGCTGTGAGTAGCGTATCAAAGCCACTTCGAAGTATTCATATTAGGGAAGAGTGTGTGAAAATAGTGGAGGAAATATGGGAATGGAAAGTTTTGAAGTGGTTAATGATGAAAATACTGCATAACCAGAAGTATCCCTATTTTTGACAAAAAGAGCAACACTTCTTTCCATAAAAACTCTGCCAAAACAAAATCAATTGAAGCGAGGTAAGAAAGTTAACTTGTACTAACTCAGATGACACTCCGAACATACCATGACAAAACTTAAAGTACTTGCCACTGTACTTGTTAATGATGCTACCACATTTTCATTGACATAACCACAAAATGACACGGGTCGAAGGCTACCAAAACAGAGTTGATTGAAATAACTAAAAGCAAAAAAAGCAAACTCTAAAGTAAGAGCAGCAAGAATTTGATTAACCAATAAATAAATAAATAAAATTATTCTGATAAACCACTGACACGTAAAAAAAGTGTAAAGCTTTACGTCCCTGACAAGTTATTAATCAAAACCCTTGTACGGGCGGAGCCACCTGGGATCTAGTGAAGGCATCTGCCCCCACTGGATTTTGGTCCTGAGTATTTCACATATTAAGCTTGAGGGGCGGCCAGTTTTTTAAGATAAGGGGGAAATCATAAACAACCGCATCAAAAGTTGAAGATGTTGTCGAAAAAATAACTGTTGCAGAGGAAGATTGCCATCAAGAAACAACTTTGAAAAAATAATAGATTATGAATTGAATTGAAACTAAATCATTCACACCAATCAGATTGAGTGCGATTTCAACATATAAAGTCCGTTTTACACTAACAAAAATCCGATACTACCTTCCAACTTTGTTGATGAAGAAGTTGAGTAGAAAGCACTGCTACACAGGATGAATTGGTGCCAAGGGCGATGAATATGTCCCCTTTTTGTCTCTTCCCCGGTTTTTAGCGTAATTCCGATGAAGACCTTTTAGCCGCTTGCTCTTTTTAGCGTAATTCCGATGAAGAACTTTTAGCCGCTTGTTCCCTGAATATGACGCATAGGAGCTGCGTGCGGGATTTACGATCAATTAGCATTGGTAACTTGTTTATAAATCAGACCCGACCCCAATTAAGGCAGTTGCTTTGGCCTCCAATTTTTTAGGGTCTAACCAAAAAAAAATCCAACTGTTATTATAAAATACTAGTATTTCACCCGTGCGATGCACGAAAGTTGTTATCCACAATATCGATTTTAATAAGTATTTATAAAATTTTAATACTTATACATAATCAACACATATATAAATGCATAAAAAATAATTTTTTATTTCAATAATTATTAGACTTTATAAAATAATATACATAATTCAAATTATTAAAAATATCTTTGAATAGTAAACATCAATTTATATATTTAAATATTTGAATTTAATGAATAAAACTTTATTTACAAAAATAAGCAGTCAAATAATAATTTTGAAAATCTCGCAATCTATATCTTAATATATATAATAATAGTATAGTCGTCAAAAAAATCCACACATAGTTTCCCGCCATTTTTCCCTGCTATTTTAGGAAACTTTGTAATTTTATTAATTATTTTAATAATTGAATTAGGAAACTTCAATTAATGCAAAATTAATTATAAGTGACATGTAATAAATGACTTATTGATTGTAAAAAATAAAAAATCTATAAAAAGATCAAATTGTATATTATTTTTATTCTTTTGAAAATTATTGTAATATTTTTTCGTCAAAAAATATGCAATATAGGTGTCAAATTCATGATCTTAACGAGAAGTTCAATACAAGTTAACAAATGAGAGCAAACTTTAAATATATCATTCTTAAAATTTCCTCAAATAATAATATAGGTAAAAGTTTTACTTATACTTTTTACTTTTTTCAATATCTAATCTTTTTAATTTATCTCATCTAAGACATAAAATGATATTTATCATTTCTTACCTAACTTCAATTTGACATAAATGATTAATTTCAAATCTTTTTTCTTATTAAATTAAAAGAAATAATGATATCCGATCTTTCTAAGTAAATTCAATTGAATCATTTTAATTTCTACAACTTCAGGTTTCGATAAACTCTTTGGTAATTTTGAAATTAATTTTATACATTTACTCATTTTGTTCATTTATCTATTTTTTAATTTTTATAAATTTAAAATAACATCAATTTGTAAAATATATACTACAGACTTTAACAATTAATTCTATAGAAAATAAAAATATAAGGTTTTATCAAACTTATTCTATTTAAAAATAAAATATAGTCCATACATTTATTTAACATGCACAAAAAATAGTTTTTTTTGTGTGTGTGTGTGGGTAACATGGTCATTTTCAATAGTTGGTGAAAAATAAAATGTCACATTGTATTTGAAATCATTGAATATGAGTAAGTTTGATATAAACTATAGAAATTGTTTTAAATGTGTGATTGAAAGTAAAAGAAGGTAGTATAAAAAATAAAATAATTGTCAAATCAATCAATTGAGTGGTTAAAAATTGATTTTCTTTTTTTAGAATGTGTGGTTAAAAAGTAGTATGTGTAATTGTGAAAAATTAGTTTTTAAATAATATGTGGTTGTGAATGAACATTAAAAAAAATTATTTTTGAATAATCAATTCTATATGAATAAATAAACTAAGGAAACTAGATAATGAACAATTAACTATTAAAAAAAATGCAATTCATAACTTTTCTTTTCTTTTCTTTTCTTTTTTGATATTTTGATTGTATATTGAATATACAATTTATGCATTAAAGTAAGAAATCTAGAAATGAAATTACAAATTATTCATAATTTGTGTATGCAAGTTATTATTATTATTATTTTATTATGTTATTTTTATCGGGCATTGTATTTTTACAACTTATTCAATAAATATTATTTATTCCGTGCATCGCACGGGTGCGATTACTAGTATATATAATAATAGTATAGCCGTCAAAAAAACTCACACATAGTTTCCCGCCATTTTTCCCTGCTATTTTAGCAAACTTTGTAATTTTATTAATTATTTTAATAATTGAATTAGGAAACGTCAATTAATGCAAAATTAATTATAGATGACATGTAATAAATGACCTATTGATGGTAAAAAATAAAAAATCTATAAAAAGATCAAATTGTATATTATTTTTAATTCTTTTAACAATTATTGTAATATTTTGAAGTCAAAAAAATATGCAATATAGGTGTCAAATTCATGATCTTAACGAGAAGTTCAATACAAGTTAACAAATGAGAGCAAACTCTAAATATATCGTTCTTAAAATTGCCTCAAATAATAAAGGTAAAAGTTTTACTTATACTTTTTACTTTTTTCAATATTCAAATTCAATCTTTTTAATTTATCTCATCTAAGTCATAAAATGATATTTATCATTTTTTACCTAACTTCAATTTGACATAAATGATTAATTTCAAATCTTTTTTCTTATCAAATTAAAAGAAATAATGATATCCGATCTTTCTAAGTAAATTCAATTAAATCATTTTAATTTCTACAATTTCAGGTTTCGATAAACTCTTTGATAATTTTGAAATTAATTTTATAAATTTACTCATTTTGTTCATTTATCTATTTTTTAATTTTTATAAATTTAAAATAAAATCAATTTGTAAAATATATATACTACAGACTTTAATAATTAATTCATTGAATTCTATAGAAAATAAAAATATAAGGTTTTATCAAACTTATTCTATTTAAAAATAAAATATAGTCCATACATTTATTTAACATGCACAAAAAATAGTTTTGTGTGTGTGTGGGTAAAATGGCCATTTTCAATACTTGGTGAAAAATAAAATGTCACATTGTATTTGAAACCATTGAATAGGAGTAAGTTTGATATAAATTATATATATGATTTTAAATGTGTGATTGAAAGTGAAAGAAGGTAGAATAAAAAATAAAATAATTGTCAAATCAATCAATTGAGTGGTTAAAAATTGATTTTTTTTTTTTTTTAAAATGTGTGGTTAAAAAGTAATATGTGCAATTGTGAAAAATTAGTTTTAAAATAATATGTGGTTGTTAATGAACATTAAAAAAAAAAAATTATTTTTGAATAATCAATTCTATATGAATAAATAAAGTAAGGAAACTAGATAATGAACAATTAACTGTTAAAAAAATGCAATTCATAACTTTTTTTTTTTTTTATATTTTGATTGTATATTGAATATACAATTTATGCATTAAAGTAAAAAATCTTATAGGGAGAAATGAAATTACAAATTATTCGCAATTTGTGTATACAAGTTATTATTATTATTATTATTTTTATTGTATTATTTTTATCGGGCATTGTATTTTTACAAATTATTCAATAAATATTATTTATTCCGTGCATCGCACGGGTGCGATTACTAGTATATATAAAAGTAGAAGTGAGGAGAGAGAGTGATTTTGGAGGGAAAATTGCATTTAATGACCCTATCTCCCCACTTTTACTTTTATATATAAGAATAAAAAATAAAGAAAAGATAAATATTTTTGTTGAAAAATTTATTATTTATTACATGTTTAGTAAGAGTTGTAATAAATGTATTATGTGTAAATGTGTTACATTGAAAATGAAAAAATTTAGATTAATATATTTGAACATGAATAATGTGTATCTATATAAATGTGTTATGTAGGAAATGAAAAAAATTGATTAATATATTTGAACATAAATAAATGTGATATCTATGTAAATGTGTTATGTAGGAAATGAAAAAATTGTATTAATATATTTGAACATAAATAAATGTCATATCTATGTAAATGTGTTACATTGAAAATGAAAATGTTGGATTAATATATTTGAAAATAAATAAATACATGTTATATAAATTTGTTAAGTTAGAAATGAAAATTTTGAATCGACATATTTTAAAAATAAATAAATAAAATCATTGAAGTTTTACTTCCTAATATGTCAATAAATTAGTATGTTCTTCAATAAACATATTACAAAAATAATTAATTATTTGCTATCAACTTTTACGACAAATGATAAATTGGTAGAAAATTTAATCATTTCATCATTTGGACAAAAATTGATATGCATAAAAAATAAGGAAAAATAAAATATATAAATTAATATATTGAATTTCGAATAAAATATATGTAAGCAACATATTAAAAAATAAAGTTAATTAAAAATTAAAACATATTAAAAGGAAAATAGGTAATCAGGTGGGCAAATTTTTAGAGAAAAACGTAAACAAAAGTCAAAAGAAATTTTATATAAAAAATTTAATTAAATGTCAAACTTTGAGTGATGCGGTACACTGAGTGTACATTCAGAATTTTTTATTTTGATTAGTTTTTTTTTTTTTTTTAAAGTTTCAAATCCAATAACACGTGTTAAAATAAATAAATGTCATATCATATTTATGTAAATGTGTTACATTGAAAATGAAAAATTTAGATTAATATATTTTAAAATAAATAAATATATGCTATATAAATTTGTTAAGTTAGGAAAGCAAAAATTGAATTAATATATCTTGAAAATAAATAAATAGAATTATTGAAACTTTATTTCCTAATATGTCAATAAATGAGTAGGCTCTTCAATACGTATGTTACAAAAATAATTAATTATTTTTTATCAACTTTTTAACCACACATATTTTCTCTCTCCAATTTTCAGTCACTATTTTTTACCTCAAAATCATAAATAAACAAATTTATAAACCAAACATTATTGCCAAACGGAGGCTTAATCATTTCATCATTTTGACAAAAATTTGCATGTTTAAAAAATAAGGAAAAATAAAATATATGTAAGCAAAACATTAAAAATATAATTAATAAAAAATTATAACATATTAAAAGGGAAATAGGTAATGAGGTGGGCAAATCTTCATAGAAAAACGTAAAAAAAAGTAAAAAAAAAAATTTATATAAAAAATTTAAATGAATGCCAAATTTTGAGGTGCGCAGTATACTTAGTATACATGTAGAATATTTTATTTTGAATAGTTTTGTCTTTTTTAAAGTTTCAAATTCAATAACATTTTGTATTGAAATTATATTTTTTATTTGATATGATTGAATCAAGATATTTTCAGAGTGATGATTTAAGAATTATATATTTCATGCATCGCACGAGTAGGCAACTAGTTATCATAATACGACAATCGAGTAAAGTTAGAAATCACGAAATTGTACCGAAAATCTTATACCCCGTAATCTTTAAAAGTTTATAAAAAATAAGCCCCTGTTTGGTGGAGATTAAAATTAGATTTTTAGTAGATTTTGATAAAAGTTGATAAGATGTGTGGTTGAAAAGTTGTAGGTCCCACGAAATCTGTGGTTTAGATTGATTGTTGACTTTGACTTAGATTAAAATTTAGATTTTAATTTCTACCAAACAGGGGCTAAGTATGGTTAAAAAATATTAATCATTGTATTAACATTATTAACTTAAAAGAAGTCAAAGTATTAACTCTTCAATATTAACATTCGTTCAATAACTTTTTCGATAAGTTATTTATAAGTAACACATTTTTTTAACCCACTTTTTAATCATATATATTTCTCCAAAATTTTTCTCAACCACACATTTTATTATAATACTAAAATATAAAGAATTTAAGAATTAATGATTTCAGACTATCCTACTTTCATATATAGTATATAGATTTTCACCAGTGCAATGAACTAAAATTGCTATTTGTAATATCGATGAGCATTATTAAAATTTAATGATTATACATAATCAACACAAATGCAAAAGATATAAAAATAATTTTTCCATTCTCATCACATATTTAACATTTTTCTCAATTTTCATTCAAAAACACCAATACAATAATTAAAAATGTGTGTTTAATCTTAATATACGTCAATTGAACAACGATGAAGATCAAGAAACTATTATATCATATAATATTTGCACAATTATTAAAATTAAAAATGATTAAAAAATATTAACCATTATTTACCATAATAGTAGACTATTAGTGTATATATATATATAAGACAATAAATGCATTCATATCTATCTAGATTTTGTATTCACATTTGACGTATAACTATTTTGTATTCACATTAATCTCGTTTTGCATTCACACTAACCAAACCATATAAGAGATGTGCACTTTAGGCGGGAAAACAATAGCTTTTATGGCAAGCTACACTTCTACTTTTATTAATATAAAGATATAAAGATAAAGATAAAGATACGTTGATTGTGAATGATCATTACAATTTTGTCATTGTCCAACCCATAAATATGGACTTAATTCTCATTCTAATACATACATACATATATATATATATATATATATATATATATATATATATATATATATATATATATATGAAGTCAATTGAGATTCTGGGATCTTTTTCCCTCCTAGAATCTCAATTGGCATATTAATTGAACAGTTACCACTAACATATAATCTGATTTTTTTTTTTTTTTTCAATTTTTTTTTTGACAATTGCATAACTTTTAGGAGTTATTATTTAGTAAGTTTTATGGTTAGTTTTTTGGCTCAGTTGAGTGGAGCAGCAAGAGACTGATGATGGTAGAATTGCTCTTATTTATCTACAGGGCATAAGCATTGTTATTTCTTCTGGAAATATCCCTCTTTTCACGACATGTGTTGATAATGGCTGCGGATGTTGTTAAGGAAGATGATTGCTGGAGATTTATCAATGAGACCATCAACTATTTTAGGTGTGGTACGTCTTGTGCAGTACACCTTTTTTTTTTGCTATTCTTTGCCTGGACAACGAGAAGATTTGAATCATTTGCTCTAAACTTGGATTTATATGAAATCAAGGATTTGATAATTAAAAATGTTTGAAATATATATATTCAGTTGAAACAAAGAGGAACTTAAACCGTGCAAAGCTAAAAAATTGTTGCTTGTATTCCTTTTCAGATAAATGAATCTTACTATAACATTTACTTGAGTACTGTCTTTCTCATCTGTTGAGACTTGTATAACCTTACAATTCAATTGTGTAGTCGTCCCTCAGACATATGTACATGCATCGATTCTCAGCTTTTCTCATTTCCTTTTGTTTTTGCCTCCTGTAGTGGATCATTTAGTAAACACAACAAGTTTGGGACATACTTTCTACTTCGAGGAAGCTGCAGACTCCAATGTATTTCCCATTTTAATGGTATGGTCTAAAAGTAGATGCTCTTTCAGCTATTTCTAAAGTTCCTTCAACTTTATTTGTTTCCAAGTCAATCAACAATTTTCACACCTTAATATTTTTATATTTTAAGATTTGGCTTCGTTTAAAATTGTTGTGCATTATCAGGACATAAACTTTTGGGGCAATTTTTATCCAACCTATGTTGAGCTCCCTTATCTCCATCCAACCTATGTTGAGCTCCCTTATCTTCAGCAAACCAGTGGACGGGTCGTAGTGAATGCATCAGTAGAAAATTGGTTACCTTTGCCAAGGATGAGTTATATTATTTAAGTTTTTATGCACTTCACACAATTATTTTAATTCCTATTTTTAAGATCCGTTTTCCTTTCTATAAACATTGGATTGTTAGAATGAACAACTATAATAACATCATAGTTTGTTGCAATCAACTCTCAATATTCACTAAGCAGATGACATTTTTTAACCCGTGTTTTCATGAGTAGGCTGCAAAACCAACACTTGTGAACTTCTATTAGACGCTGAGGTTGAAGTTAAGGATGAGGTCGGAATAACCGTTGCAAATTAATTTTGAATTAAGATAAAATGACACATAATCTGAGTTCCCAAATCAAGATTTATATGAGAAGTTAATACATACACATTCAGGACACTTTCAACTGGTAGAAAGAGGAGTTTTCAGTGGTGGTTGTAAACACTTGGGACGGTAGGCATAAGTACATGTTTCACAGCTCAATAGATTGTCATCTCTCAGACTCTCCCACAAGCTGGACATGAACCATCCCTCTATTGACAGAACGAATTAATATAAAATTTGTCATTACAAAAATTTGCTAATCCTGAAAGCCATTAAAAGATATTTTATTGTGTACGTGTGTGTATATAGATATGAATTCACTGCAAAAAAATGCTTATTTCAGAAAACGGGCAAAGAGGAAATTTGAAATGGCAATACATTGTCAGGCATGGGCATGACCACTATTGAGTAGTAGCCCAGGATAAAAATATTGGCTGGAATGTTGTTTTGTTTGCATCTTAAATTTAGTCCATTTGACCTAAATAGTATTCATAATTGTTTAGATAGTTGTGTAGTCACATTAGATTGTGTTTTTTCCATAGTAAAATAAATTTGAGATACTTGATTTGTTTTTACATTATATAGCCACTATTCGGATAGTTTAAAATCAGTTTTTTGAGTTTTTTCGCGGATCTCGAGGTGGATGTAGGGTTAAAAATTGGAGAGAGAAAATATGTGTAGTTAAAAAGTTGTATTGAAAATTGGAGCGATTATAAATCCAAAAAAAAAAAATTCTGGTTACCGAACGAAGGCATAATCATTCTCTTTGCAAAATTATTTATCTTTAAATCCTTTTATTTTTTTTTGAGCATCCATATATAATGTCTAACATCAGCATGCATGAAGATCATGAAATAGAGGGATGAGATTGAAGAAGATGAGAACAGAGAAGCATTATTTGAAACCATTAAGTATTCATGGATGGTAATTCAAGCAATTTTCTACGTGTTAAACGATTATGTAGCTTAGCTAATATATATCGTGGATGTATCAAACCTTCACTACATAGTCAATAATAAGCGCCTAGGTGATTTTCAAATACTCTGTGTTTATGCGACCAATCTTCTTGGCATTTTTTCTAAATATGAATTGTTTAGCTCTTGCAAGTTATAATGTAAGTGATTTATTATTATTATTATTATTATTATTGGCACTCACTGTTACTACTTTTATTATTTTTTTTCCTATTGTTTAGTTTCATTACATTATACTTTGTCAATGGAATATGTTCGAGTATCGCAAGGGTGCGAAAATAGTATACACCTAATGAAAAGCACTTCTCTTATTCTCTATCTATTTCTTGCACTAGTTTTGATAGTTTTACAACATGTTATCAATACGAATCTCTAACCAATTGAGTAATATGACGGGAGTATGCTCTATGGTTACATCTAAATAATGAACTTCTGTTTCAGAAACCAAATTATTATTAATCAATGTTTTCCTTTCCTAGATCTAATATTTTTGGCATCAGAAAATAACCCACATATCGTAGATCTGAAAAGTTCAAGAAAGATGGAAACTTTACAAACCACAAATCATTGTAAGAGCTAAAAAGTCCCATAGGAGGAAAGAAACGGAACCTTGATGTTGTGCAAAAGGAAAAATAGAAATAATTGTACAACTTGAAAGTTTGAACATAGATCTAGGCCAAATCAAACGTTTTATGGATGATCGTAGACTAGATACAGAACCACGGTGATGAGATTATTCTCCAGCAGCGCGCGTGTCACTGGCTGATTCACCGACGCGGCGGCGCATAACACCTATGCGCAGACGTCTCTCCAGCGCATCTAGTCGTTTTCAGCGACAGTGTCAAAAGACAGTTTATTCGTGTCGACATTTCTGATTTTTCTATGGTCTTACTTTTTTGTTTTGAACAGTTTTGATGATTTTTCGGTAGTCAATCGTGGTGGTTTCTTAAAAACTATTTTTGAAGGACTTCCAGCAAGATTTTGAACTTTTCACCAAAAGTAAGTTTGTTTTAAATTAAATTTCAAATTTATTGACGATTTCGATTTATTCATACGAGCAATATATTAAAATATGGACAATTTTGCCCTTGATAATACGTTAAAGTGTATTAATCATAATTTGACGTATTTGGTCAATCATGATTATTGATCTTATGTTTAGTGTTAACAAACAATATATATTCACAATTGTTTAGTACTAATATGTGATCAATAAGATAAATTAAAAGGTTTAAACAAGGTACATGTAATATAATTATTACCATACCTTGATGTAATTAGTTATTATGGACTGGATCTATACCTAGACTAAATATAACTCATAATCGTAACGGATTGGACTATTATGAATACCTTGATTGGATTTGGAGATATGACTCGCTCGCTATGAAAGATAATTATTTCATTATATTGAAAGGTACATGTAATATAATTATTACCATACCTTGATGTAATTAGTTATTATGGACTGGATCTATACCTAGACTAAATATAACTCATAATCGTAACGGATTGGACTATTATGAATACCTTGATTGGATTTGGAGATATGACTCGCTCGCTATGAAAGATAATTATTTCATTATATTGACATCACCTACATGGTCGGTCTATCAATTAAATGTATGGAATACTTTACATATATTCATATTTTATATTATTCCAAAAACACTTCAATTGTTAGTTAATTCTAATATATTAGGGGTTGTTGTCAACATATATAAGTTGTGATACAAACTTGATATTATTGTTATTTAATATTTCGACAAATGGTATTAGAAGTTACCATTAACAAAAGTTAGATAATATTTTATCAAGTGGTACCAGAAGTTACCATTACCAAAAAGTTGTTGGATGTTGATAAAAATATTTTTATCAAATTACAATTCTCTGTATCAAAATGACAGATGGAAATGAATTATTCAACAAGAAAAATGTTGATGTATGATAAGATAATATCACATGATAGCACGGATATGGCTAATGTGAAAATAATCTCATCAGTGCTACATGATAAATATTATATGATTGAAATAAACAAATTTAATAAATATATGGAAGAGTTTTGCACAAGCACTTATGTACTCCAGAAGTACATATTTACCCCAGAAAAAGTGAAATTCAGTAACTAAACATACTGGAAAGTTATCATTATTGTTCTTATAGAAGCACAAAAGGCGCCACGTCGAAACATGTCAAGAAAAGAGATACATGAAAACACAAAAAAATAAAGGGGAAAAACATTTATAAAATCCTTAAAAGTGGAGGTGTGTTTCAAGAGTAAGAATACTCCGTACTCTACCACCCCTAATCTTTTTTAGGTTCTCAAGATTAAGTTTAAACATTTATAAAATCCTCAAAATTAGAGGTGTGTCTTCGGAGTAAGAATACTCTGTACTCTGCCGCCCCTAATCTATTATGAGGTTTACAAGGTTAAGTTTACATTAACTGGACTCCATTTTTGCTTGATTCCACTTCCTTGCGACCAATATATCTTAACTTCTGCTGGATCTTGTATTGAAATATATGATTGCAACTTATTTAGCAGTTCCTCGATAGTAGGAGCAGAAATAAGGATTCTCCTAGAAAGTGGAGAGATGAATCCCTATTCCACAGCATAATCAAGAAATGTTAGCAAACCATCAAAGAGATTGTTAACATTTAAAAGCCCAATAGACTTGGTATGGAGATCCAAGATTTAATCTAAAATACCAAAACTAGCAAGGCTATGAAGGCATCAGAGCCATATAGCATGCAAGTTATGCGTTCATGAATAGATAATGTCTGTACTTCATGCACTCATGTTTTGCCTGCGATGTCTGCCAAAGAAATATGTATAACGCCTATCACGTTCACTCATTTTGTTTTATTAGATTGGGAAACACAACCCATCAATCCACTATTACCTTCTCCATACACTAGATTGATACATTTCTCTCCCAACTTATTTCCTAGATGCACTGCTGCTTCTAGATACCCAAAACATTTTCCTACTTTTGATCCACAAAATACACAGATAGTTTTGATTTTTCGAAATTTTGATCCTTCCATCTTTTGAGAGTATAAGGAAGCAAAACTTACGAGAAAATGTTATTTTGGAATCCGTGAAACTATGAAATAATTGGCTTTTTAAACTCGAAAATTTTCATTATTTTACTATTCATCTTTTGAAAAAGTAACTATTTATTTTTGACTAAATGACACTACTTTTGATTATATTACTCTTACAGCATATTAATGCCCCATAAATGACACTCTTTTTCGGTGGTCTCTTAATGACAGTCTGTTAATACTTAATACGCGAAAAATGAAAATATAAAATATTTTGTTAAAACATGTATGTGTACATATATACACTATACTTATTACCTCGTGTCAATGTTGAAAAGCCAAAATATCCATATTTGTTACAGATTGGCAAACAAGATCTTTTGATATTACATTCTTGAGACTGTAACAGTCTTTCTCATTTTTGAATTGAGTTCATAAAGATAGTAGCTCACGCTGCACATACCCACAAGGGTGCATCTTAAGAGTCAATTGGATATCATCCAAAGACCCCTTACTCAGTCCACTCTTAACGAAACCTATTTTATCATCTCGATTTCTGGATGTGTATCCAACTGATTTACAACGGGTATCACATGTCCATTGAGCTCAAGTCGAACTCAGTAAATCTTTTTCAACATATTTACTAGAAGATTAGAATAATATTCGCGAATATTTGATAATATAACATCCATTTTTTATGGATCTAATCTTCTTCCTAAGCGATCTATTTAAATGCATTATTTAACGCGTAAAAGAGCGATGACTCCACGTGACATTGATTGCACCGAGAAAAAAAGGAATAAAATATCGAAAAGGTGGGAACAAAAATTATTTTGAGATAATGCCTAATAAACTTTTTCGATATAATAAAAGAAAAAGAAAGATTTGGAGACAAGAATGGGAAAAAGAAATATTTTCTTGGATATTGTTCTTGGCCTTTTTCGGTATAATAAAATAAATCAAGATATACTAATTTGTACTATACATAAATACGTACAAGTGAAATGAATAATGTATTGAACCAGAAGTTCAGGCATATGTACAGGTGAAATAAATATCTTACTGAACCAGAAGTTCTATAATTTAACATGATTGGTAGGATCATCCCAATTCAATAATGAGATTTATTGAGAATGCAAAATGACATTCATTGAAGAACTAGAAGATTGTACGAGTTAACAAGTTCTCATTGCTGCTTGTTCTCAAAAGCAAATTGATTATCTTACTAAGAAAATGAATTACTTATTATTTTCTCAGGTAATGATATTTACGAGCAAAGTGATAAATGCTAGAATGAATACATCTCAAAATCATTAATGATTTTACGAATTAGTTGACATAATAGAAAATTGTATTGCTAATGGTTTAGCATATTCAAAGCCCCAGTTATTTACTATGAGAATAATTTGAATAGAAATGTTTTCACATGCAGCAATATTCAGCATATAAGCATGTCAATATGATGAAACAACGATTAGCTTGTGAAGCTTTATGTTTTCGAAGAAGTTATATATATATATATATATATATATATATATATATATATATATACACTCCAACAAAATGCACTGAGATACATGATTGAGATTATATCCCTACTTATGAATGACATGTGTTGCGACATTTTTAGCCGATTTATGTAACACAGATTTTTATGGGGAAATTAAGCAATAACACGCTTGAAGCGTGATCATGCCTGAAGTACAATGACAATCAATTCCAAAAAGCAAATGCCTCTTGAATAATTGAGATGAAATGGAATCGATAAATAAGTCGACTACATACATTACACAACTCTCTTGTGAAATTAAGGTTGATGAACTATAAAACACTTTGGCCAAATATAAAAATCCCAATGTAGGAGCAATCATTGTTATAGGACCTAAAGTCCAAATACTTAAATGTGCAAAGCCAGCAGTTATTTGTGCAAATGAAAAACATTACATAGTCGTAAAAGACGACTCGTTGCAAACAAAAATTTTCAAAGAACTGGCATAATATATGGTGGATGAGACTATAATCTAAATCACTAGCTTGAGCTCTTTGATATACCAATGAGTAAGAACAAAATGATTGATTTTCATCTCGACACTTTAGGAGTATTCTTTGATGTACCAGTTGATCGTGGTACGTTGAGATTTCAAGTAAAATGATTATATATTATATGTCGAAATTAATGTCTATTTCAATGATTGATTATACTTATGCAAATTAGAAATTGTGAGTTATAACATGCAAGAACATACATGTACAATCATTAAAAGATTCAATATACCCAAAGTAGTATCAATATCACTACAGAATGATACAAATGACCCATGATATAATTGTTAAATTGGAGTATATACTATTATTGTAAATTGTATTTGATATCTGGGCAATTGATTATTCACCAAAAGTGAATTCGAAAATCACCAGAAGTGAATTCTAGAATTTTGGAAATGAATAATGTTTAAATATTCACTAGAAGTGAATTCTAGATTTGATTATTCACCAGAAGTGAATCGGTTCTAGATTTGAAAAATGCAATCAATCAATTAGTAAAACATTACTTGATATCAACAAATGAAGAAATTCATAGCCATCTCATGAAGAATGTAATGTCACTGGCTACACACAAAGAGACTTTTATATATATATATATATACATATTCCAGACGAAAGATGATACAATGTTCCAAAGGTTCATGAATACTCGATTGCACACTTTAAGGAGAGAATCATGCTATACTCTTTTTCCTTTTGTTCATGTTTGATCTCACTAGGTTTTACTGACAAGGTTTTAACAAGACAACACTTTATAATTCCAAGTTTCAGCACATGATTTGTTCTACTTATCATTTGCTGTCATTTTGAGCAGTAGACTCAATGATTCAAGATGACCAACATTAGGAGGGAGCAGCTGTACTTTTTTTTTCCTTCGCTCAAGTTTTATCCCACTGGGTTTTCTTAGCAAGGTTTTAATGAGGCAGGCAATGAGTAATAGGTCATTCAAGGGGGAGTGTTATAAAATATATGTTTATTGTGAATGACCATTATACCCCTGTAAGCTTTACATTATTACGATTGTGCTATTGTCCACCCCTATAAATAGGGGCCTAGTTCTCATTCTAATAAACACGTAATGAGAAGCATTTCTTTTATTCTCTCAATTTCTCTATATATTTCTTTCCGTTTAGTAATAATCAAAATAAGGGAAAATTACATAATTCTTAGAGCATCTCCATTAAACTATTTATATTTAAAGAGCATGTTTTACATAATAGAGAGCATATTTAAATTTAAAGAGTAAATTTTTTTACAAGCTCCAACAAATTCTTTATTTTTGCTCTTTATTTTACTTTTTCATAAAAAGTGAATGACTAATAATATCAAATATCTATACATCTATAAAAGTAGAAGGGAGGAGAGAGAAGCATTAAATATCATTTTCCCTCCAAAATATATAATATATATTATATTATATATTTATTTATTTATTTATATATTTTATATAAAACAACCACGCCTGCTGAAGTTGTACGCTTCCAGTGTACTGAAGAGACATTGTACACATACAATAACAGCTTTGTTCATGTGTACGAGGAGTTATTTTGTTGGATTTCATGCACTCAGTCAATTCTTTTTTGTTTAATTTTGTATAACATTCCTATTTCAAGCCATTATAAAAAAAGGCAAATCATGGGCATCACATACTCAGCCAAATCTACAGAACATATATGAAATAAACTCAAATTTCAATGGCTCCATTGATGCAGTGAAATTTGTTCCAGTTTCACATTCTCCTTTCCATGAACTTAGGATTAGCCCAAATCCATTATCATCGAAGCTTTTACTTTCCTGCAGACTCCGGTATCCAAAACTCTGACGATGACTTCACCACAGATACAGACTCGGGGAGCACGGGGGCGTTCTGGTCAAGACCAAGAAACGAATGGGTCCGAGTCGTGTGGAGTTCATACTTAGCCTCCTCCATAATCGAAAAAGTTTCGGGATGGTTTTCTATCTCCTCGATTTCTTCTGTTGTCAATCGAGCGAAAAATCAATGAATGACATTGGTATAAGTGGACAACATCTTCGCCAAGTCAGACATTTGAGCAACTAGTCATACCATGGCAGATCCAGATACTTTGTTCAGTCAGGGCGTCCATCCAAAAATTTTGTTCAGTTTGGGTGGACATCGGTAAAATAGTTGTATTTTCTGAGTCGTCACCCAAAAATTGCCAAAAAATCTGAATTTTTTTTCCCCTGCGGATCTAGCACGGGCGAGCGGGGCGGCTGCCATTTGGTGGATCCGCCACTGAGACATACCATTGAGTATAATCTTCAAAACTCGCCATCAATTCTGATTTGTCCATGGGAAACAATGAAAAAACGTGTTGTACCCCCTCATAATAGGGGGTGGGGCCCCCACGACTCCTATTGTGTGTAAGCAGTACAGCAGGGGGTAAAGTCCCCCCCCCCCTCGGGAACAATATATGTTTTCTTCACTACAAAGGACAAATGGTAGAGACCTAGAATCCTCAGAATTTCAAATGCTACAACTCTAAAAATTTTGATTTTAACATCCAATTTTATGTGCAGAAGAAGGGTACAGTTAGAAGTCAGTGATTTTTTAGGAAGGTATCGGCCAATATATGTGCAGAAGTATGCAATTGTACTCTTTTGGTTATTCTTTGGCTTACACATGACTCACAAATATTAAAATATTTGTGGATCACACCTCAAGTGAGTGGTGTGTGAGCCAATGTGTAAGAATTTGTGTGTACAAATAAAATTGTCCATGTGGTAAATACAATTCTTATCTTACAAATTTTAGGTCATGTATGGTAAAGATGTTTTAAAAGAGATATATTGAAAAATGATTTTTTAAAATGTATCTCTTCATAAGTGACTTTTTAGAAGGAAAAAAACATGTAATTAAAGAGTAGAGAAAATGATGGATGGTGTAAAAATATTCAATTGTGAAATTACATATTAGAAACTTTTATTTTAAGAAAAACGAGTTTTAAGAAATGAACACTAAACAAGGACTTAGAAATAACAAGTAAAAAATAATTTATTTTATTTATTAGTCGTTTGACATGAAATAGTTATTAAAAAAATAATTCATATTTTACCATGATAATAAGTCATTCTTTTTACTAATAAAAATTCACATTAAGTTTACTTTAAAACGATGCTACACAAATCAGGTCAGACTAGCTGAAATTAAAATTTATTTTATCGAGGTATTTTTTTCTTTAAAAGTAGTGAAAGTTTATTTAATATTTTTAAATTAAACATAGAGAGCGCAGCGCATACCCATCGTTTCCAAACAATGAAGGTGATATGTCATTTCTACAAGGGAGAGCCATTACTTTATACCGTGCTTGCTTTAGTTTTATGCTATCAACTTTATTTTGCTAAAGATTTTTTCTGAAAATTTTTGTGTCCTCGTGGATCGCACGTGTGAAATACTAGTGTAATAAAGAAAGATAATGTAGGAACATTGAAAACTGTAACTTTTTTAATGCATTTAATAACAGAGAGTGAGTTTGATTCTCCAAATTAAAATGTTAAAGTAGAAAGTTTATTGGAATGAACTTTTGAGTGTTGACTCTCCAAAATAAACAGTATTTTAAGTTTAGAGAGCCTACTGGAGATGCTCTTATATTCTAAGTTAACTCTTTAAAACTAACAAACTTAAGTTTTTTTTAGGTATTAAATAATAATTAATAAATATTATATTATATTTAATATAAAAAAAATTATCATTTATATTAAATTAAAACTAATATAATATTAAAATAATATAACCCAAATAATATCTAATCCACAACCCGTCCCCCGGCCCACCCACCCCACCCTACTCATCTAGTCACAATTGGTCACACAAAGTCACAATCGGTCATGCATACAAATTTAATCGCAAATTTAGTCGCAAATTTCACCCCTATTCCACCAACCCCACCCGTAAATTTAGTCGCAATTACAAATTTAGTTGCAAATTTCTCCTCCATCCATTTCACCCCACCCACCCACCTACCCGTAAAGTTACAGCTGGTCACGCAAGGTCATAGTTCGATCACGCTTACAAATTTCGTAGCAAATTTCACCCCATCCCACCCTACTCGCAAAGTCACAATTAGTCACATAAAGTCACAGTTCAGTCACAATTACAAATTTAATAGCAGATTTTCCTCAACCCAACTTAGCCCCACCCTACCCCACCCATCAGGAAAGTCACATTTGGTCACACAAAGTCATAGTTCGATCACAATTACAAATTTAATTGCAAAATTCATCCCACACCACTCAACATTACCCGCAAAGTCACAATTGGTTACACAAGTCACATATTGGTTACATAAGGTCACAGTTCGGTCACACAAAATTATATTTTGTGAATAAAATTAAATTTTGGTTCACAACTACCAATATAGTTGCACTCAAATATTTTTATTTGTATATTTATTGATCACAACTTACTCTTTATTTTTTCCTTAGTCACAATTCCAGCTGCAAAATTCAATCAACCTCACCCAATCGCAAAGTCACACTTCAATTACAGAAAATCACAGTTCGATCACACAAATTATATAAGTCACACAAAGTCATAGTTCAATCACGCAAAGTCACATCCCTTACTTATCACAAGTAGCACAAAGTAATAATTAGTCAATATTTTGATCACAACTACCTAACAATTGATCACAATAATCACATCTCGTACTAGTCACGAGTAGTACAAAGTCACAGCTCACACAATTGAAGGTCACATCACGTACTCATCATAAGTCATACAAAGTTACAGTCATCACATAAAGTCACGTCCCGACACACAAAGTCACAATTAGTCAATATTTTAATCACAATTATCTAATAATTGATCACAAACAAAAATCCAACTTGAATCACAATTACAAATTTAGTCACAATCTCAAAATTTTCTATGTCACATATATTATTGATCACAACTTACAATTTTATTGCTCACAATCACAAATAGTTGGTCACAAACACTATTCAATCACCTAAACCCAACCCACTCCCAACCTATCCAAACGGAAGCTATTTGGCTTGTTCCATTCCTTGAGACAGTTTATTGATCAGTTTGTTGGAGCACCGCCGCCGCCACAAGCCTCCAGAGCTATAATCAGAAAATCAAGTGTAACGAACGAAGGTGCTCTTCGGCCTCGAGAAACAAAATCTGGTAGCGGCTTGTTGAACGAAGTAGTAGTCTAGCTAGAATCTGAAATTTAAGCTTCTATTAGTTTCTCTTCTCCGGCCAAAATCATCGACTACCACCGTCGAAAACTGTAACTTCCACAAGTCGAAGCTTTACTTGGCATGACGAACCTTCTGTTTCTTGATCGGAGAGTCGATTTGGTCTATATTTAGACCTACTTCGAAGCCATTAAAATTAAATTCTGTACCACCGCAAACCACCCACTGCACATACCCAAACCACCACCCGCACCACAAACCACCGCAAACCACATTACATACTGCATCTTGATTTGAATTGGGTATAATTAGGACCTGATTTTTACGAACGAAAACTCAGAACCTTAGGCCATGTTCTCATTGCTATTTTGAGGTCGTTTTCTATTTTTATTTTCGAAAACGTTAAAAACACGTTCTCTTTACCATTTTCGAAAGCACATTTTGGAAAATAGAAAAAAAAAATTGTACACAAAAAGCAAAATGCAAAAAATCTCATTTTGGACGTTTTGTGTGTATTTCAAAAAAAAATGTTCAAAACGTGGAAAACGCGTTTTAGAATATTTTTTTTTTTTTTTTAAGAATTATCTTAACTTGGAACTAAGTTTAACATAATTTTTTTTTTTTTTTTTTTTTTTAAGGAGAATTATCCTAACTTGGAACTAAGTCTAAATAAAGATTTTTTTGGGGAGAATTATCCTAACTTGAAATTAAGCTTAAATAAAGTTTTATTGAATTCAATATCAACATTACAAAAAAAATTAAGTGAGAATTTTTATTGTTATATTTCAAAAAATGCCTTGATAAATGGACTTTGTTGATTTTGACAGAACTTGCATTTTCTGAATTTTAATAGAACTAAAACTTCCTCAAATCAACCTGACCAAGCTGTGTTAATATAGACTCTTAATGCTCACATTAGTGTGTTGCATGTAACCATGTTTTCAGTGTATTGTGAAAGGAAATTTGAGTTTGAGTCAGTAGTATTCTGAAAGCAAATTAATTAAAAATAGTTTAAGTAGTATTCTGCAAAATTTCAAACAAAACGTGTTTTCCAGCTTTTCATTTTCAAAAACAGTTTTCAGAAATGACAAATCAAACGCGTTTTCAGCAAATTTGAAAACAAAAATAAAAAAAGAAAAAAGAAAACATTTTCGAAAATGAAAATACAAAATAAAATATAAACAGAACGCCACCTTATTGTTATAAAGTGATCTTTAAATAAAGGGTTAAATGTAATTTTCCCTCAAAATAAACTTGGTTATAAATCACAATTTTAAACTACTTTTTGACAATTCACATTTTCTTTTTTTAATTTTTAATCACTACTTTTTACCTCAAAATAATAAATAAATCAATCTGTAATCACTACATTTGCTCGTTGTTTTAGGAGGAAATGCCTCCCCTTCCGTCGATGATTTGAAGGACATCCTCAGCTCTGGTACTTATGTTCCTTCGCTCTTCTACTTTTTTGAATATAACCTTGCAGTATACGTTCTATGTGTATATATATATTCATGCGCAGAGTATAAGTATTAATTATGATTTTTTTCT
The DNA here is from genome assembly GCA_963555705.1 of Ligustrum vulgare. NCBI lineage: Eukaryota > Viridiplantae > Streptophyta > Magnoliopsida > Lamiales > Oleaceae > Ligustrum > Ligustrum vulgare. The sequence goes on from OY743178.1 coordinate 31,620,341, forward strand.
CTTTCAAAATTAGGATCATTAATTAATGTAACAACAGTTGCATTAGGATTTTTATTGATATATGTTGAGTGAGTATGTGAGATTTGATTGGTTATTAAATTGTTATTATATTATCATAAAGGCTAGGGAATTATGGCTTTTGGTGTTTGCTTATGCTCTTTGTAATGAAAGTACTATATTGTTTTTTGTTTCCGAATTTTAGGGTGCTTTATGTTAAAATATCAATGTGAGAAATTTGTATGCATCAATATAAGTTTGTAAATGATTCTGAGCTTGTAATATAAATCATATACTTGTAATGTTTTCGCAAAATAATTTTGACATGAAAGCCTATTGCAATTGTTTGATTGTTTAGAGGTGTATGTCATCTTATTATAGATATATAGAGTTTCTCCTGGAATTTCTGTCTGGTAAAAAAAATTATATTTAAGGACAAAAAAATAGTTAGTTCTTTTAGACCTCTATATTCTTAGGGTCATCTCAGTTACAATATGTTTCTTCAAATTACTTTTTAACAAAGATGTATATTTTTTTCAAATTACTTTTTAATCACATATTTTACCTCGAAAACAGCAAAAACAATTTTTTTTACCAAACAGAGGCTTAATCCTATGTTTCGTAAACTTGTATATAAAAAATTTATAAACAATATATTTTCTCAAATCACTTATTAATCACACATTTTTTCAAACAACTTTTCAATCAAGTATTCCATCTCAAAAACATCAATTTTTTGTTTATAAACAAAAAAGTTTTTACCAAATTGAGGTTAAATAATAAATAAAAAAATATAGACTAGTATATCGCTTTCCCGTAGTAAAATTCGATCGTAAAGTGTGATATAATAAATTCAGAGAATTAATGAGTATGAGGAACATACAAAGTCTTTGATTTTGGACGAAATGAATTCATTTTGTACAACTTCTAGCACACGGAAATAAACTAGGCAGAAATTTGAAATTCCACGATATATTTAGGGACAAGCAGAAAAATTGAATGGTAGGAAGAGGCAAGAAGATGAAAGATCTACTACCAGTCGAAGGCAAGACATGATCACATATAGACAAACATGGTCATATTTTATGACTGTAGTGAGAAAGTTCATTCACACGACCAGTGACTCGTCAGATATTTATCTTTTCCTTTTAACAAATTAAGTAATTAAAAAAATTATATCAGATGTTAGGAATTTAATAATTCAAAGTTTCAAAATTTCATTTGTAATTATTTTTTATACTTTATATTTTCCTCAAAATATGATAATTTAAATGATGTGCTCTCTCTCTCTCTCTTTTTTGTTTTATCGCAATAAAATTAATTTAATGTCTGTATGACGTTGTTTAAAAAGAGTTTTTATGGTTTTAAATAGTGATTTTTAGGAGAATAAATGATTAAAAAGTATGATTTTTTTTTTTTTGAATTTTGTGTAATATTATTTTATTGATATATGTGTGGTTGAAAACATGATACAAAAAACCATGATTTTGAAATAATAAAAATCAAATAAGGGGTTAAGCATGTAATTTGTTGACCACAAAATTTGGTAGGACATTTGATCAATATGTCTCAGCTCCTCCCTCTTGAACACGTGGACTTCCTGCGCACTAGACAAACTATCAGCGTGCAAAGGGGCCAAGGTGGCTCCCGTTTGCACTCCGACGCCCAAGTCAATACCCATTTCAAGTAAATATATATTGAATGCGGAAAATATAAGTTTGTAAAAGAGAGAAAATGGAGTGAGAGTAGTATATTGAGTTAGAGTATAGAATTGCTAACTCCTACTTGGAGATACCAATGATCTATTAATAGCGAGAGTACATTTACTCAAGCTTGTGACACGTGTTGCCTTTCCCACGTAGCAAGTCCATAATTTGTCATGAAGGTAAACTATTTATTTGGATATAATCTGTACTAGGTGTCTTTGGGGTAAAGTAAAAATCACATCCCTTTAAATTGTATGTCTTATCAAGTCGCAATTCTTAGAAAGGTCACGTCTCTTCTGAAATAGTGCCTAACTTGCACAGTGACTGATCTTGTCACTGATCCGGAGTGAGTGTCTTGGACAAATGCAGCCTAGCTATAGAGGTTCGGTTGTGCAATACTTCGGGTAGCATGAAGCCTTGGCCAACAGTGATTTGCTTGACACGGAGAACCCCATTGGCGACCAATGAGCCCTTACTAATGACGTGCCGACTCATTTAAGCATGGTCATCACATAATTAATTCAAAAAGTTTGTATTTCGTTTATGTTATTTACAATTCTGATATTGATCCCAAAATTTTAGTGGTTTATTGATATGTTCTTTTTTTATAGCGTTATGGACTATGGAGTGAGTGAATTGTGGATTTGATTTGTACTAAGAAAAAACAATCAGTATCTTTCTATTAACATGGACGGAGGGCCACAATTTGTGGTGATAACTATGCAATATAGAAGTAATACTACTCGTGATTCTTAATTGTATATTGCTAAAATCTCGTCATGTCATGGTGATCACATTTAACAACCATTTGTCTATGTGAATTATTGCCATATGAAGTTGTCATAATTTTACAAGATAAGTCACAATTATTTTCACACCTCACGTTAACATATATTCATACCATATATATTTGGTAAAATTATATGATATAATAGAATTAACGAGAATCACAGTTTTTTTTTGAACGACACATCCAAAAATACAACAGTGACATATGATCACATGTTAGGAGTCACATGTCCACACTAAGGTCAAATTTTTTCAACAATTCTTCTAACTTCTACAATTTCTGCCCATGATTTACAGAGATTTCAAGTACTGATGTTGTCAACAATTTTTTTTATTATTATTTTAAGGAGAAAATAATTAAATTGTTATCGTAGGGATATATAGATTTAAAATAATTACTTTTATATGTCCAACTATTAGTTTTCAAATGAATTTTCTAATTTAGGGAAGCTACAAAATTGATTTCAGTACATAATATCTAGAAAATATATTTTTCTTATTTCTCAAAATTTAATGTTAACTATTGGATTCATCAAATTTTTCCTAATAAATATTGATCCATTCATATGGTTCATTATCAAATGATTTGCACGAATACTGTTACGACCATGACTAATTTTGCATGACACGTCATCCATATGGGCTCAGCAGGAGATCCACAAAACATCCATTCACCTAATCATGATCCACAGGCCAAACTGTGGATACCAAACTTGCTGGACTCTTACATGCCGAGGTACCCCTATGTCGGGGTGATGCTATGCGGCCTATGCCTAGGTACCCCTATGCCGAGGTATCCCTATGCCAGGGTGATGTTATGTCGAGGTACCCTTATGTCGAGGTACTTCTAAGCCGAAGTGAGTACCCTGGAAAGGTGACAAGATAGCTTGATGTGACATATTTAAAGGGATTTGATGGTTGCTTTATCCATATGACATATAGTAATGATTATAATCAAAGAAATGATTTATCTCATGAATAGTTAGGATCTTGCCATGTGTAAAGCTTAACACGTGTCACAATCTAAGAGAATTACTCATTCTATAAATAGAGCACACTTGCCTCCAAGGAAAGGGTTAGCATTTTTATACTCCTAACTGAATATTTTACTCTCACTCCCTTTTCTCTCTTTTACACACTTATATTTCCCGCACTCAATTTATATTTGCTTGAAATGAGCACTGACTTTGGTATCGGAGTGCAAACGGGAGCCACCTCGACTCTCTTTGCAAACTGATTGTTTGTCACAGTGCGCAGGAGATCCACGTGTTCAAGAGGGAGGAGCTAAGACGTGCTGGTCCAAGGTTCAGCCGGATTTTGTGGTCAACATTTTGGCGCCGTCTGTGGGAAACCACATTTCTAACCACGAAATCACGTGGTAAAAAGCTACACAAAACCTTGAAAAAAGGTGAAGAACCTCTTGAAAAAGAGAGGAGAAATACTACACAAAACCTTGAAAAATGGCTGATAACCTCTTGGAAAAGAGTGAAGAACCACACAAAACCTTGAAAAAAGGTGAAGAACCTCTTGAAAAAGAGAGGAGATATACTACACAAAACCTTGAAAAAGAACTGATAACATCTTGGAAAAGAGTGAAGAACCACACAAAACCTTGAAAAAAGGTGAATAACCTCTTGAAAAATAGAGGAGAAATACTACACAAAACCTTGAAAAATGGCTGATAACCTCTTGGAAAAGAGTGAAGAACCACAAAAATTTTGAAAAAAGGTGAATAACCTCTTGAAAAAGAGAGGAGAAATACTACAAAAAGCCTTGAAAAAGGAAGGAAACCTTTTGAGAAAGATTGGTAACAAATGCCTTGAAGAAAGGCCTCCCCGAAAGAGGGACTCTCCTTCTTATTGCCCTAAGTGGCATGACTCCTCTTATTACCTAAGTGGCATGGCTCAAGAAGCCCATCTTATTGCCCTATGTGGCATGGCTCAAGAAGCCCTCACATCGTCTAAGTGGCATGACTCCTCTTATTGCCCTAAGTGGCATGGTTCAAGAAGCCCTCATATTGCCTAAGTGGCATGGCTCTTCTTATTGCCTAAGTGGCATGGATCCTCTTATTGCCTAAATAGCATGGCTCCTTTTATTGCCCTAAGTGGCATGGCTCAAGAAGCCCTCACATTGCCTAAGTGGCATGGCTCCTCTTATTGCCTAAGTGGCATGGATCCTCTTATTGCCTAACTGGCATGACTCCTCTTATTGCCCTAAGTGGCATGGCTCAAGAAGCCCTCACATTGCCTAAGTGGCATGGCTTGTCTTATTGCCTAAGTGACATGGCCGAAGTGGCATGGCTCAAGAAACCCTCATTGCCTAAGCAACATGGCTCATACCTATTCCGAAGGACGTCTTGCATGGACCCCTTCCGAAGTACCTCTTTCAGAGGACGTCTTCCACGGACCCCTTCCGAAGCACCTCCTCTTTTGAAGGACGTCTTCCATGGACCCCTTCCGAAGCACCTCCTCTTCCGAATGACGTTTTTCATGGACCCCTTCCAAAGTACCTCCTCTTCCGAAGGACGTCTTCTATGGACCCCTTCCGAAGCACCTCTTCCGAAGGACGTCTTCCATGAACCCCTTCCAAAGGACTCCTACAAGGGACTTCTTCCAAGAGAAGAACTACGTCAATTAATACCCTGAAAAGGGAGACCCCTAAACAAGGGATTTCTGAAGAAGAACACCCTAAAAAGGGAAACCCTGAATAAGGGACTCATGAAGAAGAGAACCTTAAAAAAAGGGGGGGGGGAAGATCTTGAAAATGAACACCTATGGAAAATTCCCCCCCTAAAAGAGGAGCGAACGTCTCATAAATGTCGCAGCAGCACCGTGTCAAAAGACCCCCGTGGTCATGTCTGATTTAAATGTCGCGGCAACGCAGACTCATGAAACAATAAAAGCTCTGCTTATTTCCGAAGCGGAATGGTTCGAAGCATCCCACCTTTATTCTGCCAACATGACAGGACTCAAACAACAATATATTATTAAGCTCGGCTTAAGTGTCTCCACAACACACGGTCTCAGAGACCCTATATTATTAAGCTGGCTTAAGTGTCTCCACGACACACGGTCTCAGAGACCTTATATTCTTAAGCCTCAGCTTAAGTGTCTCCGAAATGACACGGCTATGGGAGCCCTACCCACTCGTCTCCAGAATGGCATGACCTCAGAAGTTTTTTCTGAATTCACACCGGATAAAACATGGACGAAGTAATATGCCGACGTGATTTAGCCCGAACCTGATGTGCCGAAGTAACACCATTACAAGTTAACAAAAGAATAAGATCATTGATCTAAACCCTCGCTAGGGGCTGCTAACAAGCATAATTCCAAGTAAACATGAATAGCTTAGCAAACCCCCACAAATAAGGAATTTCCCCACTCAATGGAATCCTGAGTACTTACAAACGAGGCTATAAGGCATGAATACATGGGACTCCCAGGTGCATGTCCTCCTTTAACTTCGGAGTGAATATTCTATTAGATGAGGGCGAAGCATACTTGGTTGATAAATTAATGAAACAACCTGAACAAGAAATTGGAATCAATTAAAGAAACAATGGTAAATGAACTTCCATGAGCCCTATGGGGAATTAGAATTACCTTGCACACCATCACAGGAGGAACTCCATTCTCACTGGCTCATGGGTCAGAAGCAGTATGTCCAGTACAAATTGGAGTGTTTTCACCCAGACCATTTCACTTCGATAAACAATAAATGAAGAAAACTAGTAAGCAGAGAGCTTTCTTTCCTCCTTGAAAAAAGGGTGATTCACTGGTCGTCGACTCAATATCGAGAAAAGATGGTCTAAATAATTCTAAAATTAAAGGTCAAATTTTAAAGAAATCCCTTGTCCTAACTCAAAAGGCCGGAATACAGACTCCAGGGCATAGTTGAGGTGGACTTACGGAGTAGAGAATCTCTCTGGAAAATCCTTACTCAATCCATGAAGCATGGATCACCTCTACCACTAGTATTGATAAACAAATTGTCCTCTGCGTGTTCTGCATAAATTGGATTTCTTAAACTCATGAGGTGAAATGATTCCTTCATGCGCGCTTTCCATTGAACAAATTGCAAAGTTGTGTTGGAAAACTCAAAATTATGCAAACAAATAGAACATAAAAAAAGATTGGTCCCAAGTTATGGTTATTAAGGATTGGTTAAACTCACACCGGAATGAAAGTGGTCGGAGTTGTCCATGATTATCGCAATGCTTAGATCCGATGAACCCATTGATAGAATGATGAAACATAGCTTGAAGCATAAAAGGTTTGTTCGTGCAAGGGACTCCGCCACTTGATGGTTAGTACCCCGGCGAAGTGGTACCTATGAAATACGTTGATCAATCTGGAGAGTAAAACTTATGACTTGTTCAAAAGAAACCTTTACCATTTAAAGGCATATCGCCCATGTTAGATTTTTAACCAAATATGGCCCCGATGTAATCACCCCGGACGTAAACAGGGGACTCACGGGGAAGTACGGGTTGTGACCCATTCAGTCAAATCTAAGCGATGGACATAAATGTCTTAAGCGCTTAGATTTGAGGGACTATCACATCCACCAGTAACTCCAAGGACCGGCACAAGCTTCAGACTATCCTATATTAAACTATGTTCATCCTATGATGGACCATCTCATATTGAATGATGACCATCTTACAATACGAACTACTTGTGTATAGCAGAGCAATGTGTAAAATTCATATATAAAGATCAAAGGTGAAGTAGATAAAGATTCACAAAAGACAATGACAAAAATAGGCATCCTAAGTAGGAGCGCGGGAAAGGTCGGCGTCTTCAGAAGAAGGGCCACTAGTGACGTCTTCAAGGGGACTTTCCTTACTAACATCTTGGGACTTTGGATAGAAGGCCTCAAATCTTCCAAAAATGTAGATAAGGGAAGTCATCCTTCATATCTTTCAAAGCCATTCGTGCCTCGGCGTTGGCAAGGAACTGCTGCATAGCTTTGTATTCTGGGGTCCCTTCAGATGTATCCTTGAAATGTTGAATTCCATTAATCACAGAGAATCTAAGAGGGTGGTATTCGAGGTGTTTTCCTTAGCTTGCAAGATAGCCTTTATATAACTAAGCTCAGCAGCAATTTCTGGGGTCACCTCCTGGTCCACCCCCGGAACAATAATCAAACATTTATCATGACCTGGGGGATCCGGATCCTGGGAAAAGAAATCTGAGTTGGAGACATCCTGATACGAATCAGGGTGGGCTTGACGGGAAAATCTATAATTCAAGCCAAAACAAGAAGTCAAGCAGGTTCGGAGAATATCATAGATCAAACATTGCTTGTACGAAGAAGGTTCGAGGCTAAACCAAGTTAGCAAGCCAAGAACAGCTTTATGATTCGGGACGAATCATCTTAAAGGAAGAGGGGATGATGTTATCCGGAAAAGGCGTCAATAATGAGAAATCAAGATACATGCAATTCAACAATATTCTACATTGGAAAATGAACAAGTTTCATGTTGGGCTCAAGTCAAGATTCAATTCACGTCAAAGGATCAGAAATCAAGGCAGAAGGGCTTTTACGGCCGTAACTTCCATAATTACGGCCGTAACATTATCAGTGCACAATTTAGGCAGAACAGCGTTTACGGTCGTAACTTGGGTTCTCACGGCCGTAACTAATCCATGGAATTTCACGGCCGTAACATCAATCTTTACGGCCGTAACTAATATTGAAACATTTTGATCCGAGAAGGACTTACGGCCGTAAGTTCGACTTTTACGGTCGTAAGCGGCGCGAATCAGATTTTCGGGATTTTTAGTATTTTAGTTGATTTGTATTTCCTTTATTGGTTTTTATTCTTTTTCCAATTTTGGTAATTTTGGTTATTTTAGCTATTTTAGCCTAATTAGAATTCTATTCAGAGTCAGTTATCGACTAGGGTTTATTTTGCCTATTTATATGCTTTTCCATTCAATGTAAAAACAGAAGATTTTGATGAATAAAATTATTGAGTGTTTTTACTCTCTCTAAAGGTGAGAATTTTCCCTTTAAACATTGAACTTATCAAGGATCTGGACATTTCTTGTGGCGTTCCCCCTTTGTGGTTCTTATCTCCGCATCGTAACGGGTCTCGGGTTTAATATACCCCTGGTTCTTGCGTCGTGAGGTCGGGATTGCATTGTTATCGTCCGTTCCAACCTGGATTCGGAACTTTCCAAGCGTTATTCAGCGAGCTACGACGAGGACTCCTCTCCCGGGTTCTCATCACATCCCCTTTGCCTCTATTAGGATCAACTGGTGGAGGTAAATTGGTTACATCCACCTCAGAAGAACCATATATGCCTTTACTTTTCTTTAGCCTCTTCAATGGAGGCACCTCAAGCTCCATTACTTCCACAACATCCTCATCAGAAGGATCATCAGCTAGGGTTCTTTTGGACTTTTTCTCTTTCTTTTCTTCAACTCTCTCTCTCTCTCTCTCTCTCTCTCTCTCTCTCTCTCTCTCTCTCTCTCTCTCTCTCTCTCTCTCTCTCTCTCTCTCTCTCTCCAGAGCCTCATGTTTGGCTCCGAATTCCTCCATCACTGCCAATAATTGCTGACCCTTAGAAAACAAGATCGGTGGAGGGAGCAGCACCGAAAGAGGCTTTATGAGCTTTGTAGCTGAGGCATCAGCTGTGTTCTTTGCAACTTCCACTTGGAAACTGCTGAGCAAAGACTTCTGCTTACGATCCTCGTCACTCCCGGGCCTCAACGGAAGTGGAATCTTCTTCGCCATCAGGCCTTTGAAGGAAACCTTGGGAAGTTCTTTAGAACCTATTCATCAAAATGAAATTGTTAGTCAAAGGCACTTCAGACAACGATAATTAACACAAGGAATATAGAACTTACCCATATCTCACGTAAGCCCGTGCTTGATGAAAAGTTTTTTCTTCAATATCACCTCTGGGAAAGTGGCATAGTACGCAAAGAGCTTCTTCACCACGGCTAGGTCCTCCTTAAGGAGAAAGTGTGTGTATTGCTGACCTGCAAAGATAACACAGAAGGTTATCGTTGAAACTCACGAGGGCAAGAGAGAGTCCGAGGAACAGTAATTTCAGGAACCGGATCCGAAGGGGAGCATTGCCATTCACCGGCTACCCAGAACCATTGTGTCCTCCAATGTTTCATGGTGGTCAGATGTCACGTAATAATGAGAGGATGTTGTTCCCTGGTGGTAATGTAGTACCAGTTTGGAATATCAACCTCATCCCTCCAAGTTACCTTATCCCTCCGAGCTACCTTATCCCTCCGAAGTACCCCTTCCAAAGGACTCCTTCTCTTGGCCTTTCACGAAGGACTTTTGCAATTGACTCCTCCTAAGAGGGGACTTCTTCAACTAACTCTTTTTACAAAGGACTCTGTCGTTGGTCGATTCTACTATAGACAAAACATCCAAAAGCTATAAATTCGAACCCCAACCATGAATGCCCGGGACTTCCAAATTTAAGGGACTAGAGCATATACACGTACGTCGACACAAGACAAATGTATATATATGTTGTTTCATATTATCCAAAGATGCACATCTCAAAACGAGGCAGACTTGTAAGCCCTCCAGCTGCTTGAATTGAGCATATTCTCTATGTTATTCAGACAGGCTATTAGCCCTCATACATCTAGGAGTAATATCTTCAACATTATCGAAGGAAACCTTGTAATTCCCCTCCTATTTGAGGCATGCTCGGGATATTGCTATGAACCTATATGTCTTCGTAAGTTCGAAGCATTCTCGAGTATTCTTTTTTGTTGGGAGAAGGGATACACTTTCAAAAATTTGAATAAAGCAGCCCAATACTTTTTTAAGATTGGAGAGCAATTGAGCTAAAAGAGGAGCAAATTTGATATCCAAGGACCTAATTGAAAGAAATCAAAAGTTCGGGGACTCAATTGCAACATCTCAGAAAGTGGAAGACTAAAGATGCAAATATTTCAGGGGCATATTTGTAATAAAAGTCAAAATGCGAGGACTAAATTGAAGAAGACCAGAAGATGGAGGACCAAATTGAAAATCATGGAAAGACGGAGCTGCAGGTGAACCACGTGATCGCGTGGTTCGACCATTTCGCGTTCGCGAAGTCAGCCCATAAACCAACCCGCGAGTTTTCATCACAACCACGCGATCGCGAGGCATTTAGCCACGCGATCGCGTGGTCAAAAAATTGAGCAATAATCTGGGCCGACCCGGTGTGACCCGGTTCGGCCCAAACGCGGAAGGACGCGGATCTAAGCCAAAAAATGGTATTTTTGGGCATTTTGAGTAGGGTTTCAAGCATGCTTTCAATCCCAATTTTTCTTGACACAAACCCTAGCCTCCTTCCCTCTTTTCTCTCTTTTCTTCTTCTTTTCTTTTTCTTTTCTTTGTTTTTGATTTAGTTTGTAAATTAGTTTGTAGTTTAGTTGTGTTCTAAGTTACTAGCACCATTTGGAGCAAGGAAGCAAGGAGTGAGGTGAAGATTCAAAACAAAGTTCAAGGAATTTTGGGGAAAAAATCAAGGGAAGTGATTTATTTCATTATCTTGTATTTTTAATCTTTGATTTCTATATTTTGTGATGTATTTTTGTAAACCTCAACTTTTGTGCAATATTCATATAATGGGCTAGTTATTTTATGTTGGGATGATTGATGTAGCTTAACTTAGTTTAAGTAATTTTAATGTTTGTTTATTAATGTTGAGCTTATTTCATGTGTGTTTGTTGTTGAGATTATTCCATGTGTTTGATTGATCACCAAATATATGTTTTATGAAGTGTATGATAATCGAGAGATATTATGCATTTTAGACCAAATAACAAATGCTCTAGGTTCTTGTTAAGGATAGAGATATACCTTAAACCCTAGATGATCCATTGAGCTATTTTCACAAAGAGTTAATGCAATTGATTGTGCCTTAATCGACATAGAGATATAGTAGGTTAAACCAATTGATTAGGGTTAATATCACTCGAGAGAGGTAATTAGCTAAGCTTGGAAAATCGGGTCTAACATTGTAAATGAGTAATTTATTAATTTGCATGTGTTGAGAAATTACTTAAGCAAGAGTTAAGTGAAATCATGAATCCCAACTATTTTATCTTCCATTTTTCTTATTTTAATTCGGTTTAGAATTATTTTCTTTAATTTAGAATTTACAAAAATTCAACTTTTAATTGTGTGTTTCTTTTTATTGTTAGAATTAAATTAATTAAAGTTGTATAATCTAAAGTAAACATTCCTCGTGGGATCGACAATCCGGACTCAAAAAGTCCACTTTATTACTTGTACACGACCCGTGCGCTTGCGGTACACTATTTCGAGCGAACAAGTTTTTGGCGCCGTTGTCGGGGAATGTTTTTGCTTTGATTATTACTTTAGTTGATTTTAGTTTTAACAATTTGTAATTATTTTTCTTTTATGTTTTATTTTGTTATTTTTGGTTAACCACCACTATTCTAATCTTTCTTGTGTTTGGTTTTCTTTCTATGCATGTTTGATTTTAACATTGGCAAAATAGGAAAGCAATTGCATTGAACAATCTCAACATGGGTGATGAATACATGCTTGAAGAATATTCAAGTTGTGAAATTTGTTACAAGATGCATTGTAATGGACAATGTTTGTTTTCGGGGAATGATTTGATTACGTCGAAACTTATTGGGTTTAGACAATATTTGAAATGCCGAAAACAAGCAATTGATACATTGGATGTAAGTTACATGCTCTTGGGGGATTGTGTACCGGATGATTGGGATGAGGACATCACTCTTGTGGGAGATGGTCCTCCACTATTGAATGAGAAGGTACTTGCAAAGTATTACAATGAGCTTGCCAATTTGGATGAAGATGATATGCTTATGGGGGATGCCATGTATTGGGAAGGATTCCAAATGTGGGGGTATAACCCACTCTTGGGAATTAATAGGAAAAACTTGTCGTTGCCCATTGATTCAAATTTTGGATCGGTCATTCAATCCGAGGAGACATCAACTAAAGAAGATGAGCTTGACGAGAATGACAATTTAATCACACAAGAATCACATGAGGAAGAGATCAAATCAAATTCTCTCAACTTCATTGATTGTCCAATAATTGATTTTGTGATTAAGCCACTTGAGGAGGTGCAAGTCTATTTAGTTGAGTTTGAATTGGATGGAATAGGCAAGTCCCATGACTTTGGAAGGGGCAAGGTGCAAGTGTTTAGATCAAATGAAGAGTGGGGCAAAGCCAAAAGAAGCAAAATGGGCAAGGCATCAAAAGCTATGTTTAGAGTGCCATGAAGAGCTTATGCGGAGAGTCGAGCTAATGACTTTAAAATAAACGCTTAATGGGAGGCAACCCATTCTCTATCCTTTACTTGCTTTATTTTTATTTTTTGCATATTATTTACTTTATTGCATTTTATTTACTTTCTTGCAAATAAGTTGGTTGGGCCAAGTCTCTATCTTCTACATTTATTTTCCTCAAGTTGGGTAGTGTGAAATAGCTCCAATGCATTCTCATTTAATTCTAACATATACTCATATCAAACTTTCAAAGTCAAAATTTGATTAAAACTCATTTTTAAATCACTTGGTTCATATTGTCTTTTATCTTCAAGTGTGATTTAATATTGATGTGGATGGACAAATTGTATTGAATTTATGAGTTAGAATTGAGATGTTGAATGTGATTTAGATTTTTGGGTCATTCACCACTTAATATCTACTCTTTTCTTGTGTTTTCATAGGATGCTCACAAGGTGTTCGATGAAATGCCTCATTGGAGAATTTGTGTTCAATTGATTGGAGGCTTCAACACAAGTTTGGGGGTGGATTGTTGGTGATTGCAATGAAAGTTTCACATGCCCAAGACTACTTATTAGTACCACACCACTTCTTGGGATGTCTAGTAACTTCATTCCTCTTACTTTGATTTTATTTTACACATTGAGGACAATGTGCATTTCAAGTTTGTGGGTGATTTCTTATTGTGTATTGACATGTTAGATAGCCCTGCCGACCAGGATTACGTAGATGTTTAAAATTGTTATTGATTCATGATTTATGACCAATATGCCACTTGTGTCTACTTTTATAAAATGCTTATCCATGCAAGATCATATTTATCTTGAGCACAATAGTCATGATTGATTGTTGGTGAAGTTTGGGAATTGTTGAAGGGTGAAAAGGTTAATGGAGTAGAAGAATTAGGTTGTGAGCTTGTATTTTTAATTTTTATCAACCTATCAAATGTTTCCCAAAACTCTAAATCTCTTGATCCTATTGTAAGACAAGTTTGGAGGAGGTCGACCCGGTGAAGGAGGCGGTCTAGACGTGTGGTGATTCCATGCATGTTGGAAACAAATTTTGTGTGGAGTGTATTTCGCCAAGTATAAGCTAAGTAATGACCGTATGCTAAATTTCTAAGCCCATTTTAATTCTTGCATTGCATTGCCCTATCTCGAAGCCTTTTTGACTCGAGTAATTAAGCTCGTAGGAGTATCTTGAAACTTGGGAGTCACCGGCCTAAAGCTCGCTACATGGGTCAATTAAAAAGCTTAATGAGTAGGGTACTCACACACACACGAAAAAAAAAGCACTTCATTATTGCATTTGCTTAATAAGTCTACCTCACTTCGTAGCCTTTTTGACTCGAGTTATTAAGTCCGTTGGGGTATTTTGAAACTTGGTACCGTTTGATCTTAAAACAATCGGGGAGTTTCCGACCTAAAGCTCGCTACATGGGTCAATTAGAAAGCTCGAGTGGGGAAGGCACGATCATTCATCACGTTAGTTTTTAGAAATCATACATTTGTACTTGCATAAGGCTCTTAGATGAATAGTGGGTTTGAATTGCTTAGTATAAACTTGAATGTCGAAGCACTCATTAGTGGAGAGTCACCGCATTTCTAGGTTGTCGAGATTGTCGGTAAAACACACCCAAACTAGAGTGGAAAAAGAAAAGAGTGATTTTAGAGTACCCTCTAGAATTGCATCCCGGGAGAGGAAAGAAAATTTTTTATTGGGGTATGAATGTCACGAGTGGGAAAGAAAAAGAATTGACCACTAACGGTGGGTAGTTTTGACTTGAAACCACTTTACTCATCAACATTCTCGCAAATTAATTGACAATTGAAAGTGACTATGCACACACACACTGATCGAACATCGGATAAGCTAAACTTCTTTTTGGTAGCATTATTTGGAATCATACTTTTGAATTGATTATACAATTTTGCACTCATGAGTAATTTGCAAGTTATCTAACATTGTTGATCTATTTTTCACATTACTTGATTGCACTAGTAGACAATTTTGCTCGAGACGAGCAAAAGCTCAAGTTTGGGGGTGTGATAAGTGTGCGTTTTACACACTTATTTAGTTCCTAAATTAGCACTTTAATTGACAAAATGAGCAAATCTCTACTTATAAATTGTGTTTATCTTGTACAATTAGGTACAACCTCAATTGAAAAGAAAATGGATAAGATTGGAGAGCAATTGAGCTAAAAGATGAGCAAATTTGATATCCAAGGACCTAATTGAAAGAAATCAAAAGTTCGGGGACTCAATTGCAACATCTCAGAAAGTGTAAGACTAAAGAAGCAAATATTTCAGAGGCATATTTGTAATAAAAGGCAAAATGCGAGGACTAAATTGAAGAAGACCAGAAGATGGAGGACCAAATTGAAAATCATGGAAAGACGGAGCTGCAGGTGAACCACGCGATCGCGTGGTTCGACCATTTCGCGTTCGCGAAGTCAGCCCATAAACCAACCCGCGAGTTTTCATCACAACCACGCGATCGCGTGGTCAAAAAATTGAGCAATAATCTAGGCCGACCCGATGCGACCCGGTTCGGCCCAAACGCAGAAGGACGCGGATCTAAGCCAAAAAATGGTATTTTTGGGCATTTTGAGTAGGGTTTCAAGCATTCTTTCAATCCCAATTTTTCTTGACACAAACCCTAGCCTCCTTCCCTCTTTTCTCTCTTTTCTTCTTCTTTTCTTTGTTTTTGATTTAGTTTGTAAATTAGTTTGTAGTTTAGTTGTGTTCTAAGTTACTAGCACCATTTGGAGCAAGGAAGTAAGAAGTGAGGTGAAGATTCAAAACAAAGTTCAAGGAATTTTGGGGCAAAAATCAAGGGAAGTGATTTATTTCATTATCTTGTATTTTTAATCTTTGATTTCTATATTTTGTGATGTATTTTTGTAAACCTCAACTTTTGTGCAATATTTATATAATGGGCTAGTTATTTTATGTTGGGATGATTGATGTAGCTTAACTTAGTTTAAGTAATTTTAATGTTTGTTTATTAATGTTGAGCTTATTTCATGTGTGTTTGTTGTTGAGATTATTCCATGTGTTTGATTGATCACCAAATATATGTTTTGTGAAGTGTATGATAATCGAGAGATATTATGCATTTTAGACCAAATAACAAATGCTCTAGGTTCTTGTTAAGGATAGAGATATACCTTAAACCCTAGATGATCCATTGAGCTATTTTCACAAAGAGTTAATGCAATTGATTGTGCCTTAATCGACATAGAGATATAGTAGGTTAAACCAATTGATTAGAGTTAATATCACTCGAGAGAGGTAATTAGCTAAGCTTGGAAAATCGGGTCTAACATTGTAAATGAGTAATTTATTAATTTGCATGTGTTGAGAAATTACTTAAGCAAGAGTTAAGTGAAATCATGAATCCCAACTATTTTATCTTCCATTTTTCTTATTTTAATTCGGTTTAGAATTATTTTCTTTAATTTAGAATTTACAAAAATCCAACTTTTAATTGTGTGTTTTTTTTTATTGTTAGAATTAAATTAATTAAAGTTATATAATCTAAAGTACACATTCCTCGTGGGATCGACAATCCGGATTCAAAAATCCACTTTATTACTTGTACGCGACCCGTGCGCTTGCGGTACACTATTTCGAGCGAACACCTAGGTACCCCTATGCCGAGGTATCCCTGTGCCAGGGTAATGTTATGTCGAGGTACCCTTATGCCAAGGTACTCCTAAGCCGAAGTGAGTACCCTGGAAAGGTGACAATATAGCTTGATGTGAGATCTTTAAAGGGATTTGATGGTTGCTTTATCCATATGACATGTAGTAATGATTATAGCAAAAGAAATGGTTTACCTTATGAATAATTAGGATCTTGCCATGTGTAAAGCTTAACACGTGTCACAATCTAAGAGAATTACTCATTCTATAAATAGAGCACACTTGCCTCCAAGGAAAGGGTTAGCATTTTTATACTCTTAACTGAATATTTTACTCTCACTCACTTTTCTCTCTTTTACACATTTATATTTCCTGCACTCAATTTATATTTTTGCTTGAAATGAGCACTGACTTTGGCATCGGAGTGCAAACGGGAGCCACCTCGGCCCCCTTTGCAAACTGATTGTTTGTCACAGTGCGCAGGAGATCCACGTGTTCAAGAGGGAGGAGCTGAGACGTGTTGGTCCAAGGTCCAGTAAGATTTTGTGGTCAACAAATACTATTATAATAAAATAACTAACTAAAAATATGCTCTAATATAAGACTTATTATGAGTAATTCTAACATAATTATTCTAATCTCCATATATAAGAGTGGTAATTACATGTGAACAGGTCTACAGAACCATTAATTCACAATTATAGAACAATGGTTTTGTATTGTCAAGCATATTTTAAAAAATATTTCACGTATGTGCTTCATCTGTGACTAAATATCTTGGCGATTTTCAATTTTTTCACAATCAAGCATATTTTAAAAAATATATAAATGTATAAATTATATTAAGAAATATTTCATATATGTGCTTCATCTGTGACTAAATATTTCACTTGACCCATTATTGTATTTTGTATTATGTTATGGATGTGAACTCAATTGCATGTTGTGATGTGACCTAAATTTGTGTCATGTGACCTAAATTATATTGGTGATTTTAGTTCTATCATGATCTTCTGTTATAGGGTGTGGCCAAATTTGATGGCTCCTGTTTGATATGTGACCTAATTTGAAATATATATTGATATGAATAGTTTCATATCAAGACATATTTCATGTATGTGCTTCATATGTGACCAAATATTTCATGTATACTAAATATGTATGTTCTATATTCTGTATTATGTTGTGGTTGTGAACTCACCTGCATGTCATGATGTGATCTAAATATGTGTAATGCAACCTAACTTATATTGGTGATTTAAATTCTATCATCATCTTTTTTATGTGATGTGACATAATTTGATGCCTCCTATTTGATATGTGACCTAATCTCAAATATGACATTATTCTAATTACACATATGTCATGTCTACATAGGTTATGCAGGTATGGAAGTACATCATACCACGAGACTGTTGGTTTAGGGGTAAAATTACAATAAACAAGAGAGATAGTGTTCTTACAAACTTCAAAGCAAAACTCGTTGAATCCTAGCAGGATATATCGCCAAAGACCTGTTTCTCATACTTCATGGATTGTCATGAAATTTTGTGTAAGCTACAATTGACCAACTATTTTCTATTGAGACAAGTGAAACACCCGGAACCCAATAAGATGTGGTTCAAGATAGTAAGATAGAATGTGAGATTTTGGATGTCAGAGTTCTGCATAGTTACAAGTCTTAGATACAGTGGAGAAGATGATAGAAATAAGCTAGACACCTCTCCATCTATTTCAAGGGATAAATACCTCAGTCAGTTGAATACTATAATTAATGACAATGTTAAGGACATAGATACCTTTCAGAGAGAGACCTTCCAGATGATGATGTTGTGAGACTTGGTATTAAATATCTGATTACTTCATTCTTGTACTCAACATCATATAAGATTTTTTTTTATCACTACTTGTTTACACTTGTTGAGGGTTTTGATGTGATGAATGTGTTCCAGTAAGGGAAGTTGGTCTTCGATAGTACTATCCGTTCATTGAAGGATGGGTTGAGTAAGAGGAATAGTCATTACAGATTAAATGGCCTATTAGTAGCATTTCAGATCTTGATATATGAGACTATTCCTACTTTAAATGGTCATGTTGTAACAAGGATGTCGATCATGTACCCCCATATAAAGAATTGGAAAGCAGATGAGCACCATCAGTTGTGAAGTTGGAAGGGAATGATGTCTTTTCAAACCCCAAACGTAATGTTTTTTAAATGTGTTTTTGAATCATGCATCAGGTTATTTAATTTTTTTTTTTTATAAATGTGACATTCAAATTTCAATGTATGTATAATAACAGATTTAAGCGAATGATTTAGACCCTTCGGATGTGGAGATGATGATGTCGTACATGAATGGAGTGGTACACGAGAAACCATCGCAACCAAATGTTCTACGTGGAGGGACATTAAAGAAAATCCGAGTGCAAAGTTTACGTGATCATGCAGGAACAAGTACAGAGGCTGGTCTCTCTGACCAAAAAATTCTATAACCGTTACTAATGATAACTGAAGGTAGATTTGGTCATCCAGCAGCTGAAATCCATTTTACTTAATCAATAGACTCAGATGATAATTCGTCCGTAATGGTAAGTTTCCATGTTCATGTTTTCATTTGTTGTCTGTTAGAGGTCCATATGTCACAAATTTTATTCAAAAGTGATGTATATCACAAGTCTCAACAACAGTCTTAAGGTAACAACACCTCTATGTCCACCAACACACATGTCACTGCACACAACACACGTTACAACACACTTGGCGTGGATCACATGACACATTATCATACATTATATAAAAAATTTGACATATGTTCTATGACAAACAAACGATTTTGAAATAACAGCAAAATTCAATTTCCAAATTACATAGGTCACATCTCATTTCTTATAGGTCACAACTCACTTTCTTACATAACATGTCCCAGCACACGTGACATATCAGATGCCTCAGGTTTGTGTGCAAACTTCAAATTTACGATATGATATACAATATACTGACAAATGATTTAGAATCACTTTTTAGATGTTTGGAGAATTGAAAATGATGTTTAGTGTAGAAATATCAAGACTTAATCGAATAATAAAAGATTGAGTAAGTAGCTCAATAACATGCAAGCACATATATCATTGTTGAAGTTGGACACGAATCAAAAGATTAATGACATTATTTGTATTCAAGATGATATCAAATCTGATGTGTTGGATGTAAGAACAACTATGAATGGTTGGTCACAATCTGTTGCTTCAATGATCCCCAATTCAATGGAAGAAATAATGAAAAGTTGAGCCATAATAGAAATGCCCATACCATTGCAAATTCAAGAGAAGTGGATGGTGTATGTTGATTTTATCACATACCATTATGCACATATTATAGGTCACATATTGCAGAATAATAGTCACAGAACCTGTTTAGCCACAATTCACATTTGATTAATCTTTCTTTTCATTGCTCAGGGAAAGAACGTTGAGAAAAAAATCGATAAGGGAAATGATAAGATGGAACCTGCAGAAGAATTCGAGTATCCATATGTACTCGAAACTCCATCATTTGATTTAGTCACAGAACCTGTTTAGCCATAATTCACATTTGATTAATCTTTCTTTTTATTACTCAGGGAAAGAACGTTGAGCGAAAAATTGATAAGGGCAATGATAAGATGGAATCTACTGAAGAATTCGAGTATCCATGTATACTCGAAACTCCATCATTTGATTTAGGTGTTTGTTCAACACTTCCCAGTTTAAACTTGGAGAAGCAATCTAACTTTTTCAAGTCCAAAGAAGTACAACAACAAGTGGATATTGTAGTAGCTAAGGTAGTGAAGGAAATGGATATGGGTGAACATAAGGCAATTACAAAAGTTTAGCTATTAAAGAATTAACAATCCGTATGAGGTCACATTTAACACCCGTGTCACATAGAAGTATAGTATAATGGTTGCATACACATAATATTTAATGTTATATAACATTATGTAGGGATCACCACCTTCTGTGCCAACATCAAAACTGCCAGTGAAGAAGGCTACTACACCGACCCGAGTTCTAAAATTTCCATTTGTTGGTCCTCAAGATAAAACGAACATACTATCAGAAAATGTTATCGTGTTTGAAAACTATAAGAAGTATGCAGAAGAAGCTGACATTGTTGCAGTTCAGAATTTGATTAATCAGGGATAAAAAACCAAAAAACAAGTACATCAACTTTCAATTTCTGATATTTATATATGACATTTGCAATTAATCGTAGATTACTGATTAGTCCTTTGTTGATGTTTATAGGAAGAATTTTTCAGACAAAAGACGATTTTATTCGCCCCGCCAATCATGTTCGGTCCAATCCCTATAGAATAAAAAACATTATGGCATTAGCACATTCATTTCGAGTCGTCGTTGACCAGGACAGTTTTATTCCCAATTTAAATATCATAAGTCACATGTCACCACTATATTGGCAATTGGAACATGTCTATATACCTGTGACTCGTGCACATGTCAATCACCTATGACGTAATAAAACACTGATCACATATCACAAATAACACTTGTCACATATGACGCATTATGTCATAGGTCGCTGGTCAACGATCCCAAATAACAATGGTCACAACTATTGTTAACTGTCATTTGACTTTTTGGGAATGCTTTACATTTTGATCAATTTGTTCAATTTTTATTGTGATATCACATGGGTGTATGCTTCTACTATATCCGACGAAGCACAAAGTTCAGTGAGCATGTCAACTGAAGACTTACGATAACTAACTGCGCTTTTCAAGCCATGATAAAACATTTGTGAACTTGATTTGAGGAAGACAATGATTTGTTGAAATCTAAAAATGTTCTACTAGAAGTTATCTCTAGTGGAATAATGGAATTGAATATTCCATGGTCTAGTGTTCAGTATGTACTTTTGCTGATATTACCCACAAATCATGCACATTGGATTCTTGTACAACTGAACATTCTAGAGCACTCAATATTCATATACCACTCCAGCGTAAAGACCTATAGAGAGCATATGTTTATTGACAGTCTTGAACCATTCCTCATACCTACACCGCGATTGATGGATGTTGTGTGCATTTGGAGGAAACCTAAAGATGGTGTTGTAATCATTATGTTTTGTCATATTCAAATTTTTTACACGTCCTTGCATTCCTGGATTCCAAAAAGCACGAAACTCTTCGCATTCCCTTCAGTTTTTAGCTTTGACATGCATCCTAATTTGGAAGCTAATCATCGTGTCATGTCATTTGTCAGTATAAAATCCTAATTCTTCGTCATTTTCTACACTTCACCTTCTTCATTTAGCTTTTGCTCTATATTTCTATTCTCAAGTTGGTCACGTTTGGGAGACCAAATCCGATCTATTGTAGATTGGTTAGGATAAAACAATAAAACAATTAGAACATAACAATTTTTGTTCATTACTTGTGAACTTTTGTAGTGTGATAGGATGAAAATGTCCTAAATTGTGTATATTTTGAAATTTTATCATGCGACTTCTCTTTTCTGTAAATTGATTCAAAATGCATCTTTTGGTTGGCCATGGATGATATTTTTTATTGATAAAAATCTTAATAATTTTTTCTTAGGGTTCTAATGTTTTCCTTGCAAGCCGTATCGTTGAGTTAAGAGGTTTTTTAGCGATAGATAACATCCGTCCTTCTTATATTATACTTCTAAGAGAATCATCTGTTGAGCGAACGTTAATTTGAGAATCACCCTTAACAATCATAATTTTATTTATTCTAAGTTTGAGATGAGTACCTCATACTTGGACTAGTTGTTGGTACATAAATTTTTTAAGGTGAAGAAGAATTGATGATTTACCTTAAGCTGGTCTATTAACACCATACCGATTCATGCACCTTCGGAAGTCTTTCAACCATCGAAGTACAATGTCCAAGGTTTTATGTCTCATAAGTCGATTTCTAATTCGACTTCCTTTGGTACAACAATCCACTCACTTGTTTCTCCAATTGATACAACAATCTCTTCAGAAGTGTCTCCTTCACATTCTAATGTGCAAGACGATTCCTTTTGTTCTTCTAGGATTACTTCAGTTTCTGAAATTACCTCAGTACTTTTTTCTCTTGAACTCATTAGCCAATATGTAATTCATCTTTTTGTCTATGCTAAAATCTTGAATTTTTGGCACATCTACTTGTTGATACTTTTCCATGGGATCACTCAAACTTTTAGCTAGTTTGGCTTTGAGAATATCCTGGTTCTCCAATCGGATGATATTTACAACTTAAGGTTGTTTCATACCCTATTTTTGCCCCACCATTGGCCCATAATTCCTCTGGAAATGCTGCTATTGTGTCCTTGTCATTTCATCAAATAGGATCACTTTCATTACTTGAGGACTAAATGAGTACCATACATTTGAACGATATGGTCGTGGCCTGAAAGTTTTGATGTTCTATGATGGACTGGGAGGCCTCCCAAATGTCCAAGTGTATGGCCATGGACTATAGGATCTCTCATGATATGGCTTTACCTGCTCCTTAAACAATTGGGAATTAGAGTTCTTTGCTTTTTATACTTATTGCTTGCATACTTTTATTTCATCGGCTACTTTGCTAATTTTTTCTTGGTATCTAACGCACAAATTTTCCTCAACTTTTCTTTAGAAATTTAAAAACACTGGGACGTGGTTCGTCCTCTCTTCATCTACCATCGGTTTAAATTTTGACAAATCTTGCATATTGATCTTAGGAATAACCATATGATTTTCGTCCACTGTAATCTTTTTCTTTGAATCAAAAGTAATTCGTCACGATTCAATAGGATCATATAACACATTACGAAAAATCAAGCAATTATTGACATAACTTATCCCAAATCACCCTAGTGGACCTAAGATGTGATGTGCGCCGATGATGATACAAACTAGATGTTGGCCCCACCACTAAGGAAACTGTGACTGTACTAAAAATTTAAGAAAAGTTATAGAGTTTCCTCTATAAAATGGACTAAAACTACCTGAAAAGCAACAAACTTCCTCAAACATATAAATATGATTTAAAATAGGCACACATGCCCCTCTACAACAAACTAATCCAAAGTATAATGCATGTAAATCGATATTTTCTACCAATTAAACGTAAAAGTTCCCAAATGCACTAATCACACAAATTGTAGCAAGCCCAGCTTTAATATACAAAACTCAAAATGGCTTATCCAACATAATAAGCATACTCAAAAAGAAATATATACTATGCAAAATGGCAAAATGAGTTAGTCATATGAGATCATGCACTATGCCACTTACAATACTTTTTACCCTTAATTTGTTCACGGTTTAGCAATCTATGCTTTTCGCTTAGCTTTATCTATTTATCTTTCTATAGCCGGTCAAATATTATAACGACCTTTGTTACATCATATGAAAACACTCCGATCTTTTGGTTTTCCTCTTTTGCCAGTTCATTTTTATTAGATTTCTAATTTTATCAATATAGGATATTCATAAGTGTACCCTTTGACCAATTCGACCAAACAAACTTTGGCTTCATCTTGAAAATGTTAGAACAAAGTCTAGTTATTCTCTGGAACTTAATTTTTTCTCTTCTAGCAGGCCTCTTTGTAACTTTTTATAGTAAGTGCTGACTAAGGCTGACGCCATTTTTTCCCCATGTATTGCAAGTGATTTACTGAAGAGGAAATTAAAATTTGATGTTCTGGTACACTCTCAAGCTTTCTCCAATTTCGGTTCTCCATTTTCTTTAATTTCCAAAAATACCATGGTGTAGGAATTGAAAATAAATTTTGGTCCCATAATTCTTCAACTCATTCAAAAATGCAAAACTTGTAATCCTGTACCATTACTATAGGCATCAGTGGCTGCAAATGTTGAGTGTTATTCATAGATATGCTAAGTTAAGAGAAGGAGCAAACAACTCGTTGAAAGGTAAAATTATTGGTTAGTGAAGTTGATTAGATACTATTGTGAAGAACACATTTCTGGTATATGAATACGTGACTTTTGGAGGCATCCTAGGGATCAACTCTTCATATGTTTATTATTTATTTATTTCATTTAATCATAACTAAAATTCCACATATCGCCAGTCTAAATTTTCAAAGTTTTTTTTTTTTATATCCATTTGCTTGTTTTTAACTCAAATAACTAACCAAAAGTGCTTAGATTAATCATAAATAAGTTCTTAAACAAAATTCAAAAGTAAATACTTATATTTTCTTGAAAGAAGTTGATTGTATGCTTGTAATTTTGTCAATAGTACTCTTTTAACTTTTAAATAGTCATGTCTTCCCATGCATAGATTGGACATTTTCAGTTTAAAGCTCAACTAACGTGCACGTTCACCCTACTAATTATTTTATATGTTACAAATAACTATGTTCTTACTAATCGTTATTAATATATTATTTTATAGTCAACAGTCAACAACTAATTTGTCATATTAACTTGCCATTGAATTTGAAGTCATATTATACGGTTGGATTCCATCATGTAAAAGCGGTATACTAGTTAAAAACAAAGGTATTATTTTTATTTTTATTTTATTCAAATAATTTTTTAATAATTTGGATTAGTTATGTAATTTTAAATTTTTTTATAATTATTGTAATATAATATTATTTTTTATACCTTTTGTATTTATGTTCATTTTGTATAAGTGTTCAAACTTTAAGAATACTTAACGAAATCGATATTGCGAATAGTAACTTTCGTGTATTGCACAAGTAAAATACTAGTTTTGTATCAAATTAACCTATACAATGAGAGAGGAATATAAGAAAAGAAATAGATAGTCAAATTCTAATATGTTTTATTGAGAATAAGATTTCATATATATATATATATATATATATATATATAGGCTCAAAACAAAAGTCACACTTATAGGCTTATTAGATAGATAGCACCTCAAGCAAACCAAATCCGAACACAAATCATCTCCATTAATGTCTAAATGCCCATTATAACTCAGATACTGCTCAAGATTCTCATATGACGTAACAAACTGCTACGAGTTTCACACCTGACTTCTCCAAATTGAATAGAAATCCAAATGTCTGTTCATATTCTTTAAATTGTTCAAATTGAGCTTAAAGAGAAGATCGAGCCTGATCAATTATGAAGAAAAAGTAATCACCTCTGAAAGCATCTTTAGGTGTTTGTTGTACTTCATTAAATTGTTTCTTTTTCCGAATGACACTTTTTCTCGAAATATAGCTTCAATCCCCATTTCACTTGCCATTTTTTTACCTTCATCCATGGCACAATCAAACCCTACTGTTCTATAGTCATCAAAAAACTCTAAGTCTTTGCAAGAGGTTGATTCCCACTTTGATATCCATGTTTTTGGCCTTAAGAAACTTGCTCACAGCTTTGATTGCATGCAACAAACTGTACAAAATTGTCATTCCTAGCAAGAATTCAAAATTCCCTAGTTCATATTTTGCTAAGGCCTTAACTTCACTCTGTGTCTTAGGATCTCCAGTTGTATTGGCCAATTCAAGTGATGCATCTCTTATATGTACAGTTTGCTCCTTTATAACCTTTACATTGTCAACATGGCTTTCCCAGCGTGGTTGCGACAATGGCTTAAGGGTCCACCATCCACATTATCTTTGAAAATTTTCCAATGTTTAGGGGAAGATGAGAACAATGTATAGATACACTGAACTATTCTAATCAAGTTTCTAGCCTTTCTACAACATCTCACCATATCACATAGTGCCGGCTCAAGTAGCATTCTTTGTTCTCCTTTATGTCACCGCTCATGTTTGATCCATTATCGTACCCCTGCCCTCTTATATCATCAACATCGAGCCCAAGTATGTTTAACTCATTAATAAGCTCGACTAACAATCTAAGTCTAGATTTATCATCTACCTTTAAGAATCCAACCCAAAACAACTCTTCCACCTTTGGTAAGTTCGTTGAATCATCCACACATCATAGTACACGTGATATTTGTTCCTCGTGACTTGCATCTGGCATTCAATCAAGAATGAATAAGTAATATTTTGCGTTCTTAACCTTCTTCAAAATTGCATTTCTAACCTCACCAGCAAGCATCTGAATCAACTCCTTCTGAATTTTAGGATCGAGATATGTGTATTGAATCTCACGTGCTTAAGTGTGTCGAACATGATCTTCCATCACCGGATCGAATTCAACAATCATTTCCACTATTTTCTATAAAAAAAAATTCAGTTATTTTCACCGTATAATTTCTCATTATCTCCTCGAAAATCCAATGTATTTTTAGCTAGCCTTTTCACAATGGAAATTATTTTTGTTAGCACTTTCTTCCAATTTTATTTTTCATTGTTGATCAGTAGTTGCATGCCGCCATCAATTGTCTTTCTTTTTCAAATTTTATTTTCCATTTCAATACAACTAGTCATGCAATGTATATGATCATTACTTCCTTCATGACTTTTTATATGACTATGCATATTACGCCAATCTTTATATCCATCACTACCCAACTAACTGATTCTATGCATCATTTCTTCCTTCTTAAACAACTTGCAATAAAAGAAAAAGATTATATCCAAAGATTTGGAATAAAATAGCCATCTTCGATCCATTGTTTGCCCATTTTGGCAACAACCGAGTATATTGAGATGCATCAAAATGTCTACCAGTACTATCTTTAGGAAGCACGATGCCATCAATTCTTTTAGGACCCTTTTCAACTAAATAATCTATCATTTTTTGATCAATGAGTTTCCAATTCCCTAGATCCTCCAACTCCAAGTCCACTTGTTGAATACCCTCGGTAGGTCCAACCACTTCCTCATCCTCGGGAAATTGATTCACATTGGGAAGCCCACTCGCTTCCTCATTCTCATTTGATCCACCCAACTTTTCATCTTCATTCTCTTATTCCTCCTCAATCACCACACCCGTAGCCAATCTTTTGTTGCCACTGAAATTAAAATACTTGTCAAGATCTCCTGCTTGACTTTGAATCAATGCCTCTTATTTCTATTTCCTTTTTTGTTTTTGGGCTCCCAACATATATTTAGGAGGCATCATGTAAGGCTATCTACTATCAACAAGCCTAAAAAATTAACAATGTCGCATTTTATTACAAGTCAACAGTCAATACACATAAATGACAACGAATATTATATAAATGACAAATATATATCATTTAAGTAGATAAACAAGTTATAGCAGATATGTCATGGAAGCAACATGGACTACAAAAAACTCCATGAGGCTATATGACACTGTTTATGATCAAAAAGTCAACTAAACAATAATTTATTGATATACAGTTCAAAGTTAAAAGAATTAAAAGACAATTAAGAAAAATAAGGTGAAAGACACTTTACCGTCAGCATTCATTAACCAATCTAGAGCTATGGTCCCACCATCCGAGGTTATAAAAAGCTGTCTGGAAATTTCATAGAATCAGTCCTATCAAAAAACTTTATTTCGTGTAACAACTGATCTTTGCAAATATTTTAGTCCTAAGCTATCTTGGGAAATGCAGAAATTCAAATGTACTAATATGCAAATTAAAATACATTTGCATTATCATCCTAATTATTCTTGTTTCAAAAGAGTGTAAAGTGTAAATAATCTGCGATGCATAAATGTTATTCTATCAAACCTCACCTCTTATAGTTAACAACAGATGACCTTTGTAATGACTCAAAAAATTATGACATCCTTAATTCTTCATTATAATGTAATATGTTATTTTTAGAATTTATTTAGGTATTTTAGAATTTAAAGAAAGAAATATGGAATTTTTAATTGAATGAAAAGTTACGAAAAATATGTTTAAGTGCATCTTTTTTTCGAGACTTTTTTTATCCCTTCCGACCTCCTTTTAACACATGATATATGTAAGAATAAGTTCTCAAAAAGAGCTTCAAGAATCTGAAATCCTTTTCTTAGTTAGACCAATGGACAAACTCCAGTGAAATTTTAAAGTTAGTACTTTACCGAAATGGTAAAGCAAAATTGTTTTAAGTAGCTTATTTTGGCAGGTCATAACTTTCTCCTACGCTGTCCATTTCTCGTGCCATAAAATGTACAAGAAAGTACTTCATGAGTACTTTGAAATGGTACCAAGAACGCAAGGTTTCGATCTCGTTTGATACCTCGAATTTGAGCCTAAACAACACTTCTCGAAACTTGATTCAAGCATGAGGTGGCTTGCTTGGTTGGACGCAGCATCAACCTCATCTTCACTTCTTATCCTATTATGATTATACAGCTCATGCTTGACACTTTACACCTCTTACTTGCATGCCAAAAACCTTACACCTCTATCTACTAATCATTTTCTATTAAAAACTTAGTTGCAAAGTAAGGTAGAAAATCACCTATGGCCATGAGCTTACTTCCTCTTCATGCATCCAACAAATTCCATAAATACCCAAGGCTTTGAAGCATAAACTTACAACTAAAAATGAAGGAGAGAAACACTGTCAAAATGGTTCTTCAACTTCAAAACCCTAGGTAAGGATTCTATGTCAAAATTATGTTTCAATACATTTTAATTCCTTCTTTTCATTGGAAGACATGTTTGATCAAATCCCTTATCAAATTATATGATTTTGGATAAAAAAAATCAAGAAAAATGAATTTCAGACTCTAAAAATGCGCTTAGTGTTGATACCTGGACATTTGATGTGACACCATGTTCATCTGGGCTTAAAACGATGGAAAATGGCTTTCTAACACTTAGGTGTCGACATCAAATGGACAGGTGTCAACCGAACTTCATTCAGCCATAAATTTTTATTTACAACTCCGATTTACAATTCGTAAAGTTTTTTGAACTCCTAATTTGATTATCTTTCCGTTGATATATTGCACACCTATGTAGATGTACTATGAATTATACCTTTATTTCTCCACATACTGCATCTAGAATTAGCTGATAGACTTCCATTCCATGGGAAAACAATTCTAGGATGCGTTATGAATATATTCATCAATTAAACGGTGAGTTGAATATGTTTAATTGAATTATATGGTTTCATTAAAAGTGAGTGGATATGTTTTTGTAAATTATGATTCATTGTAACGTGAGTTGGATATGCTATTTGAATTAGTTGGTTCATGATGAATGTATTTACTTGGATTAGTTGAATAATAAGTGAGTGATATATGTTATTTATTTTTGATATGTCTATGTAAATTATATGATTATGTGAATTATATGATCCATTATAAGTGAGATCGAATATGTTAGTTGAACTGTTTAAATAATGATGTGAGTAGCATATGTTCATTTGAAGCATTTGATTAATGACATGAGTCGGATATATTTATGTGAAACGTGAGTCAAACATGTTTTGATGAAATGACATTTGGTCTATGTTTCGAAATACATGGAATTTGATGGATGATGAATAATAAAAGAAAGTTTATGTATAAAGAAATGTTTTGTGCATGAGGATTATAAATTTGAACTCTAGCCCCCTCGGTAATTAATGTGTTGTTTCGCATATCGATATTGATGATGTCGGGAGCACCTCACGACTCCGAGGGTTGTGCGGACAATATGGTGATTTAATATCCCTGTTGAAGTTGAACAAGGTGAAAGATGTCAGGGACGTAGAAGTCCTAGATGATGAAATAGTCTTATGTAATCTAATGTGTTATAGCCATTATATCGATATCCAGGTCATGGAAATGATAAGCGCTTTGGGGGTAGAGGAGATAATATATAATTGGGCCCTAAAAACATGTTTTTAAAAAAAAAAAAAAAAGAACATGCATATGCGTCTAATACTCAACTAACATGATTTATGAAAAGAACGTGCATGTGCATCGACTACTCATCGTACATTTGAACTTATCTTGAGTATGTGAAGTTGACTTGTATATCCCAATGTGCAATAACATATGTGTACCATATTCTACTCATTGGTCAAGTTTGTGCTCATTCCACGACATCTAACATTTCAGGTAATAATAGAAATGAATTAAAGAAGGTTGACATGGATCTTCAGAAAGTGGGACAGATAGTGTTGCGCTAGGTGACGACTTGTGAGTTGTAGACATACCACCGAATAGGAATTTTTCTGTTTATATAGCCACACTTGTATTGAACTCAAGATCATGATTAAAATTAATATCACTACTTTTTAAATAAATGAATTTTATTTAAGTGATTTTGAAAAAAAAAAAGGTCTTGAGAAATTCGGTGCGTTACAAGTAGTATCAGAACATTATTCTTGAAAAGGATTTGAAGAAAATTGGGGTGTGACAACCTTCCAAAAAAAATGTAAAAATTGAGTTTGAAGATGAGGACTGCATAGTCATGGAGTAGATAAATGCCTATTTTTAATCACCCAAATATAATAAAAATTAAATATAATTAAACCACCTTCTTTGAATAATGATACAGTATAAAACCAATGACATAGAAACAGGGAAGAAACTCCTTGATAAACTATTGTCATGGTATAAATATACTGGTGCTATTGTTAAGCTAATTTTAACATCTATGTAGTCCAGTGCAAGGCACTTATCATCTACATGTTTAACAACGTATGACTTTGCAGTCTTTTTTTTGCAATTGTAAATTAAACATGTTTAACTATGAATTAAGTACACATATAGAAGAAAAACACCAAGAAAGATTCCAAAACTTCAACCAAACGTCCAAACCATTAAAATTGAATATTTCTCAAGTCATGAAGAGGACCCCATGTCTCAATTTAAGCCCTCGTGAAAAGGTAATTAGGAATAAAAGACATTGCCTACTCACAAACCATAATTAAACATATATCATATTAAAACAACCATTTTTCTTAATCTCTTTTGAAATTTGCAAACCCTTTTTAATGCAAATTCAAAGCCTTGCATTAATTGTGAAAATTTTCACATGTCCACCCTTAAAATTAACAAGACTCTTGTTGAGACAACAATGTTCGAAGATGGCAAAATCAGCAAAAAAAACTATAAAATCGGCAAAAAATATTATAAAATCTACAAGGAAACAGCAAGGCTGCAAAGGCCGAACCGAAAATGAGCATTAATAGTCTTGAGGTTTTTCCGTACAGGTATCGAGATATTTTGATGATTTTCGAAACTTCACAGCTTCAAAATCGACGACGGTGTGTATCCTAATCTTGATGATTTTCGAAACTTCAGCTCTTCCTTCAACTGTGATCAATACTGCAATTATTCCCCACACCCATATATATATATATATATATATATATATATATATATATATATATATATATATATATATATATATGTATATAGCTTTCACACTGCTTCTTATCACTCTTGATGTAGATATGGACTGTGTAAATGTATTCATGAGAATCATGAGATACAATACTGAATCATACAGAATTCTGGTGCCGATATGTTGCAAATATATTGAGCTCCATTGAATTGATCTTTGCTGCGTTGAGGATGAATAGAAGGACATAAGGGATTAGAATAGGATATGATGCCAGTGGAGACTTGAACCCAATAAGGATCACAGATGATAACTTGCTTCGTTTCTACATTGAGTTGAAGAGAAAGGATGCTCAAGTCTCTTCTTTTGCACTACGAATGGAAGTGGATAACGTTTCAACGAATGGAACTTGAGTTTCACGTGACTTGACAGACATTCGAAATGCAATAATTGTAGAGAACCGTTCATCCCAAGAGACAACACAGTTTATGAAGCAGACAAGTTCACAAATTCCTTCTATACAAGAATTTGCTTCCACCCTGCCAGTTACTGTGCAAACTGATATGGATGATGAAGTTTATGAAAACAGTGAAGTTGTAACTGAAATAGGGCTGGAATCTATATCAGAAAACCAGATATTTCGAGATAAGAATTTGTTGAAGAGCACCATTGCATTTTACGCAATACGCAACCAGTTCCAGTATAAGGTATACAAGTCGGACCATCGAGAATATGTGCTGAAATGTTTTAGCTAATCATGCAATTGGAAACTCGGGGCATCAAGAATGGGTTAGACAGAATTATTTAAAGTACATTACATTCGCAACGTACATACGTGTGATACGAAATTAGTGATTTGAGATCATAGGCAAGCTAACTGTTCACTTATAGGTGATTGCTTAAAGCACAAGTACACCTCCGCTAGGATAATCTACACTCCTATTGACATTATGCATGACATGTCTACTACTTATGGGTTAATGATAAGATATGGAAAGGATTGGAGAGCACGAGAATATGCCTTGGAGAAGGTGATGGGTAATCCTGATGATGCATACAGTAGGCTACCATCTTATATGTCGGAGATTGAGAAGAAGAACCCTGGGTCAAAGACAACTATAGAGATTGACGGCGATGGGCATTTTAGGTATGGTTTCATGGCGCTCGATGCTTCCATACAAGGTTGGATACATTGCAAGCCTATAGTCATTGGGGATGGAACCTTCATGACTGGAAGATACGGTGGTACACTATTTACAGCTTGTACCCAAGATGCCAATAATATACTATATTCATCCTAGCATTTGGGGTTGGAGACTCAGAAAATAATGACGCATGGACTTGGTTCCTTCATCGATTCAAGGAAGTTTATGGAGAGAGGGATGAAATGGTAATTGTATCAGACCGACATCCAAGCATCGAACATGCAGTCCATGTGGTGTATCCAAGGGTGATGCATGGTTTATGCGCTCATCATCCTCTATAGAACCTGAGGTCAACATATGGGAATTCTGGAAAAAACATTGCTCGATCGTTCATTGCAGCAGCTAGTGTTGAGTGCATTTTTATACACTTTTTATACCTTTAAATTAGTATATTTTGGAATATCTTGAGCAAATATCTACTAATTTATGGATATTTTATGTTAAATAGGTTAATATCCAAGTTTGAGGACAAAAACCACAAAAGGAGTGAAGATTTTGCTGAAATTCCAAGTTCGGGGACCATTTTGCCACTTCCGGGAAGTTTTGGACAAACCACGCAATTAACCAAGGGACCAAGCAGATGGAAGAGCTGGAAAGTGGCGACAAGCAAAGACAGGAAAGCATGGCAAGCAGAGAAAAATGATGGGAAGAAAGGCTGGAAAGGTGGAAGGGAGAAAAACGAGGTGCAGGCTGTTGCTGAGAGAAAAGATAATACACATATACATATACACAGCTGGAGACAGAAGAGAGGAGGAGAGGAGGAACAAAAGGGAGTTGCTGGTGACAGCAGCAATTACTGGTTCCGGAACTGATCTGCAGGGGGGTTGGTGACAGCAGCCTCTAAACTTATATTGTTGATTACTACTGTTAGGAGATAGATAGATAGATAGGAAGAACCAGACGGGGGTGGCTGGAGGACTGGGATTGCAACCTGGTGACAGGAGGTTGCAACTGGTTTACTGGTTTGCTGCAATCTGGAAAGCTGTGTAGTGTAGGTGCTGAGAAAGGAGTTGCTGTTGCAGAGGCTGAACAAGGAACTGATGCTGCTTTAGCTGCTGCCTGGTTGCTGGTTTGCTGCTGAAACTGAGGGACTGCAAGGAGGTTGCTGTTGCTGATAATTTGCTGATTGCTGCTGCATTTGCCGGTGCTGGACTGCAAGCTGTGTTGGTGATTGCTTACTGCCATTGCTGGTCTGCTGACTGTGGAAGAAAGCTGTGCAATTGCTGGAGATACCTGTTGCTGGGATTGCTGCTGCTACCTGTATTGCTGCTGATGATACTGGGCTGCTGAATTCTAAGGACAACTGGACTGCTGGTTCTTAAAGCTGCTGGAAGGTTGTCGCTGAAGTGCCATTGTTGCTGGTGCATTGCTGGAGACGCAGGGAATGGTGCATTGCTGGAGATGCAGGGAAGAAACTGGTTATTCTTGTTGGAACTGCCGGCTGCAAGGAAGAAGACATGAGGGAAGAGGCTGCTGGTGAACTAAAATGAATGGGACTGCATAGCTGAGGAAGAAGTCAGTGATCTTATTTGCGGCTGGACGCAACTCAAGCAGCGAGCCAAATTCACAATATTCAAACTCCGGGTTTTTATTTTTAATGCCTCTTGTTATTTTTATTTTCGAACGCATGTGTAGCTAAATTTTGCTAGTTGGGATGATTGACGTAATTTAAATTGCACTTAGTTATTTTTAAAGTTATTTACGTATTTTGCGCTTTTTAATTTCATGCATTTTAATTATTGTCATTTAATTTCAAGTACTTTAATTTATGTCGTTTAATATTGAGTATTTAAATTTAAGTTTAATGTCATGCATTTATTTTGAGTAGTTAGTTTTGTTTACAAAACTTGAAAATTAATTAAGTGTCGTTTAAATGAAATCATGAATCCCAACTATTTTAATTTATCATTTTCCGCATTATCGTTAGATTTTAGAATTTACTCGTTTAAATTTCGCATTCAAAACCATAATCCAAAACTTCATTTTGTGACTTCATTGTTAGAATTAAATTAACTAGCATGTGTAATCGAAGTATACATTCCTCGTGGGATCGACAACCCGGACTTTTCTAGTCCACTTTATTACTTGAACGCGACCCGTGCGCTTGCGGTACACGATTTTAGCGAACAGCTAGGTCATACACTATAAATGAATTTGAGTACCACATGTAGCAACTCGATCAGATCAATAAAGGCATCAGGAAGGACTTGGTAGCTATCTCATACATAATACATGCATTTTCTTCATTTTATTTATTTAGTTCTTAGCCAGTAATGATGTAAGACCGCTTTTCATTTTTACGTGCAATTTTAAATTTCACGTAATAGTCTTGTGAATGTTATTATAAAT
This sequence comes from Ligustrum vulgare, assembly GCA_963555705.1. Classification (NCBI taxonomy): domain Eukaryota; kingdom Viridiplantae; phylum Streptophyta; class Magnoliopsida; order Lamiales; family Oleaceae; genus Ligustrum; species Ligustrum vulgare. The sequence continues at coordinate 31,655,472 of OY743178.1, forward strand.
TATAGATTTATGATCTTTAATGCCTATAATTGGAATTATTTTGCAGTGGAAGGACTTGGACGTCGTCTCGATCAATGTACCAATTTGAAAGTTTATAAATTGGTTATTTTAATTATTTACGTGCAATTCTATGTGATTAATTGTTTTATTGCCTAAGCATGTTATTTTCTATTTTATTATGCTAATTTGAAACTTGGGGGGGGAAGTTTAGTGCCAATCGAGAGTAAATAGAACTTATAGACTTACTTAAACAAAAGAGGAGATTTGAGGGACTGATTTGCAAATTTCAAAAGTTTATATCTAACCCTACCTTTAACAATCTCACTCACGGTCTCTCTCTCACACCCGACATCTCTCTCTCTCTCTCTCTCTCTCTCTCTCTCTCTCTCTCTCTCTCTCTCTCTCTCTCTCTCTCTCTCTCTCTCGGCTCTCTCTTCACGTCACAGCCTCACCTCCCTTACTCTCACCTCTCGCCTCTCGGTCCCGCCCACCTCCACTCTTCCCCGGAAACTACCGCTGACCGTCACCCCCCATCACGGTAAGCCTCATTTTCCCCTTCCCCTCTCACACGCACACACACACGAAACCGAGCCCAACCCTTTCCTCGGTCACTCACCTACCCGCGCACACGAGTTTGCACACACACACACATACACACATTCATATGTTGAATTGTATGTATAGGTTGATGTATAAATGGAACTTAATGTAAGTATATATGTATTTTCTTCACAATTTTCAGATTTTAATTTTGTTTGATTTTCGAATTTAACCATAAATTAAGGGTTTAGTGATGTTTATGATTGTGAGTATTGATGTATGGGAATGTGTATATTATTATGTATGTATGTATTCATATTATATATGTGAAATTTCCAGATTTCAATTTGCTAGCCTAAAATGCAATTTTATGTATTAATTTCAAATCTGGGAATTTTATGATGATACTAATATCTATAAATATAGTTATCGAATGTATGTAACTTTCAGACTTTAAATGATAATATTATTTAATTGACTTTCTATTGGTTCAATGTTGATTTTTATGGAAATTCTCAAATTTGGGGATTTCAAATAATCAGGTTGTTTAAACTGAATTTTAATGTACATTTTTATTATAAGTGTTATTTTCAGATTTATGAGTAATTAGAACGCTAATTGAAATTGTCCATGTGACAATTAAGTTGTGATAATATTGAGTAGTTTTGACTTTTGAATAATTTGATAAGTAAGATTTCGATGTTTCTTACCCTTGAATTTAAACACTTATTTCGAATGTGATAGTATATGTGTTTGACATGAGTGAAGGACACATTTGAGTTAAATTTTTGAGTGTAATAGAATTGTTAACCTCAGTTAAGAGTTTTGTTTATAATATTGAATAGGATGATGAATGTGTTTGTTTCAAATCTAAAGTTATACCTTATTTATGAATGGATATAATTAGGAATTTTGGTACATTGACGTCACGGGCATTCGAGACTTTTCCACTTGCAAATTCAGAAACGGTAAATACTAAGAACTTCAGGTAAGTAAACTTCCCCTATTTTCATTGAAGTTAAATGTTTAATGTGTAATTAATGGGCTTAAATTATATTCTTGAAATTTATTTGCTTGTGGTGCTTTCTATGAACTTTATACATGTATGTGTTATTAAGAGAAGGTTAAGCATACATGTTATCATGTCATTGCATCGTCAAACATGCATTTTCATTGAGTTGGGGAAGTCAAATGATTTTAAATGAAGAATGTGGTAAGTTTTAGTTTCCTCAAAAAGGATGTATCCCAAGTTTTAAGAATAAATTGATGTACTTCTATGCCATGAAAGGTGTGAGTGGGAAATGGGGCGCGAGAGACCGGCTTAGCCGAATTAAATCGATGTAGTAGTTGGTGAATATTAAACCGCCTTGCGGTGACAATTGCCTAACCGTTTGGCGGTGGCAAATATTAAACCGCCTTGCGGTGACGATTGCTTAACCGCTTGGCGGTGGCAAATATTAAACCGCTTTGCGATGACGATTGCTTAACCGCTTGGCGGTGGCAAATATTAAACCGCTTTGCGAAGCGGTGACGATTGCTAAACCGCTTGACGGTGGCAAAATTTTAAACCGCTTGACGGTGGAAAAGTGATAACCTTGTTTTGAATAAGGAAATGCGCCCACTGCATTCTGACTGGCTAGAAGATACACTAAGTGAGTTCACGATAGAAATGAAGTTAAAGTTTTTTTTTGAAATGTTTAAGTGAAAGTTTGGAAAGTATGAATGTCTTGAGAAGTAAAGTAAACGAGGTTAATTACTTTGAATGGTCTAAGGAATTTCATGTCATGAGCATGCATCACGTGCATAAAGTTTACTTACTGAGCTTTAGCTCACCCCAATCCCTCTCCAAAATTTCAGGTGATGAAAGTTAGATGAGATGAGGAAAGCACTTGACGACAGACTCAGGCTATACCTACCTTCAATTTTTTGAAAATAAAGTTAAATTAGAATTCATTTAAGTTTCTCATTAATTATTCCTTCATTTTTTATTGTTAATGGTTTGATTTCAATCAGCTTTGAATAAGTATTAGTGTAGTATTAGAGGTTAAATGACCTCTTATTTCATTTGCTAAAGTTTATTTACTTGGAAATATATCGTTGAGGAGTTTGGGACTTATTGAATGGTTTTGATGATGTATGGGATTGAATGAGTTGAGATGTATGCTTTAAAATGGTTTTGAAGTCCCTCTACAGGTTGGTTAAGTCCAATTTATAGAGGAGACTCTGGCGAAATTTTTGTAGAATTTTATATATAAAAAAAAATGTTGAGGTTTGAAATGTTTTATTTCCGCATTTAAAGTGAAAGGAAGTTAACATGCCTAAGTTGAAGATTTTAAACTTGGGGTGTTACAAATGATGTGCTTACCTGGACATTGGAAAGTTATCTTTGGTTATCCAAGATCATTTAAATGTTCTCTGTTATGACAACAGTTAGTGTAGCCTGTTAGTTCACACAATTTATTTAGTTAAGCCGGATTATGTTACTATTTTACACTTTACATTATGATATTCATATAATCAAATGCATGATTGGTAGCTGGGATTAATGGTTTACATGTTGCAAGAGCAATATAATCCATATCTGGCATCGAGGCAAATAGGATCCGATTTCACACGCGTTCTATTGCATGGACTTTTGAGTTAGTAATTATATCAGTTTGCAACATTTGATTAGAATCCTTGGTATTGTACTATATATGTAATATTAATAATGCTTATATGGTTGGTTTCATCTTTCCCCAGGAGAATGTTGGTTTTGAAAAATGGTCAAGGGCACATGCACTGACGAATCGATTTTCAGCTATGACTTCAAATATAGTGGAGTCGATAAATTCAGTGACGAAACCTGTAAAACATTGCCCGATTTATTATTTGTTTGAATCCTTGTGGCACATAGTACAAATGTGGTTCTCCAAGAATAGGAGTTTAGCACAAGGGATGTTCACACGACTAGCTGGCAAGCAAGAAAGACATCTGAAGACAAATGCGAAGCGCTCTTTGAAATTGAAGGTATGTAATCCTTTTTTGCTAATTAAATAACTGTGGAGGGTATATTACAACGCTAACGACATTACATGTAATCCTAACCTTGAAATCATTTTCATAGGTATCATCTTCGTCTGATATCATGTATCAAGTATCAGATGAGAACACCCAACATATTGTTGATATGCTGGAAATGAAATGCACATGCAGTCATTTCCAGATTGATGGAGTTCCATGTCCACACGGGTTGGCTGTGATCGGGGAGAAGGGAGATCAACCTTATAATTATTGCTCCATATACCACACTAAGGAGTCCTATGTTGATACGTATGCTGGATGCATAGTTCCACTTGGCGACCCTTTGCAATGGAAAGTCAATAATGGTCCATATCAAGTGGATATCTTGCCACCTAAATCTAAGCGGCCGGCGGGTAGGCCGAGGAAGATGAGGAGGCGAACAAGATTGGAGTCATTGACCCCGACAACATGTGGACGTTGCGGTGAGAAGGGACAAAACAGGAGAACATGCAAGCAACCTCTCCCATTGATTAAAATGCGAAAGCGTAAAAGAACAGCGGCTGCAGTTACAAAGGACACTGAGTAGATTGCATTGGCTGGTGTTATTTTTAACTCTGATGTTATATTTTTATTATGAAGTAATTATCAGTCCCAAATGAAATCATAGAGATGCCGTCATCACCGTGGTATCTTCACCAGAAACAATTTGACGACTGTAATAATAATAATAATAATAATAATAATAATAATAATAATAATAATAATAATAATAATAATAATAATAATAATAATAATAATAATAATAATAATCAGTATGTATAAGATTTAATCAGTATGTATAAGATTGTTTCATGTAACTTCTTCATCATAAATGAAATGGAGTTGACAGTTTATTAGTCAAGAGTATTAATGATATAGAAAAAATGGTCGAATGGATTGTAGAAAATTGGAATGAAAAGGATTAAAAAGCAAATTGCAAATTTTGCGTCTGATAACCATTTAGGGTCGATAATATGTCTATTTTGGGTATCTCAACAAGACGAGTGCAACTCACTGCTTTGCAGTGACCTATGGTAGATTTTGGGCTTTTGAGATGGTTTAGGCAGTGAAATGTAGGTTTTTATATTTTATCTTTGATCATAATTAGTATATCGTATTTGTGCAGGGCATTTATCATGTTTTTCCTTGTTTATTTTAGTTTCATTATTTAACTAGAATTAGGATTATCCTAATAATGGTATAATTCAAGTACACAACACATATAAGAGTTTGATTGAAAACCAAACTATCTAAGCGAAGTATGTTTGTGATTGAATGGTAGTTCAAAATATCAATGGCGTTTCCATTGAGTGACTGATAAATCAAAAAAAAAAAACCAATGGCATAAAATAAGATAGCATAAATGTTTTGAATCCAGAAAAGGTCATACTAAATGAATCCTGGAGTTCTCAAGTAAATGTGAATTGAAATTGTGTGTATTTTTAGACAGAATAGAGGTGTGACCACAATCCGCATCATCTGTTATATATTTCAATTGATTTTTTTTCTAACCTATGACAAGTTCCTGGAGTTCTTTTCTCAACCATTTGGTGTGTAATCACAACTACTTGTTCACAAGCTACTGTCAGATTGTATCTAGGCAAGTGGAAATATTTTAAAAAATGAATAAACTGAATGTAAACATTTAATGATCATAATGTTTTTTTTTTATTTATTTCTGCCAAAATACCAAAGATATTCGACCTGACATCACTCCAGAGATTTTATTGTTGACCTGAAAACTGGAACTTCAGTTATTTTTTAACTACAGACTGAATACTAGCTGCAAAACTAAGAAGACGACGTAGAAATAAGAGTAACGTAAATCCAATTACATATGTAGCAAAGAAGGTCAATCATTTTTTCCTTTCACTCAATCAGTTTTCAATCATCTTTCCCTTCCTCGACTTCCTAACGCTCCTCGGAACAAGATTACAATTAGTGATGGCAAAAAAATTAGATCTGCTCCACCGATCCGCAGATTAGTGGGGTGGATCGGGGCGGGGTCGCCCCGTTTAATTAAAAATAAATAAAAAAATTATTATTTTTTAAGAAAGATTTACTTTAAATTATATATTAAAAAATTAAAAAAAAAATATTTCGGATCGGTCCGCGGATCGGGGAGCCGATCTGCCCCGACCCGACCCGAAAAATGGCGGATCCGGATCGTCGATTTTTTTGTCGGGGCGGGGCCCGATCCGCCCCGATCAGCCCCGTTGCCAACGCTAATCACAATCAGTTTCATATCCTCCACATTTATTTTCGTTACCATACTTGAAAAGTTGACATGAAAGGTTGGTTCGAGCTTCATTTGGATCAAATATCATGTTCATATCATGTATCTTCCCATTGAAAATGTGCTCACCGTACTTTATAACGAACACCCCGTTGTCATTCTTGCATGGTAGTAGAAACTTAAGTAATATGTCCACATTCCCGACTCAAAAAGCAAAATGAATTAAAAAAAAGATTCCTTACCCAAATTCATCTTATGGAATGTCGTTAACAATCTTGAGTAGGAGTGGTTCAACTCTTGCATTGCCTGATGTTGTGCTTAATTGCCACTCACCTGTATTAATCATGAGCATAGGAAGGACATAAGTGAAAGCCTCAACATCAGCTATCACAATGCGGTCTCTAATGGTTAATCGGCTAGAGTTGTACACATGAAGAGTCCTCTCTTTGATATCGAAGTGAGCCAATATCCAATGAGCCTTTTTTTCCATCATGATGGGGATCAAAACGTGTCCAATCTCACTCCATTTTCTATTGTAATGCAAATATTCTCCGTTCATGTACTCCACAATGAACCTACAATTGGAGATAGCTTCAAAGTTGTCCTTGCAAGCAATGTAAGTTGTTCTGACCATCAATCCAAAGAAGGAATCAGTTGTAATCCCATTGAATGATACTTTCCGTCAGTATTTGATCATCTTACGGAAGTAGTAAAAGCATGCATTTATATGCTGTGATCAAATAGTAATATTAAGAAGTGTTAAACATTTAAAAATTGAGTGCGAGAGTAGTGTGTTGCAAGTAATAATAAGTAATGTGCATCGGATGTTAAGTTATTGAGGAAATGGACGAGAAAGAGGGTTAGATGAATTTACCGAATCCCTGAGATTAACATTTCTCTCCCATAGCTCATACCACCATGTCTTTGTGTTGATCTCAATGGGGCCGAATTTATAAGTTGGTTGGATGGTGTCTTTTGAAGCAGGGAACTTTGATTTGCTACCGGAATATCAAATTCGAAAAGATAACAGTAGTTATACATGTAACCATAAATTGAACATGAAGGATTGTTAAGTAAATGAGTTTAATTCCACATTGATGGCGAATAAATTGGTATAAAAAAGCAGTCATCAAACCAAAGTAAATGTGTTTTCTGAAATCCCAGGTTGATGCTAGGTAAACCAAAATAAAAGAACAGTAGAATACACCTACATTTTTATGGGCATGTAACCATCACGTATCCATTTGTCAAATGCAGCGACAACTTCTGGAGGTGGTGCAGCCAAACCTTCGCTAAACGCGTATGTGCTATATCGCGACTTAGTTGTTATTTCTCCTGCTGGTATAACACAAAGGCCATTAAGTTGATAGTGAATGTTAATGATCTCCCTTCGTTGATAGGAAACACAATCGGACTATTAAAAAAAGAAAGTTGTAATAAAAGGTTGTCAATTACCAGATTCAATGGACTGCATAGCCTGTTAAGAAACAAATGTTAGAATTGCATGAAAATCCTGCTTCTTAGATCAACTGTGGTATTGAAATGGTAATTAAATTAAATTTGGAGATCGTATGGGAGAAGGAGCAAGTTGGTTAGGAGTAGTGACATTTACAGCATACGTGACATGCTCCATGTCTTGATATTTCGCACAACCAGATGTATTTTTCTGATCCAAATGATTTGAAAAAAAAAAATCGATTATTAGAAAACACTCTACAATGTAAGATTGTTGAATTTTCTTAATAGCATGTTTAGATACACTAAGTTATTTTTAAATAAGTATTTCCACAAAACATATGCCAGATAACATATTACCTGAAGTAACGCTTCTCCTTTTAGCTTGTTGGCACTATTTACTAATTCGTCGACTTGAATGAGGTCTTCTTCAGTGAGAAATATGTCTTCATGTTCTTCCAAAACTGTTGTCACCGTCAATTTACCATTTCCAGTTAGTGGTCCTAGGTTTGAGCATGCCAAACCTATCTTTGACGATTCCTGCATTGTAGATCCAAGTTCTATATGTGTAGCTTGAGCAGAGGATTTGGGGGTCATTTTGTACACCCTAATACAGTAAACTGAACAAAGAATAGCATGAATTTAAGCATGAATCTCACAAAGACAAGTATATAAGTTGTAAATTACATTCTTGACTTGTATTGATAACATCAAAATATTTTGGAAGTTACTGGTACAGGTTACCTTAATGATGGGTGACATATCTCCATTGTTGTGATGTTCGCTTCTTGCACATTTAGCATGACCAGAACCTCGAAATTTGAGCCTGAACTCTTCCATAAACATCTCGTGCCTTGTCGTATTGAATCTTTGCATCTGAAGTATGTCAGTTTGCATGTCAACTTGGAAGTCCATTATTTGGTCCTGTTGAACTCTATAAATCTTCGAATAGGCTAACAATAGTTCCCTATAGTACCCAATATGCATTCAATTATGATAAAGCAGATGCATTAAAGATGGCTCATTAATGATACAAAACTATCATACTATGTTTTCCATATACCTCGCTTATTTGAGAATTAGTGCCCCTTCTTCGATTTGAACATCTAACAAAACTAGCATTCGAAGTCCCAGGGGTGCTATGGTCCTTTGCGGAGTGTAGTGGATCATTTAGGAAGTCTAGACTGACTAATTTCTTATTCTTTGGATGAATTTTCTGACTCAAACTATGAAAATAAACAGATTGCATCTCCTCTTCACTAGGTTGTAACGAAACTACTACGACCTAATTTAATCCCCAAGAACAAATTGGTTGTAGTTAATAACACAATGATACAATGTGTAGGCCAAAACAATTGCATAAAAATTATACAAATGGGTGAAGGGTTTTTATAGTAAGGTAATACCTCATCCTTCTTGAAGAGTATCTTGTCAAGTGATGCTCCGGTCACACGCGTGTCGTTTGAACTCCAATTTACAACACGAGGAAATAAATTGCCAACTCTTGTACAAATTTTCCTACAAAGTATTGGGATGGACTCATGTATCCAAATCTGAAATGCAAGGGGGAACTTATGCAGCTTATAAGAAATTGTACCTCTCGCTTCACCAAAGTTGGGATTTGACCTTGCAAGCGCTATTTTTAAGGAAAAATATGTCATATTAAAAAGCTCTTTCCCCCATGGAAAACTGTCCATGTCTGGAGAGTCAACGAGCCTCATTGTTTCTTTAGATACCAACTTAGGCTGGGGAGATGTGAATAAAAAAGAAGATATTAGATATAGGATTCCCACCAACTTAACTACGTCCTCGTCCGATGTGTTTTGAGGCTGTCTTAAGAAAACCCATTCGACATTTCTTCAAGTTGCTAAAGAAAGTTTCATTCAAACGGCATGTACCAATTTTATACTTGTTTGTATTATCATCTACGTCCCATTTTAGTCCAGAGATGAGGCTGAATTCCTCGATCGAAAACTTAGTAACTCTCCCAGCAATGTTGAACCACATCTCCATGTGTGACGATTGCCTCACTTCGAGAGCAACATTTTATGGATTAGCTGATTTTGCAGTTGAATGTCACTCATCCCAAGGAAGTGACAAAAACACGAAGCCGTAAATATCTGCTTCTGATGTGCATTCAAGTTGAGTTTGAGGTTCATTATGACTTCATATCTGTAAAACACATTTACGCTTGCACTGAACCTATTGCTGGGATACACATAGTATTCTCCTTCCTGATGAAAATGCGTTAAACATTTATACAAATACAAAAAACATATATATTTTAATATTAGACAGATTGAAATATATATAAATATTTCTTATCAGCGCATACCTTTGGTGCATTGCTCCGTACTGATTTTTCCTTCTTGGAACTGGGGTCAAGGACAATCAAGTCTATTTGTCTCTTAGAGCTTTTGAATTCTGAAGACTTCTTTACGTCAACACTGTTTTGTAGATGATGAGAAGCAGGAGAACAAGGAGCAGCAGCCATAATATCTGAATTGTTGCTTATTGAACGAGTGATTCGTCTGGTTGGAGTCTCAAAAACTTCATTCTTGGGTTCGATAACCTCTATTGATAGTGCTACAATACTGCTTCGATTGTTCTTTTCGAGTCCAGTAGTTGAAACGAGATTTGGTGTTTCCATTGCAGATTTTTGAAACTTTAATAGTGAACTTGAATCGAATGATAATTTGAACGTGTATATATAGTGTTGTGTCCACATATGTTTGAGGCGATCTTCACGTATCCTAATGCATATAGGAATTGTGGGATTTTCAACCTTGGAATCAGAATGTGTATCATTGATATTTTGATAATAATGAAGATTTTTGAGCGGATGTTGGTGTAATCGTGCTTGATTTTGGGGGTGGAGGTGTGATACTGACTTTATGTGATTAGTAATTTGAGGCTTGATTTAATTAAGTAGCTGTCGAATATGAGCTCTATTAGTATGATGAGTGAAGTGAGTTTTAACAAATCATTTTTACTAGTAATTTGCAGTAAATAAAGAATAAAAAATATTTTGTATGTAAATTTTCAATAAAATAATGTAGACGGTTGTGTGATGAAATTTCCTCTTTTTTCTTTTTTAAAAAAAGAAAAGAAAAACTCCAAAAAAATGGGCCCTTATTTTTTTAGGCCCAAGGCACGGGGCTTGGTTTTCCAGGTCCGCCGGCCCTGAATTTAACAAGAATCTAAGGTAGGAGTATTTTGCGCCAATTACTCAATATTATTCTATGATTCAAGTAATTATATTAAAACCGGTCAAATTCATGCATCTCATTTGTGATACACTCCATTTTAAGGGAAAAAAAAAGGAGGCATTAGGTTATTCCTCTTAGGTCTGGGCAAAAGAACTAGAACCAGCGGTTCGGTTTGGTTCTTTTAAAATTTTAAACGGTTCTGATTCTAAAAATCAAGAAAAGCTATTCGGTTCCTGTTCTGTTCTTGGTTCAGAATCAGAACCAAGAATCAAAATCGATAGAACAAAACACGATTTTTTTATTTTTTTAAAATATAAATTTTAAAAAAATAAGGAAAAAATCATAAATTCTTAATCTTTATGCATCTTATCCGGTTCATTAGTCATTATCAATTACCCAACAATTATTGACTCATTCAACATTACAATAATTATTAGCAAAATAGGTAATAAACAAAAATTAAAAATTAAAAAAATTAAAAATTAAAAATCATTTTTCTTTCACTGGTTCTGTCGTTCAGCTTCAAACCTTCACCTGTCAAGCCTTCAATATTCAATTCTTCAAGAATCAACAAATAATAAATCTTTACTCTCCATCTTACAATCGATTGTTATTTTGTTTTCAAGTATTTACTGGAATTGTGCGACTGTTCCTTGAAAATGTGGAGAACTACGAGCAGAAATTAAAGAATTCTTAGAAGAAGCACATACTTGCTAATGATGAGATACGTAACTATCTGAAATGAGTGAATATTTTGGTATCAATGACAAATATGATTATTATATTCGCATTTTGATCAATGTCGATGACTTTAGTTCGATCGATTCACTGACCAAAAATCATATGGAACCCGCTCGCACCTAATTCCTCTAATAAGCCATCAAATGACTAAATGCGAATCTTACTGATAGAGCACGGCCAAACTTCGAAGGTGGTTTTCAATTTTTGCGTAAAAAGGAACTTATAATATGTTGATTTCGCAATCGATCTGATTGTGAATGATTCAGGTCCTTCGATCTGATTGTGAATGATTGTGGGCTACACCTCATCTTACAGGTCCTTCGATCCCCTCCCTCCCCTCCCCCCCTCCTCTCAGACACACCCAAAATAAAAAAAAATTGTTGTTTCTTGATGGTAATCTTTCTCTAGCAGCAGCGTCTTCTTTTGAATTTCTAATGTGGTTGTGTATTGTTTTGTTTTTTCCTTGTAACCGCCCGGCTCTCTAGTGTAATCTATGGAATACCCAGTGGGCAGTGGGGGCAACTGCTTCCACTAGACCGAGGTGGCTCTGCCGCTGTCAATGCCCATATTAGTTAATAAAGAAGTTGGGTTGTTTTTCCTTCCATATGGATTTTACTTCTGCATCTAGCAGCAATAATCTGAATTATTTTTCTTCTTTTAAATAGTTAGGAGGAATGGAGGAATCTGAGAAAAGAAGGGAAAGGCTGAAAGCGATGCGAATGGAAGCGAGTCGAGGAGGGATTGATAGCATTCCCGAGAGTTCGGGAATTGTCAGTCATGGCCTTTCCAATCCTTTGATTGAAGGCGAAACCGCAACTCCAGCTAACTATGCTCCTCCGAGATTCGATTATTACACGGACCCTATGGCAGCATTCTCTGCAAACAGGAGGATCAGCCAGGTCTCTCATCAGGCCCCACAACAATTTTACAATACGCCTCCAAGTAAATGCTATATTTTGTCTCGCATTTCTGTTGTTTTTATTGTAATCAATTATTTTCAGTATGTGCTCGTGCTATAGGTTCCCCCACATTGTAGCTAACAAAATAAAATTTCATTAATCGGTAACCTGAAAAACGAAAAAGTGGTGGTATGCAGGAATTTTTATTGGGTAACCTCAGGATATTGAACAGAGTTTTGAGACTAGAAAAACATGAATTGAAAGAGACTGGAGAAACGTTTTATGTGATCATATGTGTGGTTGAAATGCTTATGGTTTCTGGAGAATTTGGAAGGATCGGGTTTATAAAAATATAATGAATGCTCATCTTTTTTTGAAAACTTAAGACTGTTATAGTGAGAGAGAAAAGGGAGTTGTTTACTCATTGATCTTCAACATTATGAGTAAACTAAACTTGATTCACCTTGTGGAGTAGGTCAGAAATATTATTATCGAGAGGCCTGCTTAATGGAACAATAATCAAGTTTCGAAGTGAAGATATATGGTAAGGAGCAAGTCACCGTGGGAAGAAGTTCAAGAAACACACTCAGTTATTACTCATCATATTTTGTGTTTGATAGATTTGGGGTTGTAAACTAGGGCGAGAGGCATAACTTTGCAGAATCAGCAACTCATGAATGAAGTGCTCGACCATAGGGAACGAGTGGAATAAAAGTAGCAAGTTAAGGGGTCGGTGAGTATCAGAAAACTTGGATCAGGGATTGATTGCATTGCCTCCACCGAGGTGCCATGGGGTTTAGGAATTCTTACATTCTATCTTTACGATATTCAGAGCTTGTTTGGTGTAGGTAGTTCTTTTGAAAATTTTGAGTTTTTTGAAGAATGTGTGACTGAAAATTGATTGAGAGTGTGAAAAGTGGTGGGTATTATAGAATAATAGAAATGTGTGGTTGGAAATAAATTTGAGGGAAATGTTGAAAAAAATGTGTAAGACCAAACATGCTCTCAATTCAGAGAGCATAGATTGCGGGTGGCTAACACTCGTACACGGCACAACAGAGAGAATGCAAGCAAATGCCAAGGCCAGTACTTCACCTCGGCCCCTTGAGAGGATCTTTAATTTAACTACATAAATGTGTAATGTCTTCTTCACTAATATAGGTTCCACATAGAATGTTAACATGACTGCCAGTATAGCATGTACATTCATCTCTGAAATGATCAGCACTTTTTCTTTCTTTTAGATTTAGATTTTAGAAAGCATACAACTCAACCATTTTTCTTCCTAACATATTTGGGCATATTATATTTCATGAGGACATGAAATTTTCGCACTGTAAGAAGGCCATGATGTTAACATTTATTGAATTTCTTTTAACAGGACAAAGGCATCCAGATATGACTCACTCCCCAGCCTATCAAGATCAAACTATAAACTCTCCTGGTCAGAGAATATTCCAAGCACCCGGAGCCTATCAAAGTTATGGTCCCGTTGGGAGCCCATCAGCCAGTTCTTCGGGTAGAAATCCTCAGAGTACATGGGGCACGCCAAGCGGTGATTTTAACTATAGAAATTCATCTAATTTGCCAAGAGGTAGTAACTTCACAAGCCATGGATTTGGACAAAGAGGTACTCCTAATTACAGTTATGGCCGGGGCAGAGGTCAAAGGTACAACAGCAGTCCCTCGTATGGTTCGGGACGTGGAGCGAGTCCATATCTCGATTCTGGAAGAAGCAGGGGTAGATCATCAGGTTACAATAACGCAAGTCCTGGTTCAGGACAGAGAGGAAGGAGAGGAGCAAGTTTGCATAGTCATGTCTCAGCAGAGCTAAGACCAGACCTGTACTACAACCACAAAATGGTTGAAGACCCGTGGAAGGACTTGAACCCTGTCCTCTGGATGAGTCAAAATGTTAACCCAAATTCTGAGAAATCGTTGCTTCCAAAATCCATTAGCATGACACCAGAAGCTTTGAATAAATCGCCTTCTGAGCCAAGCCTTGCTGAATACCTGGCTGCCTCGTTCAGTGAAGCAGCCAACAAAGAAGCTGGTGATGATTAGCCCAGCCGGTATATGGAGATTGTACTTTCCTGGATAGGATAGCTCACTTCCTACCAGTGCATCGTGCGGGCTGGCATCTGATGTTATGAAAAGATCAAGAAATGAACGCAGGTTGATATAATTTTGCGTTTGATGCATACATTTCCATTTGTAGAACATCTGGTTGTGAAATGTTAAATAGTTGTCAACTTTTTTCTAGTTAAACCGTGTTGAACAATTGTAGCAATGAATTTTGGTTGCGAAGAATAAAGTTTAAAGAATCTTTGGAAGTGATAATTGTGGAATCTGTTGCAGCAATATATATTTTATATGTTCAATTTTTAACCACTACTTTTTACCTTAAAATTATAAATAAACCAGTTTATAAACCAAACAGAGGCATAATGTATGGGATCAACAAATTTTTAGCTACATGTTTTAATGAATTTCTATCAAAATCATATAAAAAATTAATTTTCATCTCTACCAACCAGGAGCGTGATTTTGTTTATTAATTTCTTATTTTTAGATGTAAAATATTAATATATTTACACGTTTGAAAAGAATTCCCCTTGTTAAATTAGGCTCCAACCGAATTCGAGTCTTGGCTTGGCAACGATTCCAGCTATTAACTGCAATAAAATGTGAAAAGACAAAGTCCTGCAGTTTCCTTGACAATGCTGTAGAAAATTTTAAATATATCTAAGTATTCGTCCTCGTGCATTCATATATAATGAAAAATATTCAGAAAAGTAAAATATAAAATTGCGACTTGCATATTTTTTAATAACTAATTGTTCTTTCTCTAGTTTTTTTAGTCTATTTAGGCAAAGTAAGATATGGACATGTGACTTATTTTGTACTTTACAATTTTGATTTGATAACTAAAGTCCAACTTACTATTTTCTGATTTCTAAAAGTTGAAATGTTTACAATTTTCAAATCATAAAATGAAATATAGAGGCTAATAGACATTTACAAAATTAATTTATTAACTCCTCGTATAGCACTATAAGAATTTGTACTAACTATCTTAATGCAATAATTGATATTTAAATATATTAAGCAAATATTTCATTTTATTACATTAAAAAAGAAAATACATTACGAACAAAATTTACCAAATATTTTAAAAAATAAAAAATTGCTAAAACTTAAATTAAATGTTGCAATTTGTTAAACTTACACGCGATAAACTTATACGCAGTCCTATATTTTTTTCACAAATCCATAAATCATTTACTACATGCATTAATTGAACTTTTCTAATTCATTTATTAAAATAAATTGATAAAAATAAGAAATTTTCTAAAATAGCAAGTGAAAATGGATAGGAAACCATGTGCGTTAAATTGTGACGGTTATCATATTATTATATATGGATAGATGCAGTGATGCATTTCCTTGAACAATGACTCGATTGCTCTCTTCTTTAAGCTTTTAGGATTTTATTCATGTACATCGAGATTTAGAATTATTTCAATTTTCAAACGAAGATTTATTTTATGTTTAGATAAATATCGTGATAAGATTTTTAAAACTAGATTGTTCTTGCAAACTGATTTAAGAACATTTGATTTTCACAATCTGTTTGTGTACCAAAGTTGTTCAATTGTTCAGTCTCCAACGATAATCCACACGAGAGAACAAGAATCAGATACTAGAGTCTCTAAATTCTTATGCTAACAAAATAATAATGAATTGGCATTGAATTTCTAAATGGGCTATCCATATAAATACTTAATTTTATGGATCAAATTGAAATTTACTTGAATTTTATAAAATTTGAAAATTACTTATAATCAAATCGTAAAAACTAAAAACTACTTCTTAATCACATGAAGTATCATAATTTGATACTTATGATGATTCTTATCAAATATCTTAGTATCACAGTATGATACTTATAATACTTTTCAATTTTTTTTTAGCAATAATGAAGTATTTTTCAAAATTTCTTTTTTGGGTAGTAAAAATCAGCTTTGCCATCTAAAATAAGTAATATGTACAATTATCCATCTTTTTGTAAATATCTCTAATTTAAACATGGTACATAAGTTAATTAATCTAATTAATTAACTCAAGCCCATTAATAAATAACACAATTAATTAATTCTATAATTGTCGAACACTTATCAATTAATTAATTCTAATTACATTCTTCTAGGTCTCTTATCGTGTGTGACTCATTAGGTTCCCTACCACGATCTCTAACGGCATGAATTATTATTTTCATCTAATCAAAATAAGATTAATTAAAACTCGCATTTTCAATTAATTATTAGTTTTCATAGATTAATTAATTTATATATGTTGTCCTAAATTGACATCTAGCATTTTATCAGAGTCAATACATTTGAAGAAATATCATGTGGTGTGACAAAACCAAATTATTTGTTTATCATGAAATTATAATCATTCCATCAATATAATTCGATCAATTACGTAATATGAAAGTATGTCAATATCAATTATTGATAATATTTTTTATTTCGTTCTTAAATCAATAAACTTCGAAATTATTTTCGACTTATGAATTCACATTGACCCAGGATTTCAATATCGACTTAATCAAATAAAATGTAAATCATAATCTCGTACTATCTAAGAGTGAAAAATTATATATTGATTATTCACAGTCTTCATGTGATTCTTGACTTACCCAAACAATACCATATTAGCAATTCTTTGCAAAGCAACATACGACATTATCAAAGTATGAATTATCTCATATACCGTACTATGATTAAAAAAATTATGCACGTTAGTAAAATCATTAGATGACATGTTGATTTTAAGTAATCACATGAATGAAATAAATTGACTTAAATATTACTAGGCCTATCACCCGTGCGATGAACGGTATTAGATATACACAAAATATTTGAAGAAAAATGTAAAAAATTAAACTTGAAAAAAAAAACTAAATTCTAAAATACGGGATATCATAAATCTATACATATTTATGAAGTATAAATTAAAATGATAAATTATTTTACATCAAAAAAAAAAAAAAAAGGTTTTGTGGCCGCCGAAAAGTCCATAAAGCATTGCTATTAATTGAAATCCATACTGTATTATATTTTGAAGTCTGACTGTTTATTATTTATTTGCAAAATAACTGATTTCAATTTCACTTTTTTTTCAATCATTTGTGTCCAAATCTTAAATTAATTTTCGGTACAACTAATTATTATTTTTTTTATACCTAAAAAGTATATATATTTTTGGGAAACTAATACTATTTTGATTATTTTTACCTAAAAAAAAAAAAATACTATTTTGATTATTTTGAACTCTGACAGTTTATTATATGTTTACTAAAACTGATTTAAGCCTTTCTTCCAATCATTTCTATCCAAACTATTTTTTTTTTTATAGGAACTGGTTGTTTTCGGGAAAAGTAACTTGTAAGGTAATCTCTTAAAAATTAACTCTGATATTCATTTTTTGTTACAAATCTTAAACAGTAAATTTTTTAAACTTTCCATTTTCTAGAGTATATGAGTCAATCCAAAAATTAACATCATAACCTAAAAAATATACTGTGTATTTTCTACTATTAAAAAAATTTATACTTATACTAATTAAAAAAAATCAAGTAGATAATTTTTTTGTTACCAAACTGAGGCTTGATTAAATTTTATTTAATTCATGCATTGGTAACAAAAAGTTGATACAACAAATTAATATTCTTGTAATATGTACAGTAAAGAACATACTCATTTAATATTCTTGTGTTTGATATCTTTTAAAACCCTTGTTGGTAGCCATTATTCATGATCTCATTTTTTTCAAATTCATTTTCAACCGCACATTCTATCAATAAAATAATCTAGAAATAAATTAAAAAAGATTCCCTAATATTCAACCATATATTCTCAAAAAATTTTTATTAAAACACAATATTTTAAAATAATGAGCCTCATAATAGTATATCATGTTTTAAGTTCTTTAGACAAACATATTTCCGGGGTTAGATAAATGATTTTAATTGTTAATAATTAAAACGTAATTTTAATACTGGTAGAGTTACAAATATGATTGTCCCTGAATGTATTTTTATAATAATAAAAAAAAATAATGATGTGTTACAAAATATTATTATTGATTTATTCAATGTTTCCTTTATAATAATAATAATAATAAATAATGATGGTAATTATAATCAAAACATACAAATAACAATAACAAAACGTACTAAACATTGACTGAATTCATTCAATGTTACCTTTATAATAATAATAATAAAAAAATAATGATGGTAATTATAATAAAAAATAACAATAACAATAACAACATATTATTATTACTTTGTTTCATGTGTTTGATACCCTTTCAAGCTCTATTAGATACAAATTATTCAAAAACTCATTTTTAGCTGAACATTCTAATACTAAAATAATCTACATATAAACTCAAAAAAATTCTCTGATATTCAACTACCTATTTTTCAAAATTTTACTGTTACAAACAACTTTTTTTGAAATAATGGATCTCATTATGATCACGTTTGATGTAATATTATATAAAAAATGTACTTAAATATTTATATTGACGTAATTTCCTTAACTAAATTTATTCATGTTTTTAATGCAATCATTAGAACTCAGAAAATATAAATTTTACTATTTGTATATCAGTATAATTTTTGGAGCCAATCAAAAAAATGCATTATATTTTCCAAAAAAAAAAAATAATAATAAATAATAATCCGATGTAGAAAATTGGCAGATTTTTTTTTCTCCTTAGACAGGAAAAACTCTTATACTATGCTTCTTTTATATAGTAGAAGAAGATAATTAGTAATTACTTTAAAAAAACATATATTCTTTAACGCAATTATTACAATTTATAAATTATGTAATAAATTTTATTACTTTTCTTGACCTTGTTTGACCCTTATAAAAATAAAATACATTTATTCTCCTCTTTTTAATCACATTTATCAATTTTCTGCATTTAACTCTTGTATTTAACATTTTTTTTAGTTTTAAATAAAAAAATTAGCACAATAATTATAAATGTGTTGCAAAAATTTTTAGCCTCTGTTTGGAAAATCCAAAAAAACATGTTTTTAACACAATTTCCCGAATTATTTTTTAACCACACATATTTTCTATCCATTTTATAATGATATATCTTACATCGAGAAAATGAATATTTTTAACCACAAATTTTTTTTACAAATTGATCTATTTGAAAAATTTTGTGATTTATAAAAATGTCTATAAATTATTTTTTCAAATTTACCGAGCACATGATTATTTATATCAAATATTCAAATAAACAAAAAAAATGGTCAAAAAGGGGGAAAAAAAGGGTAAGTAAATGCAGCTGTCAAATGACAGCTGCCACAGCCTTCATTTTTTTTTATTTGAATGAATTGGCTGCCAGCCCTGGCAGCCCATGATTTTAGAAATTTTTTATTTTTTATTTTTTTTTATATCTTCGAGTGGGAAATTTGGGGGGGGGGGGGAATTTTTGCACTATCCTCTTTTTATATAGTAAGAGATTTCATTTGGTTTTAGACACAATAGTATAGATAAATCACTCCAACAAAAATTGCCGTTTTTGTTGAGTGTTGTCTAGAGCAAAAACTTCCGACAGCGTTTTTTAAGTGTTGCGGTAAATCTTTTGCAGCGTTTTTAAGTGTTGCCGGAGACATTTTGCAACATTTTTTAATTATTACCGTAAACCTTTTGTAACATTTTTTGAGTATTGCCGTAGACCATTTGACAACATTTTTTGAGTGTTTCCATAGATCATTTTGCAACATTTTTTAATGTAGGCGTAAACTTTTTGCAACATTTTTTGAGTGTTTCCGTAAACCATTTGGCAACATTTTTTGAATGTTGCTATAGATCCTTTTGCAACATTTTTTGAGTGTTACCGTAAACCTTTTGCAACTTTTTAAAATGTTGCAGTATGCAATATATATATTGAATATTTATTTATAAAACTTATATTTCCTCACTAATTTATTAAAATTATAATTTGTACAAATGGCAAAAGTAATTCATTAAAATAGTAATTTACAAATTCTCGTATCCATACAAAATAAATAACATTTAATGTTTAGTAAATTTACAAAAGAACCACATAACCCATACAAAATAAATAGTGTTAATAATGTTTAACAAATCTACAAAAGACCAGAATATCATATCACAAAAGAAATAGATGATGTCTTCACAGTACCAGATTGCTTAACTAAGACCAACGAATTATTGTTATCATTGCCCTCAGAATCATGGCTGCTGTGGTATCTTTTTCGGTGTAAATCCTAATACGCATTCATCAGAAATCATGAAACAAGTTCAGGTTACTAATGTCAAGATAATTGTCACAAGTGGATCAACCTATGACAAGGCAAAGCACAAGAATTAGCATGAAATTACTACACATACTTAACTACAAGCAATGTAAGATCAAATTAGATCAAAATAATTAAATAAACAAAAAAAATTTCTATTATAAATAAATAAGAAAAATAAACCTAGCTTATTAAACTTACCCTTTACTATTTGATGGGAGATGAGACCTCACTTTACACCCTCTCGATGAGAGGTTCTAACTTTGATGACTGATACTAGTTCGATTTCAACACTCTTCGATAACTACCGCGCATTGTGTTATTCCAGCCTACAAGAAATCAAACAAGCTAATTATAAGCAACCTATTTCTTCAAGACACTCAAGATTCCATAACTACTTGAAATAAATTCTAGATGAAAATTTATTTTCTCAAGTAACTGACTTAAGACTGAAACAAATAAATTGAATTTAATAAGCAATATATAAAGCATCTATAAAACACATGTAGATGCTTCTTACATTTTCAATATACAAATTCTTGTAGTCATCATTTTACTGTATTAAAGGGAGCAGAAGTAAAAAAAAATTATTACTACAAGGAACCACTTCTTGATAAGCATGAATGAATAACTAAAAGTCACTCAAAAAGTTGCAAAGCTGAAAACAACTTTGATTGTGGTGATAAAGTAAACTGTCTCTAGAAATATACAAGAGTAAATAGGGACTTGTGGTCAGGTAACTGGGACAAATCTTTTCAATTGGTAACGAGTCACTGACAACACAATGAATGATTCTATTTTCACAATTTCATCCACAATGTGGATGAAATTGTGAATGTAGCATTTTTACAACACAATATACATTTTGGGAGATCTAATACTAGCCATCATAATGATCACTAGTATTCTACTCAGATGAGACAACAAAAATAGCCAAAAATAACTCCTTAAATTTTGCACAATGAAGATAGGCAAGCGAAAAATAGACATTTTTAAGGCAGGCAAAACTGAAGTCCACGAATGACAGGTCCTACATTTTCATAAACACAGATTGTAAGAAGTCAGTAAGAGAGAAGAAAAAGGATGTAGTAGAAATATGAGAAATAAAATCTTTTATGTGCCTCTTAATATCTACTCTTTTCTTGTATTTTCATAGGATGCTAACAAGGTGCTTGGTGAAATGCCTCATTGGAGAAATTAGTGTTCAATCGATTGGAGGCTTTAACACAAGTTTGGGATGGATTGTTGGTGCTTGCAATGAGATTTTCACATGCCCAAGACTACTTATGAGTGCCCCCACCACTTCTTGGGATGGCTAGTAACTTCTTTCCTCTTATATTTTATTTTACACATTGAGGACAATGTGCATTTGAAGTTTCGGGGTAATTTTTTATTGTGCATTGACATGTTGATAGCCTTGCTGACCAAGATTACTTGATGTTTAAAATTGTTATTGATTTATAATTTATGACCAATATGCTACTTGTGCTATTTTCTATAAAATGTTTATCTATGTAAGATCTTATTTACCTTGAGTACAATAGTCATGATTGATTCTTGGTGAAGTTTGATAATTGTTGAAAGGTGAAGACGTTAATAGAGTAGAACAACTAGATTGTGAGCTTGTATTTTTAAATTTTTATCAACCTATTCAATTCTTTTTACTGCTCTAAATCTCTTGATCCTATTGATAAGTGTGATTTATACACTTATTTTGCTTTTAAATCGACAATTTAATTGACAAATTGATCGAATTTCTACTTATAAATTGTGTTTATCTTGTACAATTAGGTACAAACTCAATTCGATTGAAAATGGACAAGATTGAAGAGCAATCGAGCTAAAAGAACTACAAATTTGATGTCCAAGGACCTATTGAAAGAAATCAAAAGTTTTGGGACTCAATTGCAACATCTCAAACATTGAAGGACTAGAGATGCAAATATTTCGGGAGCATATTTGTAATAAAAGTCAAAATTCGAGGACAAAATCGAATAAGACCAGAAGATGAGAAACTTGGGTTGCAAATAGCTTAAGCAAAAGCAAAAAAGGAAAATATATATATATATATATATATATATATATATATATATATATATATATATTAAGGCTCCATGCCTTTAGTCAATTGATTGCTGGGCGCTAGCTGAGAGCCCAAGCGAGCGCCCAGCGTTAACAGACAGAATTTTTATCTATCACCTACGCGATCGCGTGGGCCATTTTGGTCCAATTTTGATTTTAATTTCTATTTTAATTATTATGATTTAAGAGCGTGTTTGGCTTGGTATGAATGCGTTTTCAGCACCTTTTTAGGTCAGATTTTTTATGGTATTTATGGGTCCACTTCCCTCTTCACAAAAATTCCAATCTTCCTCTCCAAACCCCTACTATCCTCTATATCTCCTTTCTTCTTCTTTATTTTATTTTATTTTCTTTATTTTTGCTTTAGTTTGTAGTTTAGTTTTTTATTTCAAGTTGCTAGCACTCATTGGATCAAAGAAGCAAGAAGTAAAGTGGAAATACAAAACAAAGTTCAAAAAATTCTTGGAGCAAAAATCAAGGGAAGTGTTGTATTTCATTTATGTTTTATTTTTATCTTTAATTTCTATACTTTGTGATATATTTACATAAACCTTATCTTTTGTGGAATATTTATATAATGGGCTAGTTGTTTTGTATTGGGTTGATTGATGTAGCTTAACTTAGTTTAAGTAATTTTAATGTTTGTTTATTAATTTTGAGCTTATTTCATGTATGTTTGTTGTTGAAATTATTCCATGTGTTTGATTGATCATCAAATATATGTTTTGTGAAGTGTATGATAATCGAGAGATATTGTGCATTTTAGACCAAATAACAAATGCTCTAGGTTCTTGTTAAGGATAGAGATATACCTTAAACCCTTGATGATCCATTGAGCTATTTTCATAAAGAGTTAATGTAATTGATTGAGCTTTAATCGACATAGAGATATAGTAGGTTACACCAATTGATTAGGGTTAATTTCACTCGAGAGGGGTAATTAGCTAAACTTGAAAAATCGGGTCTAACATTGTAAATGAGTAATTTATTAATTTGCATGTGTTGAGAAATTACTTAAACAAGAGTTAAGTGAAATCATGAATCCCAACTATTTTATCTTTCATTTTCCTTATTTTAATTTGGTTTAAAATTAGTTTCTTTAATTTAGAATTGTCAAAAACTCATTTTTTAATTGTGCGTGTTTTTTTATTGTTAGAATTAAATTAATTAAATTTGTATAATTTAAAGTAAACATTCCTCGTGGGATCGAAAATCCGGACTCAAAAAGTCCACTTTATTATTTGTACGCGATCAGTGCGCTTGCGGTACACACTATTTTAGTAGAACAAGTTTTTGGCGCATGTACCGGGGAATGTTTTTATTTTGATTATTACTTTAGTTAATTTTAGTTTTAACAATTTGTAATTACTTTTGTTTTATGTTTTATTTTGTTACCTTTGATTAACCACCACAATTCTAATCTTTCTTGTGTTTATTTTTCTTTCAATGCATATTTGATTCTAATATTGGCAAAATAGGAAAGGAATTGCAATGAACAATCTCAACATGGGTGATGAATACATGCTTGAAAATATTCAAGTTGTGAAATTTTTTACAAGATGCATTGTAATGGACAATGTTTGTTTTCAGGCAATAGTTTGATTACGTGGAAGCTTATTATGTTTAGACAATATTTGAAATGTCGAAAACAAGCACGTGACACATTGGATGTAAGTTACATGCTCTTGGGAGATTGTGTACCAGATGATTGGGATGAGACATCATTTTTGTGGGAGATGGTTCTCCACTATTGAACGAGAAGGTACTTGCAAAGTATTACAATGAGCTTGCCAAATTAGATGAAGATGATATGCTTATGGGAGATGCCATGTATTGGGAAGGATTTCGAATGTGGGGGTACAATCCACTCTTGGGGATTAATAGGAAAAATTTGCCATTGCCCATGGATTCAAATTTTGGATCGGTCATTCAATCTGAGGAGACATCAACTAATGGAGATGAGCTTGAAGAGAATGACAATTTAATCACACAAGAATCATATGAGGAAGTGGCAATTAATGAGGAAGAGATCAAATCAAATTTTCTCAACTTCATTGATTGTCCAATAATTGAGTTTGTGATTAAGCCATTTGAGGAGGTGCAAGTTTAGTTGAGTTTGAATTGGATGTAATGGGCAAGTCTCATGACTTTGGAAGGGGAAAAATACAAGTATTTCGAATCAATGAAGAGTGGGGCAAAGCCAAAAGAAGCAAAATGGGCAAAGCATCAAAAACTATATTTAGAGTGTCGTGAAGAAGTTATGCGGAGAGTCGAGCTAATGACTTTAAAATAAGCGCTTAATGGGAGGCAACCAATTATCTATCCTTTACTTGCTTTATTTTTATTTTTTGCATTTTATTTACTTTCTTGCAAATAAGTTGGTTAGACCCAAGTCTTCATCTCCACATTTATTTTCCTCAAGTTGGGTAGTGTGAAATAGCTCCAATGCATTCTCATTTAATTTTAGTATACACTCATATCAAACTTTCAAAGTCAAATGTTTGCTTAAAACTCATTTTTAAATCACTTGGTGCATAGTGTATTTTGTCTTCAAATGTGATTTAATGTTGAGGTGGATGGGCAAATTATATTAGATTTATGAGTTAGAATTGAGATGTTGAATGTGATTTATATTTTTGGGTCATTCACCACTTAATATTTACTCTTTTTCTTGTGTTTTCATAGGATGCTCACATGGTGTTCGGTGAAATGTCTCATTAGAGAAATTTGTATTCAATCAACTGGAGGCTTCAACACAAGTTTGGGGGTGGATTTTTGGTGCTTACCATGAGATTTTCATATACCCACGACTACTTATGAGTGCCCCACCACTTCTTGGGAAGTCTAGTAAATTCTTTCCTCTTACTTTGATTTTATTTTACACATTGAGGACAATGTGCATTTCAAGTCTGAGATTATTGTGTATTGACATGTTAGATAGCCTTGCCGGTCAGGATTACTTGATGTTTAAAATTGTTATTGATTCAAGATTTATGACCAATATGCTACTTGTGTCTATTTTTATAAAATGCTTATCCATGCAAGATCCTATTTACATTGAGCACAATAGTCATGATTGATTGTTGGTGAAGTTTGGGAATTGTTGAAGGGTGAAGAGGTTAATGGAGTAGAAGAACTAGGCTGTGAGCTTGTATTTTAATTTTTATCAACCTATCCAATATTTTGTAAAACTCTAAATCTCTTGATCCCAATGTAAGACAAGTTTGGGGGTGGTCGACTCGGTGAAGGAGACGGTCTCGACATGTGGTGATTCCATGCATGTTGGAGATAAATTTTGTGTGGAGTGTATTTCACCAAGTATAAGCTACGTAATGACCGTATGCTTAAGGTCTAAGCTCATTTTAATTTTTGCATTGCATTACCCTATCTCGAAGCCTTTTTGACTAGATTGATTAAGCCCGTAGGAGTATCTTGAAACTTGGTACCTTAAGTTTGAAACTTGGGAGTCACCGGCCTAAAGCTCGCTACATGGGTCAATTAGAAAGCTTAATGAGTAGGGCGCACACACACACACACACACACGTTGAAAAAAAAAGGCACATCATCATTGCATTTGCTTAATAAGTCTACCCCACTTCGTAGTCTTTTTTACTAAAGTTATTAAGGCCGTAGGGGTATTTTGAAACCTGGTACCCTTTGATCTTAAAACAATCGGGGAGCTGCTGACCTAAAGCTCGCTACATGGGTCAATTAGAAAGCTTAAGGGAGCGGAGAAGGCACGAGCACTCATCATGTTAGTTTTTAGAAATCATGCATTTGTACTTGCATAAGGGCTTAGATTAATAGTGGGCTTGAATTTCTTAGTATAAACTTGAATGTTGAATCACTCAATTA
The DNA here is from genome assembly GCA_963555705.1 of Ligustrum vulgare. Lineage (NCBI taxonomy): Eukaryota > Viridiplantae > Streptophyta > Magnoliopsida > Lamiales > Oleaceae > Ligustrum > Ligustrum vulgare. Next base: position 31,681,890 of record OY743178.1, read on the forward strand.
GTGGAGAGTCAGTGCATTTCTAGATTGTTGAAATTTTCGGTAAAATACACCCAAACTAGAGTGGAAAAAGAAATAAGTGATTTGAGAGTACCCTTTAGAATTGCATCTCGAGAAAAAAAAAATCTGTTGGGGGATGAATGTCACGAGTAGGAAATGAAAGAATTGACCACTAATGGTGGGTTAGTTTTGACTTGAAACCTCTTCACTCATCAATATTCTCGAAACATAATTGACGATTGAAAGTGGCTATACACACACACACCGATCGAACATCGGATAAGCTAAACTTCTTTTTGGTAGCATTATTTGGAAACATACTTTTGAATTGATTATACAATTTTACACTCGTAAGTAATTTACAAGTTATCTAACATTGTTGATCTATATTCCACGTTACTTGAATGCACTAGTAGATAATTTTACTCGAGAAGAGCAAAAGCTCAAGTTTGGGGGTGTGATAAGTGTCTTTACACACTTATTTTGCTTTTAAATCGACAATTTAATTGACAAATTGAGCGAATTTCTACTTATAAATTGTGTTTATCTTGTACAATTACGTATAACCTCAATTGGAATGAAAATGGATAAGATCGAAGAGCAATCGAGCTAAAAGAAGTACAAATTTGATGTCCAATGACCTAATTGACAACATCTCAGAAACTTGAAGGACTAGAGATGCAAATATTTCGGACATATTTGTAATAAAAGTCAAAATTCGAGGACTAATTGAGGAAGACCAGAAGATGAGGAACTTGAGTTGCAAATAACTTAAGGAAAAAGAAAAAAAGAATATATATATATATATATATATATATATATATATATATATCCTAAAGGCCCATGCCTTTGGTCAATTGATTGTTGGGTGCTCGCTAGCGAGCGCCCAGCATTAATGGATAGAATTTTTATTTGTCACCCACGCGATCGCGTGTGCGTGGACCATTTTGGCCCAATTCCGATTTTAATTATTATGATTTAAGGGCGTGTTTGGTTCGGTATGGACGCATTTTTTGGACCTTTTTATGTCAGATTTTTGGGGGTATTTATACCCCCACCTCCCTCTTCACAAAAACCCCAATTTTCCTCTCCAAACCCTAGCCTCTATATCTCCTTTCTTCTTCTTTATTTTATTTTATTTTTTTTTGCTTTAGTTTGTAGTTTAGTTTTTGATTTCAAGTTGCTAGCACCCATTGGATCAAAGAAGCAAGAAGTAAAGTGGAAATACAAAACAAAGTTCAAAAAATTCTTGGAACAAAAATCAAGGGAAGTGTTGTATTTCATTTATCTTGTATTTTTATCTTTAATTTGTATACTTTGTGTTGTATTTCCATAAACCTTATCTTTTGTGGAATATTTATATAATGGGATAGTTATTTTATATTGGGATGATTGATGTAGCTTAACTTAATTTAAGTAATTTTAATGTTTGTTTATTAATTTTGAGCTTATTTCATGTGTGTTTGGTATTGAGATTATTCCATGTGTTTGATTGATCACCAAATATATGTTTTGTGAAGTGTATGATAATCGAGGGATATTGTACATTTTAGACCAATAACAAATGCTCTAGGTTCTTGTTAAGGATAGAGATATACCTTAAACCCTTGATGATCCATTGAGCTATTTTCATAAAGAGTTAATGCAATTGATTGAGCTTTAATCGACATAGAGATATAGTAGGTTACACCAATTGATTAGGGTTAATTTCACTCGAGAGGGGTAATTAGCTAAACTTGAAAAATCGGGTCTAACATTGTAAATGAGTAATTTATTAATTTGCATGTGTTGAGAAATTACTTAAACAAGAGTTAAGTGAAATCATGAATCCCAACTATTTTATCTTTCATTTTCCTTATTTTAATTTGGTTTAAAATTAGTTTCTTTAATTTAGAATTGTCAAAAACTCATTTTTTAATTGTGCGTGTTTTTTTTATTGTTAGAATTAAATTAATTAAATTTGTATAATTTAAAGTAAACATTCTTCGTGGGATCGAAAATCCGAACTCAAAAAGTCCACTTTATTACTTGTACGTGACCCGTGCACTTGGTACACACTATTTTAGCGGAACGCCTATCATGAGATAAGTTTGGGGGTGGTCGACTCGGTGAAGGAAATGGTCTAACTTGTGTTGGTTCCATGCATGTTGAAAATAAAATATTTACGTGGAGTGTCTTTTGCCAAGTAGAAGCTAGGTAATGACTATATGTAGAGATCTAAACTCATTTTAATTCTTGCATTGCCTTATCTCGGAGCCTTTTTGAATAGAGTGATTAAGCGCATTGGAGTATCTTAAAACTTGGTGTCTTAAGTCACCGCCTAAAGCTCGCTACATGGGTCAATTAGAAAGTTTAATGAGTAGGGTGCAAAAAAATTATTGCATTTGCTTAATAAGTCCACCTCACTTCGTAGCCTTTTTTACTAGAGTTATTAAGTCTGTAAGAGTATTTCAAAACCTGGTACCCTTTGATCTTAAAACAATCGGGGAGTTACCGATCTAAAGCTTGCTACATGGGTCAATTAGAAAGCTTAAGAGAGTGGGGAAGTCACGATCTATCATCACATTAGTATATAGAAATCACACATTTGTACCTGTATAAGGGCTTAAATTAATAGTGAGTTTGAATTGCTTAGTATAAGATTGAGTGTTGAAGCACTCATCTAGTGGAGAATCATTGCATTTCTAGATTGTTGAAATTGTTGGTAAAACAAAACCGAACTAGAGTGGAAAAAGAAATAAGTGATTTGAGAGTACCCTCTAAAATTGCATCTCGAGAAAGAAAATGAATATATATTGAGGATGAATGTCACAAGTAAGAAATGAAAGAATTGACCACTAATGGTGTATTAGTTTTAACTTGAAACCTCTTTACTTGTTGATATTCTCAAATCTAATTGATGATTGAAAGTGGTCATGCGCTCTCTCTCTCTCTCTCTCTCTCTCTCTCTCTCTCTCTCTCTCTCTCTCTCTCTCTCTCTCTCTCTCTCTCTCTCTCTCTCTCTCTCGAACACAGAATAAGCTAAACTTCTTTTTGCTAGCATTTTTTGGATGCATATTTTTGAATTGAGTATATAATTTTACACTCATGAGTAATTTGTAAGTTATCTAAGATTGTTAATATATATTCCATGTTACTTGATTGCACTAATAGATAATTTTGCTTGAGACGAGCAAAAACTCAAGTTCGGGGGTGTGATAAGTGTGCTTTACACACTTATTTTGGTGTTAAATTGATATTTTAATTGGTAAATTGAGCGAATTTCTACTTATAAATTGTAAGCGAATTTCTACTTATAAATTGTATTTATCTTGTACAATTAGATACAACCTCAATTGGAAAAAAAATAGACAAGATTGAAGAGCAACTTAACTAAAAGAAGAGCAAATTTGATGTTCATGGACCTAATTGAAAGAAATCAAAAATTTTGAGGACTCAAGTACAACATCCCACAAATATGGAAGACTAGAAGTGCAAATATTTCAAAGGTATTTTTGTAATAAAAGTCAAAATGTGGAGACTAAATTGTAGAAAACATGCAATTGTTTAAAGAAAAGGAAACAAAAAGAAAAAAAAAATATAACATTTAAGTCATGGGCTAAAAGCCCATGCCTTTATTACCTTTATTGCTCTGTGCCCGCAATGACGCCTAGCAAAACAACTGAATGTGATTCTGTTGCCCACGCGGCCACGTGAGTTTGGCCCACACGGTAACGTGGGCCAATTTCGGTCCAATTTCGAATTTTAATTATGTTTTTATTATTTTAGTTTGGCTCTATTTGGGGACGTTTTTGGGACCTCTTTATGTCTAATTTTTTGAAGTATTTATACTTCTATTTCCCTCTTTCAAAAAACTCAATTTTTCTCTCCAAAATCTTTGCCTCTCTTTCCTTTTCTTCTTCTTTCTTTTCTTTTCGTTTCTTTTTTTCTTTAGTTTGTAGTTTAGTTTTTTATTCCAAGTTTTAGTCACCGTTGGAGTAAGGAAGCAAGAAGTGAGGTGAAAATTCAAAGTATTGTTGAAGGAATTTTGGAGTAAAAATTCAGTGAATTGATTTATTTTATTATCTTGTATTTTAATCTTTGATTTCTTTATTTTGTGATGTATTTTTATAAACCTCAACTTTTGTGCAATATTTATACAATGGGCTAGTTGTTTTATGTTGAGATGATTGATGTAACTTAACTTAATTTAAGTAATTTTAATGTTTGTTTATTAATTTTGAGTTTATTTTATATATGTTTATTATTGAGATTATTCTATGTGTTTGATTGATCACCAAATATACGTTTTGTGAAGTGTATGATAATTAAGAGATATTGTACATTCTAGACCAAATAATAAATACTCTAGTTATTAATTTAGGATATAGAGATATACTCCTACCCCTAGGTAATCCATTGAACTATTTTCACAAAGGGTTAATGCAATTGATTGAGTTTTAATCGATATAAAGATATAGTCGGCTAAACCAATTTATTAGAGTTAATTTTACTCGAGAGAAGTAATTAGCTAAACTTGAAAAATCGGGTCTAACATCGTAAATGAGTAATTTATTAATTTGCATGTGTTGAAAAATTACTTAAGCAAGAGTTAAGTGAAATCATGAATTTTAATTATTTTATCTTCTATTTTCCTTATTTTAATTTAGTTTAAAATTAGTTTCTTTAATTTAGAATTCACAAAAAATTCATCTTTTAATTGTGTGTTTCATTTTTTAAGATTAAATTAACTAGAGTGCAAATGAGTATACATTTCTTGTGAGATTGACAATCAAGACTCAAAAAGTTCAATTTATTGCTTGTATGCGACTCGTGCGCTTGCGGTATGCACTTTCAGCGAAGATGACATAGAATGTTCAATTCGCTATACTGAATATGAAATTTGTAATTTGTAATTTTCAAAGAGTGGGTCCATTAATATATTGGACGAACATGATAGGAAATTTGTACTATTTGTATAATTATTCAGAATAAAGCCAAATATTTGAATTTCAAATGTCATATTTTCTTTTGCAAAATAATTGGCGTCAATTGTATGAAGTTACAATCATAGTAAAATTATTCAATAAATATTAAATTTGATTAATTGATAGATTAACCATGACTATATGAATGCAATAAACCTATATCTCTTGTTCGATAACAACTACACACCAACTGAAATTCCATATCGATTCAATTCAAAACACACTGAACTTTTGGCTAGTTTATATTGTCAACAAGTGAGAATGTGTTGTTAAATATTTCAAAATATAAAATTATTAGAAAAGGAAAAAAATTGTGCGAAAAAGCTGAAATAGAGATTAGAAAAATGGAGGCAACATGGAAGCAACTCTAATATCAGAGCTAGGTTTCGATCCCGGGACCTATGGACAAGAGGCTTTCTGGACACATCCCAAGGGTGTCCAATTGGGTACCAAGATTGAACTTAAGTATCTCATTAGTCAGAAGTCTTGAGTTCGAATCCTGGGGAGTAGTCCAAAAAGCCATGAGGGGGTAAGATGGGCTTAGGTTCTTCCAAAGTGGACAATATGTAAGCTAACAGAGCATGGAATAGCCATTGAGCCACAGAAGGCAAGATGGGAGAAAGTTCGTGGTCATTACACATATTGTCCACTTTGGGTTTGGGAGAGTGTAGGCCAATCCTATCCATCATGAATTTCTCAACGCATCCCTAGGATTCGAATTCAAGACTCTACTATGAGAGACTTAAGTTCAACCTAGTACCAATTAGGTCACAAGCAGAGGTCATGCGTTCAGAAATCCATGAAGGGTAAGATGAGTCTAGGCTCTCCAAAAAGTGGACAGTACGTAAGTTTATTGCGCAAGAAATAGTCCCTGAGCCACAGAGGGAAAGATGGGAAAAAGTCTGCGATCATCTAGTGGAATTTTCCTGCAATAACAGTTTTCAGGTTATCATTGGTACGTCACCATACGAAGCATTTTATAGACGAAGATGTCCATCACCAGTCTAATGGGATGAGGTTGGTGAGAGGAAATCATTGAGTCCATAATTAATTGAGAGGATGGTTGAGGCTTTTGAAAAAATCAGGCTGCGAATTGAGGCCACCGAGGATATATAGAAGAGCTATACCGATCAAAGGAGGAAAAATTTGGAATTTCAAATTGGAGAGAAAGTATTTTTGAAAGTGGTTCCGATGAAGGACACTTTTCGTTTTGGAAAGAAGGGAAAACTTAGACCTCGTTTTGTCGGACCTTTTGAGATACTAGAGAAAGTAGGGAATGTGGCTTTATCGTTTGGTTGTCACCCGAGCTTTCAACAATACACAATGTTCTTCATGTTTCCTTAATGAGAAAGTATGTTCACGATCCTAGTCACGTGGTAGATTTTCAGTCAATTTATGATTCAGATGAATCTGTATTAAGCGGTGTTTAGAAAATCGAAACGGACCGGCCGGTTCAACTAGAAAATTGGGGATCGGCCTAAAATTCGGTTCGTAATGTCTTGAAAACCAGATATTAAAAAACTGGACCAAAAATCGGGTTTTTTTTAGCGGTTAAACCGCAACCCGGTGAACGGGATCAATTTTAAAGAAAAACTGTTTAAAAAAAAAACTGAAAGGGCTGTGGTTTTACCGCCCCATTTGTTATCTTGAATTAAAGTAGCCCTTTTTATAAGGGTTGTTGGAAACCCCTTTCCCACATCATAACCGATGTGGGACACTGGACTGTGGTTCACTTTTTTTTTTTTTTTTTTTTAAGTTGTTTCATTCCTTTAAAAAAAAAATTAATTTAGTTTTTTCTTTTTTACAAAAGAAAATAAATGTTATACCCTTTTTTTTAAATTATCTTTATTTGTCATTTATTTATTTATTAAAATTTTCTCTTACAAAAACAAGTAAATATTGATTTATTTGTAAAGTAACTTATTTATTTTAGTGATTTTGCAATTTTTGAAAAAATTATTTAAATTTTTAATTGATACCGGTTCGACCCCGATTCGACCTTTTGGCCCTTGACCATTTGCCTTTTTCGGGTCGAATCGGTTTCCGATTTTCTAAACACTGGTATTATGAGGAGGCACCTATGTACATAATAGAGAGAAAAGTCCCTCTCTTAAAAACAAAGAGATCCCTTTAATCAAAATTCAGTGGAGTAGATACGGTAGTGATGTAAGATTAAATTTTGAGGACAATTATTTTCAAGGAATAAGGTTGTAACGGCCAAGAATCTTCTCAATTAATCATTAAATAAATCTTTAATTTCTTAAAAACATGTCGCTACGATTTCACCCATTTTTTTATGAAAGCAAGTTTGTCTAACCTTGTCAATTATTTTTTTAAGTCAATAAAATAAATCTAAGTCCAATTTGACTTTATCATCATCATCATCAAATTTTTTTGAAAATCCAAACCTTTAATTCCATTATATTATTCTATTTTCCCAATTGAATTCAACCCAATTAAAAGTCTTTCCTTAATCGATTTTGGAAACACAATCAACATTCCTACCTCTCACGTCCTCCTCCGCGTAGGCGATTCTCATTTCCATAATATTTTCCTAAACCTAGCTCAATTTCCGAATTCAACCTAAACTACTAGAATTAGATAACAGTCAACACATATACCTCCTCCCCAATCCCTCAAGGAGCCGACACTCCACAAAAAATTCAATAGACGCTTCTGGGTGAGTATGTGCCCACCTCCAACTGAATTTCAATTCGAATTGTTTCAACGTGAAGGTTCATCCTCCCACACCATAAGCACACAACAAACCAAGCCTTACAAGAATTTGTAGGCCTCATCGTGCACACCTAAACTGCCATGGCCAAACTTCGACATCAAACAACCAAAACAGCTAAAGCATACACACCACCAACACCATAGTCGACCGAACTTCACAACACCACCACCAGCCACCACTCGCCCTACCATCCTTCAATACCATCACTGCCCAAACTACAATCCCCAACCAAATTGACCTCAAAACAACCAAAACACCTAAAAATAAACAAGATACAAACACTCACCTTGAGCACCAACCCGATCGACCAGAGTATCGCAAGATGATCACCAACCCAAGTCTCAATTTTTGCATAAAGAAAATTCGAACCCGTGTTATCCCCATTCACACAAACACTCACACCGCCCCTTTCACCTCCTCACGACAGGGGACAATCGCCGATTGGACGCTGCGACCGGGAATCTGAGAGGGGCGACACCCCTTGTCGTACCATCTCTCTCTCTCTCTCTCTCTCTCTCTCTCTCTCTCTCTCTCTCTCTCTTTGATGCGAACCACTTTGGTGTTTGAACCAAAAAATCCCACAACAATTTAATGTCTTCCCAAGAAAGCTAAAATGGTAAAGAAAGTGATAAAACACCTTAACCTAAGTTTAAATCTAACCAAAACTTCATTGGTTAAAGAACCAAGCCCAATAGGTATCAACTAAACAAATTTCAAGGTGGCGGAAATAACCAACAACACAAGAATAACATACTAAAAATTTAGTTGATTAATTTTCAAGAAGATATAAGATCAAAGGAGGTTTAACCTTACCTCAAAGGAGCCTCTCAAGAGGAGCATTCACAATGAACATCACAAGTTAATTTTTCTAGGGTTTTTGGAAGTCTATTTATAGTATAAGGAATAAAGAAAATTAGAAAAAATAAAGAAAGCCCGAAAATAGGTCGAAAACTCGCGAAAATATGTCTTCTAAACTGCCATGTGATCGTATGGGGAAAATATTCACAATCGCTTGGAGATTGCAAAAATCCACTGCCTCCGAAACGTGCGCGATCATGCACTTGTTTTGTCCCGCGATCGCGCAGGCAACCAAAAATTCTGCACGTGCCATTTTCAGTGTTTTGGCCATAACTTTTGATCCCAATGTCCAATTGAGGTGATTCAAAATGTGTTGGAAACTAGACAAAAATGGATACAATTCTTCAACAAATAGTGAACTTCAAATTCGTACTTTATCTATGTAAAAAATTTACTTGAAGTTGGCTAAAACTACATCTCTATTTCTTCCACTTGAATCTTGACTCCAACTTGATTCTTGACTTATTCAATTTGTTTAGCCTGGAATCTTGAACCTCTTTGAAATTGGATCTCGTCATGGGTCCCATTAGCACGTGCATCGAGATTTGACTTTTTTGGATCTCATCATCCCCTCCCTCTTAAAAATGATTCGACCTCGAATCTTGCTTGAATGTATTTTCGTGAGACTCCTTGAACTTTGATCTTGCAACATTGTGGGTCACAGGTTTGTGAAATGAAGTTGGACTTTCGTGATTCTCATCATCTCCTCCATCTTGAAAGAGATTTGACCACGAATCAACACCTACAGTATAAAGAGAAAAATTAGGCACAATAAATGTAACTGAAATTTCATACTCACCGTGCAAAATCAATTTGTAGGTGTTTCCAAGAGCTTAAAATGAGCCAATACCGCAGAGTACCAATTTGGATTTTATTCGATCGGGGTTGCTCCTTCCACAAATAGAAACACATCTAACCACCGGGGTTAAAGGGAATATACTTCCTGTAGCGATCGGGAATTTTCATTTCTTTTTAAATAAAATATTTTAAAAACACTAAATGCGCGTCGCTACGACTTTTCCAATTTAATTTAAAAGAGTTTGTCGTCTAGCCAAATTATAAATGAAATTAAATTAATTTCCATCGTAATTAAATTTTCGGATTTTATTTATAATATTCCAATGTCACCATTTTTAAATCTTGACTCAAATTTTAACAATTTTAAAGTCCAAATTAATTTATTCCGATATTTTGATCTTTGTCCAATTTAAATTCCTTTAATTCCCAAATATAGTTTTTTAGCACAATCCCAATTGGTAAAGATCTATTTCCCCCACATTTCCAATAATTCCACCTCCCATTTCCATTTTCACACTCCTGATTTCTCTCCCTCTTTTCCCTAAATCACAATTATCATTCTACTGCAAGTTCCTGCATTTCATCCTCAATCAAGAGATTTCTCCAGCAGCTGTCCAATTTTGCATCCGTTTGATTCAACTTTCCTGCAATCCAGCCTCAATCAACATGTTACCAACTTCAGCAAGCAATCTTCCATTTTCAGATTTCAAACTCCCCGATTCTCTCCCTCGTACTTCCTAAGATGACATTTACAATCCTGCAATTCATCCCAATCAGATGAACACAAGTATTCTACCAAATTCAACACACAAACCATGACTTATATCCCTTTTTTTTTTCCTTTCCACACGAACTCACCCAAGCCAGACGACATTTCTGGTAATTTCTTTTCTACTGCATTTCGCCTCCTCTGCCTCCATCACCGTCGAGAACCCAAACCACAATCACCATCGCACACGACCACACACAACTCATCGACATTTTCTTCCAGCAACCCCATCATCATCATCACCTTTAACCACCACCGCCTACTGCATAATCCAGTCGAGCACTACACAACAGCCACCTCCCTCATCATCACCTCCATCACCAATTCACTACCAAGATCAAATATGCAACACCACTACAATCAGCACGATCATCATCACCAACTAAACCACTGCACAACCCAAGCTAACCACCTTCTCCACCAACAGCAACACCAACACAATCACCTGCAAACTTCAAGCCAGCGCCATCGCTCAAGCTGCCAAGCTGAGAATTCCAACCACCAGCGTCTACAACAATCTGAAACCAATGTTTTGCAATCAACCACCATCAAGCAGCCATCATTTACCACCCTTCACCCCTCAACAGCCGTCCAACCCAACCACCAAGAACCCCATTTTTCATCCGCCTGCAGCACCAAATCGTGGTCAACCCCAACCTAAATCAAAACCCAAAGAAGAGAACCCATAACCCAGAAACCCTTTTTTCTTACCTCAACCGTCGGTCTCTTCGCCGGAAAATCACGATTCAAAGCCTCGATTTCGCACATCAAAGTACCCAAAACATTTCTATTTTTTTTCCTCACACTCGCACCATACTCTGACCGCCACCAGTCGTCGCACCCAGCGCCGGTGTTGCGCTGGCGAGTCACCGGCTGAAGGTCGGATTTTGGCTTGGATCGCCTCTCGCCGTCTCACTCTCTGCCTCTGAAAATGAAGAGAGAGAAATGGAAAAATCTGATTTTTATTATTTGTTTTAACTTTCAGAAATTTCAAGCCTAGTCCTCAATTTTTAAAGTTATTCAAATCAGTCACTAATTTTTAAAACCTATCATTTCGACCCCTTAAGTTTTAAATAAGTATAATCAGCCCTTTCATTTTAAAAATCTCAGCCCTATAGTAATATTCATTTTAAGTTTCAACTCAACTTTTGAAGATTTACATTTTAGTCCCTCAACTTTCAAAAATATTCATTTTGGTCCCTTAACTTTCAAAAGTATTTAATTTAGTCCCTCAATTTTCGAAAGTATTCATTTTAGTCCTTCACCTTTCAAAGTATTCATTTTAGTCCCTCAACTTTCAAAGTATTCATTTTGATCCCTCAACTTTCAAATCATCAATTTCAATCCTTAAATTGTAAATTATCATTTTTTTAAACTATAAATTTCTAAAGACTAAGTTGACTTATTGGCTAAGACGAAGCGTACGGAGATTTAAAGGATTTAAGTCGTTTCCCGCTCAACTTTGCACTCGTCGGATTTAAGGTAGACTCGCCCCCACTAATTGATTTATATTATAATTGCATGTGTTATGTGGATTTGTGTGATTTTATGCTTAATCGCATGAGAAAAGAATATCTCTTTTGAGATAAAGAATTATGTTATGCTGGGCATAACTTATCTGCTAGCCAAGAAAAGAAAAGAATGTGTTCATTTGCGTTCACTATGTGATGCCTATGAATAAGAAAAGAATGTCACTACGTTATTTGCATGATTACGTGTTCAATTATCTTGTAGATTAATTACTGGCGATGAGTCTACTGAGTATTTCATTTTTGAAATGCTCAACCCGTTGTTTTTACAATTTTTGCAGATTTCGGAGACGGTGGCGAGTGATGGGCAATGACGGCAAATTACAAATTGATATTTTTTTAAAAGTCGTGAACTTTGAAATAATTATTTCATTTTATCAAGAACTGTCATTTTTATAAACTTGTACGAATTTACTTATTCCATTTGAATTATCGCTAAACTTTTATTCAATAAATGCGATATTTAATATTTAGTCATTTTCCGCAACAAAGTTTATTCAAGAATTTAGAAAAGTGACGTTCCCGCGCTCCTCGGAACTCAGGGCGTTACAGAGTGGTATCATAGCGGGTCTACGTTTCTGTAGACTTACAAATTTTTTTTTTACAAAATAAGAAAATAAATTTTTCTAAAAATAATAGAAATAATGTTTTGACAACTTTTTGCCATTGCCATCATTTTTCCGCCGACTCCGAAGGTAACGAAGTTTAGTATGTTTACTTTATTGAATTATTTCGGATACTTGAGAATAAATGTTTTGAGAATTTGACGAGAAAAGAAAAGAAAAGAAAAGACGAGAAAGAATTAGAAAACTAGTATCCGAAATAATGAGAAAGAAATGAGTTTTGAAGCATAACGGGAAATTTTTCAGAAAAGAAAAGAAAGAAAACGAGTGTTGAGCATGATGGGAATAAAAATGATTTTTTTTAATAATTTTTGTCCTCGAACTTAGAAATGATGAACCCGACCTGGACTTTGCATAATTGATTTTAGACATGGCACTAAGTATGAGAAGTCAACAGAAAGGATTAGACAATAATTTTCGGAATATCTATTGTTTAGATTAAACGAGAAATAGTAAGCCAGTTTTTTATGAAGTTGTGATGAGATGTTGAGATTATAAGTGATGTGATTTTGTTGAGACTTTTATGAAAAGAATTTTGAAATTAGAGGTTTAAAGATTTGGTCCTTAGTTATTGGGAATTAAGTAATGGATATTGTGTTGAGTAAATGAATTTTTCCTCTATTTTGAAGAGAAATTTATTATGTAGTTTGATCTGGTGATTAAATTTTGGGATTTTAATTTGAGGTATATATTTATAAGTATGAGTGGTATTTTGAGCCAATTAATGTATTGAAGGAACTGAGATATTGATATTTGAAAATAGTATTTGAAATTGTTATGTTGAGAAATTAGAATTGATTTTCCGGGATATTTTTGATGATATTGAAGTGTTGGAATTGTTGTCAATATTTAAATAGTTATGGACAAATGTGGAGTTATTTGTTATTGTTGGTTATGAAGTATACCTACGGATTGGATAAGTCAAAATTACAAAGGGAGATTATGCCTAGAATTTTATCATTTGGAATTAAAAGCATAGTATAATAAGCATCCGCTAAAGGAATTGAGGTTAGAATTGCAAGTTCATTTACACCATAAGCGAGATTTAGTACATGATAAGTTATATTTTGAAAGATGAGTGAAGACAAGTATTATGTCGTTATTGGGAAGAATCTAAATTATTCTTGGGAATGAATTGATTACTAGTAAGGAATGATCATTGATATTGGAGAATATTATAAATTATGAGGATATGAGATAATACTGTTGATTTATTTTGGGAATTTGATCGGGAAGATATGTTAAAGATAAGCTGATGATATTATGTTGATTTGTGAATAATATGTTATTGGGTATACTACATAGAGAGAATATTCAGGTAATTTCTATCGTTTTAATTATTTTGGTGATATTTAGTGATAAGAAGTTTTAGAGATGACAAATTATTATGGTTTGATATGTTTTTAAAGAAATAGTAAAGATTTGGAGAGAATTTTTCATGGATTTTTGTAACGGGTTTTCAGAGATTAGTGAAGAGACGTGATGTTATTTGGGTTATTGAATAATGACTTAAGTAGTCAGCAAATATTTCTTTATACAGAGTTAGAGGTTATGCTGAGAGCTGGCATTTTAGACCTTTGTGATGGTTAGGAAAACCATTTACAGTTTGTTGAATTTACATGTAATATGATTATTGGGAATAGTCAGTTATCATGAATGAGATATATTGAAAGTATTTTATAGTGAAAAATTGGGAACATGTGATTGAATGTTTAGGATTATGTGAGATGTTGACGATGATGGTCATAAGGTCATTTGAATACAAAAGGTACAAGAGACAAATATAAGGAGTAATGTGATTTTCTTAGATCGAGAATTTAAGGTGATAATGTGTTGAGATTATGAAATAAGTTGACCATTCATGAATAAGTTATGCTGTATTTGGTTCTAAGTGAAAATTCAAAGAATAATGAATCTCAGTCATGGAAAATAAATCAGGATCTCCTCGTAATGTGAATGATTCACTGATGTACATTAAGTTTTCAATATTGATGAAAGAAACTTTATCAGGCCCTAGATTTGTACAAGTATTGATGAAGTAATGCATTTGATCAGAGAAAGGCTTATGATTTATCACATCTTGAAATTTTGGAGATTTTTAATGATGGTATCTTGTTTAGAAAATAAGAAATGAAATTTTATGTAATTGTTCTTGTGGAAAGAACTTGTGGAAAATAGGGATAAGACTTCACAGTGATGACTTATTTTGGAATAGTGTGCAGAAAGAGTGATATATGGCAGAATCCAAGGTTTATTAGTCTGAGAGATTGATGTATAATCTTAGTGAGCAGATTGACGTATAAGTTTCACGTGATAGGTATGATGGTATTTATATTGAAATCTTAGAGAGATTGATATGAATATTTGAGGTCATATGATACGATGATAATTGACAGGTTACATGATTTCTACGAGATATGGTGATTAGACGATTGATGAATGTTATGGTTATCCTGTGAAGAATTGTGTGAATATTGAGTTAATTGATCTTATTTTTGATGGATTATTGAATTATGGTGAAATATTACATATGATTGGGAATTTTCATTTTGAGTCATAATATATGGGTTTATTTAAAGTTTTGGTGATGCAGTTTCGATTAATTATTATCGGTTGTACATTTGAGGTGAGTAAAGTATTTTGCTACGAAAATAGGAAATAGGAGAAGATCATTTGTGTGACTTTTACTGAGATCGTATATTTAGGTTAAGCAAACTTGATGAGAAATCCTAGATGATTCACAGAAGTCTTATTCAATGGTGATAGACTTAATCAGAGTATTGTTCATAGTGTGACATGAATTGAAGTTTTGGGAGAACGGAAAAAAAAAATTGAATCTTGAACTCCAGATTGGGAAATTAGTGAGGTTTCTTAAGTTTGAGAATATCATATATGATCCTTATGATGCTACTTTAAGTTAGTATCTTAGCCTCAGTTAGAATGAGTATGTGATACCGAGTACTTGATGAATGATTTAAAAGTATGGATTAAAGGATTTAAGTTTGAATTCTCCGATTTTGAAAAGGGAGTTTCAGTCGAACTTATAAATGATTTCGTTGGTACATCTTTTCAGAAACATTCTACCAAGTTTGGGTTTTGTACTCAATATTTTGGAATTGATATCGCGCTTATATATTTTGGATCATAAGGATTTATTCTTGATCAATCTTCTTGATTTTTAGGTTAAGCATTTGGGTCAATGAATATTTTGTGGTTTCGATATTAGTATAGATCCTATAAAAGGTACCTTTCGTTTTGACAAGAGAGGGAATTTAAGATCTCATTTCATCGGACCATTTAAAATGTTAGAGAAGTAGGTAATGTGGCTTATTGTTTGACTTCGCCACCAAAACTTGCAGCTATTCACAATGTCTTTCATGTTTACCTACTGAGAAAGTATGTTTATGATTCAAATCATATGGTGAATTATCAGTTTATTTCAGTTCAGAAAGATTTGACTTATGAAGAGGAACATATGTGCATAGTAAAGAGAAAAGTCCATGTTTTAAGAAACAAAGAAATTCCTTTAGTCAAAGTCCAGTGGGGTAGACATAGTAGCGATGAGGTTACATGGGAAAAAGAAGAAGAAATTCTGGCCAAGTATCTAGACATTTTAGACCAAGTAAGTCTTAAATTTCGAGGACGAAATTATTTTAAGGTGGTAGGGTTGTAGCGACCGGGAATTTTCATTTCTTTTTAAATAAAATGTTTTAAAAACACTAAATGCGCGTCGCTACGACTTTTCCAATTTAATTTAAAAGAGTTTGTCGTCTAGCCAAATTATAAATGAAATTAAATTAATTTCCATCGTAATTAAATTTTCGGATTTTATTTATAATATTCCAATGTCACCATTTTTAAATCTTGACTCAAATTTTAACAATTTTAAAGTCCAAATTAATTTATTCCGATATTTTGATCTTTGTCCAATTTAAATTCCTTTAATTCCCAAATATAGTTTTTTAGCACAATCCCAATTGGTAAAGATCCATTTCCCCCACATTTCCAATAATTCCACCTCCCATTTCCATTTTCACACTCCTGATTTCTCTCCCTCTTTTCCCTAAATCACAATTATCATTCTACTGCAAGTTCCTGCATTTCATCCTCAATCAAGAGATTTCTCCAGCAGCTGTCCAATTTTGCATCCGTTTGATTCAACTTTCCTGCAATCCAGCCTCAATCAACATGTTACCAACTTCAGCAAGCAATCTTCCATTTTCAGATTTCAAACTCCCTGATTCTCTCCCTCGTACTTCCTAAGATGACATTTACAATCCTGCAATTCATCCCAATCAGATGAACACAAGCAATCTACCAAATTCAACACACAAACCATGACTTATATCCCATTTTTTTTTCCTTTCCACACGAACTCACCCAAGCCAGACGACATTTCTGGTAATTTCTTTTCTACTGCATTTCGCCTCCTCTGCCTCCATCACCGTCGAGAACCCAAACCACAATCACCATCGCACACGACCACACACAACTCATCGACATTTTCTTCCAGCAACCCCATCATCATCATCACCTTTAACCACCACCGCCTACTGCATAATCCAGTCGAGCACTACACAACAGCCACCTCCCTCATCATCACCTCCATCACCAATTCACTACCAAGATCAAATATGCAACACCACTACAATCAGCACGGTCATCATCACCAACTAAACCACTGCACAACCCAAGCTAACCACCTTCTCCACCAACAGCAACACCAACACAATCACCTGCAAACTTCAAGCCAGCGCCATCGCTCAAGCTGCCAAGCTGAAATTTTACTTGAAAAACATTCTGCTATCATCATAGCAGGAATTATTAACAATAATCAAAATAACAAAATAACTTCAAAGATCAAATCAACACAACAAATTGGAATCTTTGAAAGAAGGGGAGAACTCTCTCCAAAAACAAAAGCAAAACAAGATGAAATTCCGGAAGGAAAATTTGACATTGACCATTTGGTATAATGACAAGCTTCAGGAAAAATCTTGAAAGCATTTACGAGACCAGCCAAGAGTTGGGACTCTTAAATGTTCTACTGGCATTTGAAGACAATGAACTTGAAAAGATTGTTTCAATTGTCAAAAACATTGACATAAAAGAAAAAATTATGGCAATTTCGGACAATAAAAACAATGAACAACAGAATCAAGATCAACTTGAATCACAATCTGAAACAGATAAAGAATCTGACAGTGAAGATGAAATCATCATTCATGAAAGATTTCACACTGGAAGAGAAATTGATCCTAACATGGGACTTGGACCAACAATCAGAGAACCAAAACCAGAAACTTTTGAGATTAAAGATGATAATCCATCATCAAGTAATCCAAAAGGAGATGGGAAAAGACACATGGGTGACAATACACCAAGACCTGACCCCAGAATGCCAGAAAGGAACTTTGATCAGAACCTCTTAGTTTCTGATTTTATTCCAAAAAGACAAAGTATAAACCAACAAGTAACAATTTTGGATATAGATTGTACTCTAGATCCAGAAAAGATCATTGATGCATGGTATAGCTATATCATGGTTGCAATGATTGTCAACAAAGAAATAATCAAAAATGAAATAAATTCATGGAATTATGTACTCACTAGTACCAGAGGAAATGCAAGAACATTCCTTGAAAGTTTTACATACGACACAAAAAATCAAATCTGGAAAGATTCAATAGGAGTTATTCCAAAATTCATTGAAAGAATTGTGGACCAAATATACAAACAATTTACTGGACAAACTTTCGAAGCATTCAAAAGTAAGAGATCAGTAATTGCAATTGCTGATGCATTAAATCACTTAGAGAAAATCTCTATATGTGATATGTGTTATTTTGAAAATTATGCTTGCGAATTTTCAAAATACTTTTACATATGTCCACCTGACAAGTGGATAGAATTAACAGAAAAATTCATACGTAAACTACCAGAACCATTTAATCATGAAGTCATGAGTGACTTTGATGAATCAATCAAAAAACAAAAAGAAACCATTGATCCAAGAGTAAATGCTCAAATAGACATGTCCCTTGGACTAGTCATAACTACAACCATAAATTTAATTGCTGAAAAATGCAAACAAAACACATTGGTAAGAGAAAGTGTTAAAACAGTTTACAAAAATCCAAAAATTTGTTGTAACAATTACCTTGACCAAATCCCTGGCCAATATGGTTGTCAACCAACAAAAATCCAAAAGAAAACAAGGAAAAGATCTTTTAGAAATAAAAGATATATTTTTAAAAAATACAAAAAACGAGATTTCAGTATTAAACCTTCTTGATGTACGTTGTTGGTTGCTGTTTCCTACGTTTCTTTTTTTTTTTTTGATCCCACGCCTCACTATGTTGAGTTACTGGGCTATGTTTCCCTTGCGACCACTTGCCTAGCGGTACTCCAGTTGCCTGAACTCTTAATAGATCCGTACGTATTTGAACAAAGTAAGAAAAGTGAACTCTTAATAGATCCGTACTCCAGCGCCATCGCTCAAGCTGCCAAGCTGAGAATTCCAACCACCAGCGTCTACAACAATCTGAAACCAATGTTTTGCAATCAACCACCATCAAGCAGCCATCATTTACCACCCTTCACCCCTCAACAGCCGTCCAACCCAACCACCAAGAACCCCATTTTTCATCCGCCTGCAGCACCAAATCGTGGTCAACCCCAACCTAAATCAAAACCCAAAGAAGAGAACCCATAACCCAGAAACCCTTTTTTCTTACCTCAACCGTCGGTCTCTTCGCTGGAAAATCACGATTCAAAGCCTCGGTTTCGCACATCAAAGTACCCAAAACATTTCTATTTTTTTTTCCTCACACTCGCACCATACTCTGACCGCCACCAGTCGTCGCACCCAGCACCGGTGTTGCGCTGGCGAGTCACCGGCTGAAGGTCGGATTTTGGCTTGGATCGCCTCTCGCCGTCTCACTCTCTGCCTCTGAAAATGAAGAGAGAGAAATGGAAAAATCTGATTTTTATTATTTGTTTTAACTTTCAGAAATTTCAAGCCTAGTCCTCAATTTTTAAAGTTATTCAAATCAGTCACTAATTTTTAAAACCTATCATTTCGACCCCTTAAGTTTTAAATAAGTATAATCAGCCCTTTCATTTTAAAAATCTCAGCCCTATAGTAATATTCATTTTAAGTTTCAACTCAACTTTTGAAGATTTACATTTTAGTCCCTCAACTTTCAAAAATATTCATTTTGGTCCCTTAACTTTCAAAAGTATTTAATTTAGTCCCTCAATTTTCGAAAGTATTCATTTTAGTCCTTCACCTTTCAAAGTATTCATTTTAGTCCCTCAACTTTCAAAGTATTCATTTTGATCCCTCAACTTTCAAATCATCAATTTCAATCCTTAAATTGTAAATTATCATTTTTTTAAACTATAAATTTCTAAAGACTAAGTTGACTTATTGGCTAAGACGAAGCGTACGGAGATTTAAAGGATTTAAGTCGTTTCCCGCTCAACTTTGCACTCGTCGGATTTAAGGTAGACTCGCCCCCACTAATTGATTTATATTATAATTGCATGTGTTATGTGGATTTGTGTGATTTTATGCTTAATCGCATGAGAAAAGAATATCTCTTTTGAGATAAAGAATTATGTTATGCTGGGCATAACTTATCTGCTAGCCAAGAAAAGAAAAGAATGTGTTCATTTGCGTTCACTATGTGATGCCTATGAATAAGAAAAGAATGTCACTACGTTATTTGCATGATTACGTGTTCAATTATCTTGTAGATTAATTACTGGCGATGAGTCTACTGAGTATTTCATTTTTGAAATGCTCAACCCGTTGTTTTTACAATTTTTGCAGATTTCGGAGACGGTGGCGAGTGATGGGCAATGACGGCAAATTACAAATTGATATTTTTTTAAAAGTCGTGAACTTTGAAATAATTATTTCATTTTATCAAGAACTGTCATTTTTATAAACTTGTACGAATTTACTTATTCCATTTGAATTATCGCTAAACTTTTATTCAATAAATGCGATATTTAATATTTAGTCATTTTCCGCAACAAAGTTTATTCAAGAATTTAGAAAAGTGACGTTCCCGCGCTCCTCGGAACTCAGGGCGTTACACTTCCTTCCATGGTTGGCATTGGAAGTATATTGTTCACCGCCCCCCTCAAATGGAGGATCATTCTTCATGCAAATGGGCTTAATCAAATTTGCCTTTTTATGCCCACCTAAACTAATATTTCCATCAATAAACAAGTGCATCAAGCTCAAAGGAGTTAGTAGGCTAGGGTCATAAGCAACATCAAGTGGAGAAAATTTGCTAATAGGATGAGCAATTAAATTGCAAGCAAATTTAACAACTACAAAATTAGAACCAACTTCGTATAAATGCACTACTTCCCAAAAGAAAAGATTAGCTATGTTGATGATATTGTTGGTTTCATGACATGAAATCAAATGTGACATTTTAATACTCATACCAACAATCACAAAAATAGCATCATTTTATTTCTTTGTTCCAAGTAAACCTACTATAAAACTCATATAACAATTAACACAAGGTTTACTAAGAAGATGCAAGTATATGTATGAGTCTAGAGACAAGACCTTAGATTCTATCTCATGGCAAGTGAGGCGTTTGCTATGAACATGAACATGGGTAACATAAATTTTCATTTTGGACCAATGAGAATGTTCACTTAACAAGGTTAAGGTACCCTTAATCCCAAAATGCCCCATCAAGCACCCCACATGTGCTTCTCTAACTTGCATCTCTCTTATGGCACACTTAGGAACAAACAATCCAATTCTCCAAAACAAATAATTATCATGCGCATAGGATTCATCAAATTCTCGCTCAACACATGATTCATAAATGTTAAACAAATTTGGATTAGTAGTTCGCAAGCCCTTACTAAATTCAAAATAAGAAGATTTGGCACTTAGGCAACTTGGCACACACAAAAATTTAGATTTACAATTGTAGCACCCATCATGCCATTGATCATTTTCATGTGCAGTATTTTCACCAGTCAACATTATGCTTGTCAAGTCTACATCAATATCATACAGTCCTCTAATGTATACCAAATATAATAATCTTGCATTCAAAGAAATGTTAGGAACATACCTCCTAGATAGTGTATCGGCTACCATACTTTCTTTACTGTGATTGTACTTGTTGTTGAAGGAAAATGTTTCCAAGAAATTCTTCCACTCGGCATGAATTTGGAGTTCCTTGTTGCTTTGATACGTAGGCCTCACGATCTCCTGCGTTAAAGAAGTAATCAAACTAGGGAGGGCATTGTTAGAATATTCAAGAGTAAAGAACATTTTTGTGTAATCTCTTCTCTCAATTTTCTTGGTAGCACTCATCACTCCCTCACCTTTTTCTGAGGTAGGAACCTTAATTCTCTGTTCTTCTCTCGCTTCTCCTTTTTCAGGAGTCCTGGCTCCAACCTTCTTTTCCTCTACTTTTTCTAGGGTCGTGGCCCCAACTCTCATGCCCTTAATTTGCCTCACCTTGGTTTCTTCATCAATTTCCTCAATTGAATTTTCTTTGGCTTTCCTATTTTCCCTTTCTTCCTCAAACTCCTTTTTGAGTTTCATTTGATCTTTGTTAACCTCTTCTGGACTCAAAGGTAGGAGCACTACTTTCTTCCCATTCAATATGAAGCTATACCGATTTTTCCTCTTATCATGTGCCACACTCCTATCACTTTGTCAAGGTCTCCCCAAAATTATGTGAGTAGTGTGCATGTGAACTAAATCACACAACACTTGGTCACTATATGTTCCAATGTTGAAAATAAGAAGAACTTGTTCACTCACTCTCACCTTCCCATAGTCATTTAACCTTTGCAATATATAAGGACTAGGATGCTTTGTCACCGGTAACCCCAACTTTTCCACTCTACTAGCACTCACCAAATTTGTGCAACTCTCCCCATCTATAATGAAACTACATGGCTTATCGCTCACGAGGTACCTAGTGTAGAAATTATATTCTCCATGTTTTTCCCTCTCATTAACATGTGCCAAAGATGTTGGTGGCCTAGTATTCATCTTCAACACTCCCTTTTCACTTTCACTCCTTCCATGGGAAGATGAAATTTTCATTTTCACACAATCAATATTTTCATCAACTCCATTTCTCCTATCATCCAACCACTCTCCTCTTTTCCTACCCATACTCCCATTTTGTTCACCGTCCTCATCATTTCTCACAACTTCCCCACATTTATCCCTCATTCTTCTTCTACCATCCCTTCTTTCTCCATCATCTCTAGTTGATGTACTCTCCCCTCTTGTTTCTAAATTTCCAACCTACTCCCAATCTTCTCCATTTGTCTAGTCATGGTGGTGGAAAGATTTTGCAATAAGTACTTCAAATCTTGAGTTTGAGTATTGGAAGTATTGAAACTTGACATGTGTGCAAGTGTGGTAGTGTCCTCACAAGAAATATTTTCTCTCGTGTTTCACTCAAATTTGGCTTTTATCCTCTAATGAGCTCACCGCTCTTACATTTTTCCACTCAAAGTTCACTTTCTTAAGTTCTCTAAGGAAGGTAATCAACTAAAACTATAAGTATAATTCTTGTGAAGTTAAGAATCACAAACATGGAAGGAGGAATGTAGGACAAGTAGACACAATAGCAAGTGAAATTTCTTGACTTGCTATAACAACAAGGGATGACACTTGATTGGTAGGACAAGAATTTAAGAGTATATGATCAACAATGGATTGGTACAATTCAAGTAACTATCAATGAAAAAGTTTGATGTAGGGAAATATAGCTTATGTCAATGGAGTATTCTTTGGGACAATTAATCAAACACTTTGTGAGTAACTCCAAATAACCTTGAATGTATTGAATGTGGGTAGATTGAAGAATCCCAACAACTCAAGATGACAATAAATGCTTAATGATTCAAGGATAGCAATAAAGGATAGTATTGGGGTATTTAACAATGAGTAGATGTTGACATATAGACACAAATAGCATAAGATTTCATAGGGGCATTTTATCAAACACTTTATGTACACAATTTTGGGTAGTATATAATGTAGTCGAACAATGGAAATCTCCCCAATAAACTTAACAATGATAACAATGCATTACCTAATATGTGGAATTCAACAAATAGCTCAAGAACATGAAATTTCTCCAATTTTTTTGTAATTTTCGTATTTTTTATTTTTATTTTTATTTTTTTTGGAATAACAAGAACAATAAGAAGAAATGTAAAGGATAGATTTATCAAATTAGAGCCAAGCTCTGATACCAAATGATGAAGACCCCTTTGGTGTTTAGATCAAAAATTTCCAAAATAATTTAATACCTTCCCAAGAAAGCTAAAATGGTAAAGAAAGTGATAAAACACCTTAACCCAAATTTGAATCTAACCCAAAATTCATTAATTAAAGAACCAAGCTCAATGGGTATCAACTAAACAGATTTCAAGGTGGTGGAAATAAACAACAACACAAGAATAATATACTCAAGATGTAGTTGGTTAATTTTTAAGAAGATACAAGATCAAAGGAGGTTTAACCTTACCTCAAAGGAGCCTCTCAAGACGAGCATTCACAATGAACATCACAAGTTATTGTTTCTAGGGTTTTTGGAAGTCTATTTATAGTATAAAGAATAAAGGAAATTAGAAAAAAGAAAGCTCGAAAATAGGTTGAAAACTTGTGAAAATCTGTCTTCTGAACTGACACGTGATCACGTGGGGGCAAATCCTCATAATCGCGTGGAGATCGCAAAAATTCACTGCCTCCGAAACGTGCGCGATTGCGCGCTTGTTTTGTCTCGTGATCGCCCAGGCGACCAAAATTTTTGCACGCGCCATCTTTAGTATTTTGACCATAACTTTTGATCTTGATGTCTGATTGAGACGATTAAAATGCGTTAGAAACTAGACGAAAAGGGATACAATTCTTCAAGAATTAGTGAACCTCAAATTCGGAATTTATCTATGTCAAAACTTTACTTGAAGTTGGCTGAAACTACATCTCTATTTCTTCCACTTGAATCTTGATTTTTTTCTTGACTTATTCACTTTGTTTAGCCTCGAATATTGAACTTCTTTGGCATTGGATCTCGTCATGGGTCTCACTGACGCGTGTATCGAGGTTTGACTTTCCCAGATTTCATCACAGACTCTCTCTCTCTCTTCGTTTGATTTGAGAGAGAGAAAATGGAGATTTAATTTTTTCTAAATTTAAATTTAAATTTTAAAATTGTCCTTTGAGTCCCCAGTTTGAAAAACACTTATTTCACTCCCCGAGTTTTCTCCATCTTTTATTTCAGTCCATAAATATTTAAGCAGTACTTTATTTTTTAGTCCCTGAATTTCTGGAAAATAAATGAGCCAGCCCTCATATTTGGAAAATTTTAGTTCAACCCTAAATCTTTTCAAATTCAACTATGTTAGACTTTCAATTAAATCCCTAAACTTTTATTTTCATTATAAACTTCCAATTTTTTTGGTACTAATTTAAATTAATTTTCTCATTGGCTAGGTGAGGCGTATGGAAAGTCAGATTTTTGACGTTATCCTTGCTCTATTCGAACTCGTTAAATTTGAGGTACATTCATTTCTTATTAATTAACTTATCTATAATTACATGTTGAATGTGTGATCATTTGATTTTTCATATTTTGATATGAGTTGAGACGAGACGAGACGAGACGAGGTTATATTCATGAATTTGAACTAAGAACTGCCACAACACCATCCACCACTCGCCTGACTGCTCTTCAATATCTTCGTTGCCCAAACTCCAACACCCAACCAAACTAACACCAAAGCAACCAAAAAACCAAAGAATAAACAAGATACACACACTTACCATGAGCACTAACCTGTTCGATCGGAGCATCTCCGGATAATCACCAACACAAGTCTCGATTTTTGTACAAAGAAAATTTGAACCCGTGTTACCCCTTTTCACACAAACACTCACACCATCCCTGTCACCTCCTCGCTACGGCGGACATCACCGATTGGACGCCGACAACGGGGAATCGGAGAGGAGCAATGCCCCTCTTTGTACCCTCTCTTTCTCTGTTAGATTTGAGAGAGGGAAAATGGAGATTTCATTTTTTTTAATTTTTAATTTTAAAAATTGTCCTTTGAGTCCCCAATTTGCAAAATATTATTTCACTTCTCGAGTTTTCCCCATCTTTTATTTCAGTCCCTAAATATTTAAGCAGTACTTTATTTTTCTATCCCTTGATTTCTGGAAAATATATGATTCAGCCTTCTTACTCTGAAAATTTTAGTTCGACCCCAAATCTTTTCGAATTAAACTATGTTACACTTTTAGTTAAACCTGCAAACATTTATTTTCATTATAAATTCTTAATAATTTTTTATATACTAATTTAAGTTAATTTTCTTATTGGATACACGAGGTGTAGGACAGTTAGAGATTTGGCTTTATCCCTGCTCCATTTGAACTCGTTAAATTTTAGGTAGACTTATTTACTATTAATTAATTTAGCTATAATTACATGTTGAATGTGTGATCATCTGATTTTCATATTTTGATATGAATTGAGACAAGATGTGACGAGGTTATGTTCATGAAGTTGAATTAAGAAGGTATGATTTTATAAGCGCTATCACTTACATGCATTTATTACATGTTAAGACGAGACGAGACTATTTTTATGCACTTATTTGATATGACATGATAATATGTCCAAAGATTGTGCACCAAGAATATTGTAGCACATTTTGCACATTTGCAGATTTCGGAAACGGTGATGAATGATGAGCAATGATGAGAAATAAATAAATAAATGTGTATTTTAGATATATAAGTTACTTTGAAGTTATTAATGAACTATTAGGATTGAATTTTTATCAATGTTTAGAAAATCGAAAACCGGTTCGAACAGGAAAAGGCAATAGGTCAAGGGTCAGAAGGTCCGACCGGATTGAACCGGTTTCAATTAAAATATAAAAAATTATTCAAAAAATCACAAAATTGTCTAAAAAAAAAGTTATTTTACAAATAACCTAATATCTACTCATTTAAAAATAAAATAAAATTATACACTAAAGTAGCTTAAAACAACTAGAGAAAAATAAAACAGAAAAAAAAGCAAAAAAAAGGGGTAAAAAAATCGGCCGGTTCCCAATTTTTTCGGTTGAACCGGTTGAAAACGAAGTCAACCGACCGATTTTTTTCGGCCAATTTTTGGGGTGAACCGACCGATTTTTTTCTTGTCCGGTTTTCGATATTTCTGATCGAACCGACCAGTCCGGTCTGATCCAATTTTTTAAACCTTGATTTTTATATGTTTGAGGAATTTGAATTTATGGATGGATGTTTGAAATTTTTTAAGACTTCCTTTGAAAAACATGAATTTGTTATTTTGTTTGAATTATTTCAAATATTGAATTATTGACCTTTGAAAATTTTATATAAAAGACCGCGACTTTGAATTTCATTTATTTTTTCGCTAAAACTTATTTCAAAAGTTAGTTATAAAGGATGTGTTGTGTTCAGGATTTTTTCAGAACTTGGGGCGTTACAGTATACGGAATAGCCCTTTAGCCGCAGAGGGAAAGATGTGAGAAAGCTTTCAAAAGTTCAGTTTGTTATGATCATGTTAAACTTCATAAGTGAATGGCAGAGAAACATTAAGAATTTCTTTGAATATGAGCTACCACTGACATTATAATCAATGCCTTAAGAAATAAAAACTTTCGAATTGTTTAACTGCTTTTATTTTAAAAATTTTTTTGTTTAACTGCAGTCATGAACATAGGTGTTTCGCACAGAAGGGATATCGCTAACAATTAAAATGGATTCAGACGATGTATATGGAACAACAACCCCTCGAGACAAAGTCCCAACGAGTGGTGCTTTATTTTTGAAGATTATTTTTAAAGATTACAACGAAGACAAACCACCTCCAAGGGGCACAAGCACACGAATTAAACTAGGATTTGACAAGAAAATTAAAATGAAAGTAAATTACATAATCTTTATTCGAGAGTTGATTGATTGTCTTTTCTTCTATATTTTCTTCTCCCTTTTATATGCCTTGAACATTTTCCTTCCAAAACCACTTGCAAACTACCTTGTCGCCTTGTAACTGTCCACTTTCTCCATAATGGATGACTTGTCAAGAAACCGTTGTGTTTAACCGCTGCCACTACTCCATATGCTTATCCAAAATTCTCGGATCATTGGGATGTGATGAGGATTCCCATTAACTGCCTAATAACTACTTATTTCAGATAATGATGCATCACTGCATTTGCCCAGATCTTGGGCGTTCTATAGGCCTTGGTGACATTACTCCATAATGATCTGTCTCCTTATATTTGGGCCTCTTCAACTGAGCTTCGCTCTTTGGACCACTTCATTGAGCCTTTAAATTAGATATTTTTATATATCAACAATAGTAGTTATATGCCCAAACTAGTTTGAATACTTAAAAATCGTTATTGCATATGTTGACTAATATATGTCTAGTGTTTTAATAAGTAAAATTATGTTAGGTTTTAATTTATCTAGATGTAATATTTTTAATCCCCAAAAGAATGAAACTAAGGTGGTTAGTAGAGCATTGGGTGACTTGTTTTGCAACCTAATCGACCACAATTGCAAGTCATAGGATGGGAAAGTTTGCATCTAAATTTGCACATAACATTGCAGTAGAAGCACCATGTGATTGAATTTTTTTATTGTGGAATTTACATTTTGGAATTAATTTCTTTATTGTGGGCTACATAGTTATTATACAATTATATTGGACTATCTAAATTAATAGGTCTAATTAAGTGATCTAATTATTTGAGCCCTAGAAACATCTATTGGCATGAGCTCTGCAATGCGTTGATTAAGGACTTTGGCCATCTATATTTGATTCACAAGAAGTCACAATCTTTAGATTTTATTAAAGCCTTCAAAGCCGATGACGAAAAATCAACTTGACAAGAATATTAATACCGTTATATCTGATCATGGTGGTGAATACTATGGTAAACATGACGAGTTCGTTGAACATCATCCATGATCTTTTGCTAAATTCGTTTGGGATATTGAGCTTGAAGAGGAAGATAAGTTTAGAGACATTGTTTTTAAAGGGAAATTTGTTTCTCTTACTGTTGTTTCTATTGACAGTGATCAAATGGATATTTAAGATCAATGAGGATTCGAAAGGAAATGTTGAGAGATATAAGGCTCGTATTGTTGTCAGAATATTAGTTAGAAGGAATACATCGATTAGAAATACACTCTCTCTTTGATTTTATCGAAAGACTCTTTTAGGACAATGATGGCATTTGTAGCTAGATGGATGTAAAAATTGTGTTTCTCAATGATGACATTGACGAAACAATATATATGGTGCAACTAATTTTTATTTATTTATTTATTTTTATTTTTTGTGTTAGGTGATACAAAAAAAATGTTTTGCAAACTAAAGAAATCCATCTATGGTCTGAAGTAAATTTCCCGTCAATGTATCATGAATTTCATCAAATTACAATCTTGTTTTAATTCGAGACAAATGTCATGGTTGATTGTATATACGATAAGTTCAGTGGGTGTAAAAATATCTTTTCTAGAATGAAAGATTGTAGAACAGAAGATATATTCTATGATAAGGGAGAAGTGTTAAAGGATTAAGGGGATTTCTTACGCATTGTCTTTAGGAAGTTTTATATACATTCAAGTGTGTACGCATTAGGATATAGTGTTATAGTGGGAGTATTGCCTAGACATTTGATTAATCTTAGGATAAATCATTTGAAAGTATCCAAGAGGATTGTGCAATATTTGCATAGAGAAAAATATTATATGCTCACCTAGAGGAAATCAGGACATTTGGAGATCAATACTTATTGTCAAAGAATGAATTCAGGGTATTTAGGTGTTTATAGAGCATAAGGACACAAACTCCATATTGCAGATCTGCTCATCAAGAGTTTATAACCCAGGTGGTCCATGAGCATGCTGCTTGTATAGATGTTGTATTATTTGGCATCATGCTGTTTTAGTGAGAGTTTGTACTTTGGTTCTCATTAGTGTAATTTTATGCATAATTAAGGAGATGATTTATTTTCAAATATCTGAATTTGATCTTTTCGTTTGCGATTTAGCATCAAGGTTGGGAAGATTTAGCGTGACCTCACTAATAAAGCTGGACTAGTTGGAAATATGCATATTTATGATAACATCGTGTTTACTTTCCATACTACATATCCATACTTGATCTATGTCATTTAATGTGTTGGAGTGGTGACCATTGATCACTTTAGTTACATATATGAGTGTAATGAAGACCGCTTTGATCTCATGTTGACACTGGAGATGGATTAGATTGTAACTAAAAGGACATTTCAAGGCAAGATAGACCTAAGGTTATATGATCTAATTGTTTGAACCCTAGAAACATCTATTGATATGAGCTTTGCAATATGTATATACTCAGTAGTTTAATTAGGGTTGATGGAAACCTAATTAACTATTACAAAATAACAACTTATGTTGTCATGGTCTCCAAGTCAAATTATACAATGTTTGCGTTCTTCTTGTATTCATAGCGAGAGAAAACCTGTTGAATCTAGTTGTGAAAGATCAAACCCCGTTTAATCAATATCAATGGAATCCAAATATTTTTCAGTTCTTTATTTCTTGATAATTTGACATGATTGATCATTAGGGTTATAAAGAATCAATTCTAACATAAACTCTCCAATAAGATTTCTTCAAACTTTCGATATAAAAAAACGTTAGTTTCCCTTTTAACAGTGAGAAATGGACAGAAGTGACCAACCGTGCAAGGAAATGTATAGGTTGGTGAACTAATAGAACTATTCTACCAAGAAAACATACATTGAGGATGAATTTTCCATATAGTATAGGTGGGGGTCTAATGCTGTGAATCTTCTTTTATCAGTAGTGATATACGACCAACACACCGTCCAGACGTGCAAATTCGGAAAATGGATTTGGAATATGTAAAGAGATACGTGGAGAAAGGAGGAGGCGATTATGAATCAACAGTTGATTCATTGCCCCCAAAATTCATAGAGCCAATGGTTACGCAAGGTCTCAAAATCCACCACATTGAACCCGGACGTATTCTTTGCTCTTTCACTGTCCCCGATCGCCTCCTGGTTTGATTTTTCATTTTTCATTCTATTTCTGAAAATTTACCCTGAACGTCTGCTATTTTTATATAGTTATTTTTTTTTTTCTACTACTCTGAATTGAAGAATTCTGGGAATTCGTTGCATGGTGGGGCGACGGCGGCGTTGGTCGACATTGTTGGATCGGCTGTAATATTCACTATGGGTGCTCCGAGCACCGGAGTATCGGTCGAGATCAATGTTTCCTATTTGGATGCTGCATATGCTGGTGTAAGTGGGGTTATAACATCGCCGTTCTCTGGTTTTTTCGCTTTTTTTTTTTTTAATTATTATTACAGATAAAATATTATGCTAATTCGATTTGTTTTCGCACTTAGGGTTCTCTGTTTTGTTTCGAGATGTTGTTCCTTGGACATTATCGCTTAATATACTCGGGAGATTTGGCCTAAGAGCTTAGATCATCAATATATTTGTAGAAGCTTGTTAGGAGACTTGCCTAGATGCTAGAAATGGAGTTTCAACTATTTCACTTGAATCTTCAACTCGTTTGACATAAATGGTTAGGGTCTATGGCTATCCCTATTTCATAACATTCCGACTTTGGTATCCCCTGACTAATTGAGTACTCATATTTGCATTTCATCCTTTAGCCTTGTATCCGTGCCATTAATCAGGAAACTTTGAGACTTGCTGTTACAGAAAACCTAAACGATTTCTTCATATTTCTACACTGCTCTATCCTCCCAATATCATTTATAAGATGTTAATCCAAGATGAAGGCTGTTTTTCAACACATATGAAATAATAATCCACGGGTTCTGAGCAAGAATTGCTTTGATGCACAAATAAGTTTCCAGCTTTTTAACTCAGTAGAGTTCGGGTTCGTCGCAGGAAAGAATCTTCCGTAGCTTGAAGGTTTGTCTGAACTTAACATTTGAGTGAAGAACCTCTGGTGTTTTGATTTTGAGAGGTGTGACAATGTGGTAATACCAGGAATTAAGGGATTCCTGTGTAGACAGGATCAAAATGATACCCTGAAATCCTTGCTTGCATGGAATATAGGACTTGGAATTTGAATTCGAAATGAAGAGGATCGCAATGGCACTATCAACTAAAATTTT
Source organism: Ligustrum vulgare (assembly GCA_963555705.1). Classification (NCBI taxonomy): domain Eukaryota; kingdom Viridiplantae; phylum Streptophyta; class Magnoliopsida; order Lamiales; family Oleaceae; genus Ligustrum; species Ligustrum vulgare. The sequence goes on from OY743178.1 coordinate 31,713,400, forward strand.
AAAATTCTTTTCATTCCCCTCAGTTCTAATCCTAAGAGTGCATTGGAACTGCTGGTAGGTGAGCTTAGAAATAGAGATTTAATGATCACAACTCTAATTGCCATATAGAGTAACTAAGTATTATATGACTCTAGTGCATCTGTTTTCTTTATCATAGAGTTACCTACAAGATGCGAGGATCCTAAAACACTCAACTGATGTAACATTGTACCTATAACCTAAGACGAGATTAAAATATTGTAATACGTCGAGCAGTCCACCAAATTACAGTTATTGGAGTGCGTATGCGGCAGAAAACATCTTCCTATTGGAAATAACTAGTTTAACACCCGTGCGATGTACAGACATATTCTATTGACAAAGTATAACGTACTGACAGAGAACAATAGGAAAAAATCAATAAAGAGTAACAACAACGAATACCAATTTAAATAATAATAACAATTTTGTTATCAAGGGTATTACAATTTTGGAAAACCTCCTTATACACGACATTAATCGTTATATTTGTTGGGTTCTCATTGACATCGACCGTATCTTTACTTCCATCATTAACAGCACTTTGGTTTATTAAAAAAAAAAAAAAAAAGCATTCACCCGTTCACGCCATTTGTTCACATGCTTGAAAATATTTTTAATGGATTGAGTCTCATTGCACCATTCAACGTTGATAAGAGCAACATACTTTATCAGCAGATACCGATAATGAGAAATAACATCGCTTATCAAGCTATATACTCTTCTTGTTCATAGTCCTTAAATTGTCATGACGTCCGTAAACCGGATATCCAATATCATCAATAATTGTGAAATGCTTGATAAGGGGTGTCCCCACTTGGGCTAACTCCTTGGCCTCATATGAGCTATGCTCATAATGTTATTAAATCTTTATAAATTAATAAAAATTAAAATGCAATAACATATGCACCCTTATACCTTATGTGCAGGGCATCTAATGTTTATTTATATGTAAATTTACTTATGATTACTATTAAGCCCCTGTTTGAGCCCATTCTAAAGATTTTATTGAAGGAATAACTTTTTGTATAGTGATTTTTAGGAGAATGTGTGGGTAGAAATAGTGAATCTTTTATGAGTTTATGCGTAATATTATTTTATTGATATACATGTGGTTGAATATGCTCTTAAAATACCAAAAGTCAACTTAAATAAAAAATAATCTGTGTATGTTTGATAAAACAATTTTCAATGGAAAAAGTCACATCCGATAAAATATTTTCCTACTTTTACTGTTTGGTTGCAAGGTGGAAATGAAATTTGTTTTCCATAGTACAATCATTTTAAGGGTCCTTTTGATGGCATATATTTTTCATGGAAGTTGGAAAACTTTTGCCATTTTGTCACTTTTTGTATTGTTTGATTGCCAATGTTTGCCATGGAAAATGTATTCCATGGAGTGGACCATGTTTACCATGTCATTTTCTCTGTAATCATGGAACACTTTTCCACCTATTTATTTTTTTCTAAAATTTAACATTATTATTAAAGTACAAATGTATGAAAAAATTGATTAAAATAACTCAATTTTGCCAAAGTTTCGATGGAAAATAATGTGAATCAAATAACAAAATTTGGAAACTTTTCCACTTCTTTCACTTAGAAAATTAATCCAATCAAACACATTATCAGGGAAATAAGTTCCCAAATTTCACCATCACTATCAAACGGACCCTAAGTAATTTATTTTTTTTTGCCAATTCCATGGGAAATGATTTCCAATGGAGGTGGTGGTTTTTTATTTTCCAACTAAATGATTTCTTAAGTATTAGGTAGAAAAATAATTAATGCGTCAACTTGTTGACATTGCTAGCATTATAAATTTTTTGAACAAATTAGTGCTGCTATTAGCCTTATAATTGCTTAAGTGTCTACATTTACCAATTATCATGTTGAGTGCCTTTCTTTATCCTTTCTTTTATTTATTTTTTATCTAGTAGATTTTTATTGGAAAAACGCTTTGATTTCGAGTACAATTAATAAATATTAACCCACTATTTAATTTTCATCTAAAAGACTCATTTTAAACACCCATGAACCAAAATTTGGTTAAAATATAAGTTAACAATAGAGATAATTATTTAATTAATTAAACTGAATATAAAGTACATGTGCAGCAGAACAGGTCCACATACTGAAAAAGGCCATATTGGCAATTAATACGTAAATTATTTTCTGTCAATTCGCGACTTCATTGCTACATAAAGCGCAGCCAAACGTGTGCTCACCCACCTTTTCATACCGAACGAAAGTGAAACCAGTCGTAATTTGATTTGCAGAATCGGCCAAATAGATCACGCAATTCTTATATATATGTTATATAAGTAAAGATCTGTAAATAGAGCTTTATGTGAATATATTGCTTACATAGAACCTAGGGTTAGGGGTTTGAAATATAGATTTCAGATTCTTCATGGCGGATGGTGAAGAGACTTTACCGAATGTCAATGAACCATTTAATTTTGAAATGAAACAGGAAAAATGGAAAATGAAGGTAATAAAAAACCGAGCAAGGCGAGTCATTTCTTGAATGTTGGAGAGAGAAGTGGAAGGAATAAAAGGTAGCTATGGTAGTGAGGAGTAAATGCTCGCTTCCAAGGTTGAGGAAGAATTGATGTCAGCATTGGCGGGTGATGGAAGCACGGTTGTTCTTGCACATAGGATTTGAGACCTCATGCTCAGCTGGAAATGGACGTGATCAGTGAAGCTTCAGGTGAAAGAGATGGAATGGAAACAAGGGGTCCTAAATCTGCGATCAAGATAGAGGAGGAAAGAGGCAATCTGAATAGCATATTGAGAAAGCACACTGAGAGAGAGAGAGAGAGAGAGAGAGAGAGAGAGAGAGAGAGAGAGAGAGAGAGAGAGAGAGAGAGAGAGAGAGAGAGAGAGAGAGAGAGAGAGAGAGAGAGAGGTGTAGATGAAGTATTTTTTATTTCGGATGAGGCACAACTAATACGATCCACTAATATGGAAATTGTCAACCACTTTGATAACCCACTGCTTCACTAAAGGCGTGAAAACTAGAAAATGAAAAAAAAAAAAAAAAAAATACAACCAAACTTAACTGTTTTCAAAAACTTAATTGTCCTTATTAATATATAGATATAAATTTTACTACCAAAAATTTGCAAATTTTTAGCTATCTTTGAAATCATGGTCACTTATTCTACATCTTATTGGCTGTAACATTGTCTTGCTTGTAATGTCCAATTACTAAATATATGCTAACCCCTGATCTTGAACGATCCAACCTAAGGATTCTAATATCTTCAGATGAGTGTAATAGTTTCCATTGCAAGGTATAATACTTGTCATACATCGAAAGTATGTGCTTTCAATGGGCGTTTATAACTTCTTGGGCACCATCTCCTCAATGACTAGCTTTTGAGAGTGAGTTCTATCCAAGAGGTTGTAACAATGGTATCAGAGCAAACACCACGCCTCCTGGTTGCAATCGAGTGGCTCGAATGGTGATGAGGGCATAGCAGGTTTGTCTGGGACTAATCATGAGCTAATGTAAAGCTAGTCCGATGTGAGCATAAGGATCGCAGAGTGTGGTGATTTGTCATGGTTTCCATTACAAGGTATGGGACTTGTACCACATCAGAGTATGGACTTTCAATAAGAGGTTTATAACCTCTTGAGCACCCTCCCCTCAATGAATAACTTTTGAGGATGAGTTCTACCCAAGAGGTTGTAACAATGAGATTTCCATTCTGGTGAAGGGATGTTTTTCTATTAGGAATGGTGGTTAAGAAATATAAGCATCTGTTTGATGTTGTTTAAAAATAATTTTTTAAAATAAATAATGATTTTTAGGAGAATGTGCAGTTAAAAAGTAGGGAATCTTTTTTAAGTTTATGTGTAATAATATTTTATTTACAAATGCATGGTTGAAAATAAGGACAAAAATGTGTTAAAAATTTGAAGGGGGCCAAACAGACACTAAATTTCATATCTAATTATGGCTCTATTAGAAATGTTGGTTATGAAATATAAATTTCGTATATGATTCTCAATGTCAATGTCCAACTATTGAAAGAGATTCTAATATCTTCAGATGAGATTCTCATTTACTATCCCATTCTGGCTAAGACCCTTTTTTGTTAGGAACGGTGGTTAAGAAGAATAAATTTCATATCTGATTATGAATGTCCAAAGATTAAAAGAAATTAGTTCCTTAAATTATTTGGATGCATGCAATTTTTTCCAAATATTTGGATACATTAAAAGTCAGATACAGGTTGTGATGGGAATAGTTGTATAGAAATTATTTATTAGATATTTTCAACTTAGAATTTGATCTTTAAAACCCTAGATAAATGGGTCTTTGGCATTGTAATAGAAATGATTTTGATAATGATATCAGTTGATATTTTCTCCTCTAATTTCTCTTCCATGTCTAATTCCTCTCCTTTTCTATCTCCCTCCTTTCATCTTCCCCTCTTCTTCTCTTTCCTCTGTTCTTTTTTCTTCTCCTCCCTTTTCCTATAATATTACTATTTGCTTGTTATATCATACATCAAGAAATGGACCTAATGCAACCAGTATTATGATAGAATCCTCACTAATTGAAAAAAATAGTGAAGTAAATCTTCTTTTATCTATCATTGTGGTGTTTTCTTTGAAATGAACTCATCCATAACTGCCGATTTGTGGGCTTGACAAATGAACCATTGAACTTAAAATGCTCTCTTTCAATTGTAACGTTGATGCTTTTCTTCGTGAAAGTGCGTTGAGGCTTTTCTTTGTGAAAGTACTTCTTTCATAATGATTTGTGCGACCTATTTTCCTGCTTTCTTCCCTTTTTTATTCTCATTTTTTCCACGGAGGTACGAGAAATATGATTAAATATTGCTTGAGATCCCCATTTATGGCTTTTTTGTTCATGTTCCAAGTTAGTTCACAGTTCACTGTATCAAGATTACTCTTACACGTGCCTTGACACGACTTGCCCCAAAATCACTGTAATGGACCCGAGATATGACGTGCATCAATGATGGATGCCAGCCAGACGTCGGACCCGCTACCGAGGCTGAATACGATCTACTACCAATCATATGCAATATAAAAGAAAAGTCATTTTTTTTAAAAGAATGTTGGACCCTATGTTGCTCGGACTCTTCACTTTTGAAGAAGTACCCGTGTCGGACACTCGTATGAGACATGGGATCCTTTTAACTAAAAGATGATACTTTATGTTATTTAAATCAAAAGATAATCCTTCATATCTCCAAAAAATGCATCTATTACTACCAATACATAAATTTCTAAAGTAATTTAAAGTTTATAAGACATATTCATGCATTTATGCCAAAATTTTGCGTCTTTTTAGCCGTGTATCCGTATCCTAGGTTTTTAAAAAAAGGAGTCCGACACTTAGATAGTACCCGTACCCGATACCCATACCTGAGTCCGAGCAACATAGGTTGGACCCAAAATGGTATTACATGCTTTATTTCAATAGCACAATAACTTAAACATGTCTTGTGGATGTGGCTCTAAGATATGAGACATTCTCATAATATTAAAAAGTATTACATCATCATATAATCATCAACTGAGATAATTGATATAATCTCATCACGTTACATTACTATATACTGGAAAAGTATGAAATAATGTACCCTCTAATTAAAATATGTAATCTGGTCATACGCGCACAGACTACCTCTTAGACTAGTTTTAAAGGCATCTGATAATCAATTCTAGAACATGGTCAAGACCCCTTAATGAATTATATCATACACGGTCAAGACTGCCTCAGGGTATTATCGTACCTGGTCAAGACCCTTCGGTGAGCATAGATTACGAGCAAGGCTCCTCAGTGAACTAAAAGAAATATATAATTACCGGTACTTTTATGATCAACTTCAAAATCACCCATGTCTCACATTTCTTTTAACAAATAATCCTTCGGTGTCTTTTCAATTCCAAAACTATCATATTATGATAACATTTCATAATAACCTCATTACCATACAATTTATTCACATAATCATAGTTAACGTAATCATACAAGTAATTTATCTGGAAATAATTTAGTTTTTCCACTTGCTGGACTATACTGGATAAGGACTAATTCTATTGATAGGATATCCCGATATTCACATCATTTCATGAAATAAAAATAAAATTTTCTAAATTATTACTTAAGCTTGCTAATTTCAATTAGAAGCTACTAATGAAATAAAACCCCAATCCAACGAAGTTACGGAAGTCTATACTTCATGTTTTTCTTTTCTATCCAATTCCATAATTCCAAACCGTGATCATTTTTAAATTTCAAACAAGCCCACACACTGCCAACCATTTTTGTTCTTTCCCTTTCCCTTTACTTTAGTCCTTGTTTTTGTTTCTTTTATTGCAAACGTGTATGTATGTACACGTGTTACTCAATCTCTCATCCGATTGCATGCTCTTATTTTTTAAATTCCTGCTATACCCTACTATTGATGCATGTAAAAATTCTCCTTTGAAAATTTACTCGTCATATGAAACTGTAGCTAAATCAATATAATTTCAATTGAGATTTGAGGTGTTAATGCTTTCTTCTCCAATTGAATTTATCACCCTTATGCCCATAAGTGTACATATGTCAATGACCCCATTTCCATGACTAAAAGCACAGAATTATGCACAGCTACAAAACCCATTTCCTATCCATGCCCCTTTCTTTAATTAATTGAAGCCCCCCTTTTCTCCATTTCATCTATTTACCATCTCTTTCCCATCTAAATTCTGGTTTATAACTGTACTCATGTAAACAATGGACACTCGAATTTTTAATTTCCATTCTTAACTTGTGCTGTAGCCAAACATAGAATTATTTCAAGCAAAGTAATAAAAAGGGTCAAAGTTACAATTTTTCCGCTGCTTCTTTTCCTATCTTTCTCACTGGTTTCAAAATCCGGTCTATATCAACTGAAATTTGAGCATGGAAAAGAGAAGTTAAAGGAGCTGAAGAAGAATGAACTCAACTTCAAATTCTCTCCCCTTTTCTGTTTCGTTCCCGGCATCCCCTATTTCCTCGAAGTGAGACAACAAATCACTTATCTTCTAGTGGATAACTATTGCATAATTACAAATCAAGCCCCCAATCTTCATATAATATAGCATTTAGCCTTAAATTTTCAATAATAGAAACTAAATCCTTAGATTCTCTTAATCTGTTTATAAACGAGTTTATAAACAACCCATTTTCCAAATTCACTTTTTAACCACACATTTCCCTGAATCACTTTTTAACTATATATTTCACCTCGAAAACATCACTTTTTTGTTTATAGACAAAAAAATTAAATAGCGGCTATATTATCTCTAGTCCTCAAGTACTTGTATTTACAAATTAAGCCCCATGAAATAATTTGTTCAAGTCCTTATTGACTTCCATTTGAATATTTGTCTTTGGCTAAATAATTTTTTGACTTTTGCCTGATGTAAAAATGGGTTGTAACATATCTAATAACTAAACTATTTAGCTTTCTGTAGCCATATCTCTTCATAGATCATAAGTTTGCAGTTTTAATTGAATGCCTTTGGGTTATTTTTATTCATGGTGTAGCTTTGTTCACCAACTTAAATGTCTTCTGCAAAATTTTTCTACATCTTCCAATTTGTTGGTCATGAAACAAATCAAAGAGAATCAAGGCTGATTGTCAGTTTTTTTAAAACCCTTTCTTCATTAGATTCAGTCATTTATTTCCCTAAATTGGTATGACAAATTGAAAGTTGCTTTTAATAGGATCCAGAATTATGAATCTATTGAAGTTGTAACTTTTAGATACATCAATGGCAGAGAATTTTGTTTCAAAACAAGGGTATACAAAAAGTTGATGTTGCAAATTGTTGAGGGTCCCAGCTCTATTGACTCTCTTTCTCCTTGTGATGTGCCCACCTATGTCCACTTCTATTCTTTTGTGCATGTGTCTTGTGTTTTCCAATAAACCCTGCTTTCCATGTTCTTTCTTGATTATCATTATTGATCGTGACGAGTGTCCTGGTGAAGCCATTGGGCTATCATTTCAGTTTGGTGAACTCTTGATATCTAAATGGAGAACTGATTATTGCCCTTGGAAGATCTGTGATTTTGCTTTAGGGCCAAATGCATAAGGTCAAAACTTATTGCATTTCCATTACTTGACAAGTTACCATTGTATTGATTTGTGGCTTTTTATTTTTCAGGAGGAAATTGAGATAGAATCAAAAGCATTACGTGTTGGAAAGGCTTTAGCGGTTGTAAGCGTCGAGTTTAGAAAGAAAGAGACAGGGAAAATTATTGCTCAGGGCCGTCATACAAAATACTTAGCTGTATCCAGTAAGTTATAAACAGCTACTATTTATATATCTTGGACAAGTGTATTATTGTGCCAAAAAGGCGAAACAAGTGTGCTTTCAGAATGCTTTCCTAGACAATATAATGTACACATTCTACAGTCATGAAATAAAATGTCTTCCGTATCTCAAATAAGTACTGTGTATAGGTCAGATTATTTGTGTTCGTACATAACATGACCACCTACCCTCTTCTAGCTCGACTGAGTTCCATATCCAAGTAAGATTGTAGGAAGAAGGATGTGAAGAAAGAAACTTAAGCCTCTGTATAGAACCTTGAACCTTTACAAAAACAAACTAGACGAAATAAAAAAAATTGAAAATTAGAGTGGAATTCAATTAGTCTTGTTGGCTGTATTCTTCACTTTCTGTAACTTGTAATCCTAAGGCTTTTCCCATGTTTATAGTTTTCCTCATGGTTCTCCCAATTCCTCCATTTCCTTTTCTCATCATTGTAGCAAATTCTCCGTAATCAATCTGACCATCCTGCAATAAATCAAGCTTTAATCAATGTATGATCAACAGTGTGTATTGATTTAATTGTATCCAACATCGTTTGTGATTCTGTGAAAGCCTGTTATATGCTTTAAAAGCACTCTGATCACCCTTTTTTCATAAGACTTTCTTTTATGAATCTGGGCTTGTAATTTTTGGCATCAAATTGTGGCTCCCTAATGAAAACAAAGAAAAGGCTACGTCGCTTGGAGTTGACTCGTATTGGTTCACTTAAGAGTTGTTCGTTCTATAGCAATTGAAATATATATATATATATATATATATATATATATATATATATATATATATAGATGTTGAGTTAGAAAGTTACATTATCTTGATCAATCTCTCTGATCATCTCATCAAGGTTAAATTCACTCAACCCAAATTCTTTGCAAGCTTGTTGAAGCTCATCAATAGTTATGTAACCACTCCCATCTTTGTCGAAGAATGTGAATGCTGAAAGCAAATTCTCCTCTCTATCTAACTTGTTCAAGTGCACTGTAGCTGCAAGAAACTCCCCGTAATCTATTGTTCCACTGTTGTCAATGTCCGCCTGCATGCCAATACCAAAAAAAGTAGTAAAAATGGCAATAGGCATTTGTACAAGCAGAAAATTCAAATGAACGAAAATGAATGTTCTTACTGCATCCATGAGATCTTTAATTTCAGACTCCATTAGCTCAGATCCTACTCTTCTTAAACCCTCTTTAAGTTCATCGAAAGTTATAGTTCCACTACTGTCTGTATCTATCATTTTGAACAGCTCCTTTAGACCGCCAATCTCTTCTTCTGATAGTCTCTCCGCTATGACCTTCAAAAGATGACATGGTGAGGTTAGTGATAATTTATACATTTCCATGGAAATTATGCACTGGAATAAAAATCAAACCCGTAGAGCCATCTTCTTAAGTTTGTTCATTGCAGAGAACTGCTTTAGCCGAGATAAAACTGCAGAATCGAGAGGCTTATCGGGGGCCATTCTGTCGTCAACAAGCCATGGATGACCTGATAAGAAAAAAAAGTCATCATCTTTACTATAAAGTTAGAGTTGTGACACATTTATTCTTACGCCCTTGAAAGTTACTTACAGAGAACTTGATGTGCTGTTAACCTAGTCTTTGGATTCTTATCAAGCATTTTACTAATCAAATCCTTGGCACTATCTGAAATACCAGGCCATGGTTCAGATTCAAAATCCAACTTTCCTAGTAAGACCTGCCGGAAAATCCCCTTCTCAGTCTCTGGAGTAAGAAGAAGAAAAAGTAGTTAAGTGCATAAAAACTTAGTATGTATTTTTAGTGTCTGATCCAAATGAATCGAACCTGCCCAGAAAGGCGGAACGCCGCTAAGTAAAATGTATAAAATAACTCCAGCACTCCATACATCTGATTCATGTCCATAATGCTTGCGCAGAACCTCTGGTGCAACATAATATGGACTTCCCACTACATCGCAGAAACTTTCATCTGAAACCAACATTTTTGTGTTGGAAGACTGATTGTTAGGAAAGAGTAATATAGTTTGAGACAAAAGATTATGAAGAAAGTGGATGAAATTCAACTAGAAAATTTCTAATAGCTCGACTCATAACTTTTGTGCTGATCTACAACACTAGATAGTACTTATAAGCAGTCAAATGTATTATGTATACCGCAGTAATCCCATTCCATATTAATAGAGCTACTTACATTTACAGAGAAGATGAATGAAATATCAGTTAATGCTTAGTTATGGATCTCTTTTTTCTCCAGGGAGGTTACTTTCGGATAATACTATTCATAAACTGAAATTAGCAAATGAATCTTCTTACACGGATCCATCTGGAGCGATGAATTCAATCGCTATATATAATTCTGACACTAAACGAAGAAAAAGAACATCGTGGCATTATGTGAAGGATGACCAAAATCAGAATGCTAGAAAAACCACAAATTACCCTTTCTTAGGCAGAAAAACCATATAACATGTTCAAACATCTCAAGTCACCGGCGGAATAGAAATGGGAAAACCATCCACTGTTAGATTATCCATTTCATATAACTCCAGGAATCCATCAGTTAGAACACAATTTTTGAACATAAAAAATGCAGAAATGAACGAAGGGTAAAAAAATTCCAAGAAAATCAAAGAAACCTGGTTTGTAGAAGACAGAGAGGCCAAAATCAGTGGCCTTGAGAGCAGCATCCTCATCAGCACTTGTAAACAAGAAATTCTCAGGCTTAAGGTCCCTATGCATAACCCCTAAAGAATGACAGGCCTCAACTACCCCAACAATAGTCTTCACCAGCTTTGCAGCCTCTTTCTCACTGTAATGTCCTTTTTTCACAATCCTATCGAAAAGCTCCCCACCAGCACACAACTCCATCACTATGTGCACAAAAACAGGATCCTCGTAAGTTCCCTTTATTCTCACCACATTAGGGTGCTCAGACAAGTGATGCATTATCTGAATCTCCCTCCATACATCATCAAAATCATCTTTGCATATGAGTTTTTTCTTGGGAATGGACTTGCAGGCATAGGGAATGCCACTTGATTTCTCTGTGCACAGAAAGGTAATTCCAAACTGTCCCTGGCCTAGCTTCTTGCCTATAGAATAAAGACTGTGAAGACTTGGGGTGCTGTAGGGGAGGACCCTTGTTGGTTTTGGCAGATGCTGTTGCGCCATAAAATTTGCTTTCTTGATTATGGGTTTTTTTTTTATGTTAATCTTAAATTCTGAATGGGATGGAGAAGAAGAGAAGATCATGAGAAATAAAGTCAATATTTGACTTCTTGTTTTTTTTACTTCTTCTTCATTGGCGTCTCAGCAATTTCTTGGTCTTTTCCTGTTATTGAAGAAGACTTGGTCTAGAGTTGAAAAGTAACTACTTTTCAGTTTTCAACTTTTTGGGTTTCAAGAAATAAACTAGAAGCGGAGGAAACGGAAAAGAAATAGATTTCAGCATTATTTCTTCTTCTTCTTCTTCCTCCTTTATTTATTTATTTATTTATTATTATTATTTTTTAAATAACTTGCGTATACAATCCAGTGTTTGGATCGTCCCAATTTTTTCCTCAGTTATTCCCTAAAACTTAGCTCATCAACTAGGGATGGAAAAATAATGCCTGGCCCAATATTGTCAGGGGAGCGGAGAATTAGGATGAGGATATAAAATAGGTGTAATATTCTGTGATACAAGTTTTCAGTTGGCAAAAACATGTTTATCAAAAACAAGCTATTTTACTTAACAAAAGTGTGACTCTTTGATGCGATTCTTTTTTTAGAAACGCGATGATAACGATGAATAATAATATAATAAAGCAGAAAATATCTAAATTCAGAATAACTAAAATAACAAGAACGATAAACAATGGAAAGTAGATGAATTTAGATGATAGGACCTTGATCCAATATTCATGACGCAATGGATTGACGATGCGGAACAAGAACTAAGGTTATTGAACGCCACAAGGATTGTTCAATTCCTTGATAAGTTCGTTGTTGAAAAGCCACAAAGATTCAAGAATCATTGATAAGTTCGATTTTGATGGTTGTTCAAGAAAAGGAATTCCTCACTTTTATAGAGAAAACACTTAAATTCATTTAAAATATCGAAGTTTTTTTTTTAATACAAAGAATAAGCTTATATATATACAAAAAAATAAAATCTTATTCTAATTAGACAACTAAATAAATAAACTAACTTAAATGAAAAAGTAATAAAGTTATTCCCTAATCTCATTAGGAATTTAACAAGATAAAATTCATTTTATAACAATAAAGGTGAAAACTAAAAAGTTACCAAAAACTAAGGGACCGTTCTCTTTGTGTTTCGGTTTTAAATTTTGAGTTTTGGATTTTGGTTGTTTGTTTTGGGATTACTGAAATCATGTTCTCTTTGTGATTTTGGAAAACTGTTTTCAAAAATAGAAAACTGAAAAATGCGTTTATTTTTTAATTTTATGATATATTTATTTTGTGATATTTTTAATGTAAAAAATGGTTGATTTTTTGAATTATATTAATTTTAATGTCAATAAATCAGTTAGTTCTCTATGTCAATAAATTCATCATTAATATTGTTTCAGCTAAACAAAAATTCAACCACATATCAACAAAATCTTAACATGGATCTATATATAATGGCAAAATAATATAAGAATTTCAAGTAAAGGAAGTATCTCACATTTACCAAAAAAAAAAAAAATTTCTTAACATGGATCTATATATAATGAAAAAATAATATAAAAATTTCAAGTGAAGGAAGTGTCTCACATTTACCAAAAAAAAAAAAAAAAAAAAAAAAAAAAATCTTAACATGGATTTATATATAATGGCAAAATAACATTAGAACTTCAAGTGAAGAAAATATCTCACATTTACAAAAAATAGAAATAAATAAAATTTACCAAAAAAAAATAAAATATTAACATGGATCTATGTATAATGGCAAAATAACATAAGAACTTCAAGTGAAGGTAGTGTCTCACATTTACCAAAAAAGAAAAAAAAAAAAGAAAAAAGAAGTCCAAAAACGTGCGTTTTGGACTTTTTAACATAAAATATCCAAAACGCAATAAACACGTTTTTAGTTTCCTTATATATATATATATATATATATATATATATATATATATATATATATATAAATATATATATTTGAAATATCCTTTGTATTTTTTTGGAAAATGCATTTTTGAAAATGGGTGAAGTGAATGCGCTTTCGATATTTCAAAAAATCGAAAATTCAAAACGGGGCCTAAACTTCTAATTAAATAAAACGGAATAAATTCAAAAATTTGCATCATGAAGTAGAAATTGATTTATGACCGTAAGTAGTTTTGTTACGACCGTACCCGTGGGAATTCAAGATACGGCCCTTTGAAGCAAAAAATTAGTTACGGCCGTAATATAGTTCTCCAGGCTGAGTTCTATTTTCGACTGCTTGAATGATGTTGATCCATTTGATTTCTAGATTCGACTCCAACATGAAACTTGTTCATTTTCCTATGTAGATTGTTGTTGCATTGTCTGTAACTTGATTTCTCCTTTGACCTTCTACCTTGGATCACACAATCCCCCTCTCTTGTAAATGATTTGAACTCGAATCTGTAACTTGTCCAATCCTCTTGTAACTTCTCTAATTGTTGGCTATTGAAACATGTTTGTACTTGGGGTTGTCCTTCAACTTTTTGGACTATTCTTCCTTACAAGTAACTTTACTCTTGGCTTTAATGTTATGATTTGACTTTGGTACCTGAAAAACATAATTAACCAAAATAGGGAGTGATGTGTTAGCATGACCAAGCGTAAGGATTGGCTCTTTGTACATTAACCTTTGTGCAAAAAAACTCATTTTGTAGGTATACTCTCTTTTCATTTTCTCTTTGCACTCACACTCTCTCTTTTCTGAGTTCGTGACCTGACCTCAACCCTTATATTTTCAATTTCCACCATCTCTCCTTTCCTAAGGTCTTGACCTTAACTCTCTTATTTTTTTCTCAAACTCACCATTTATTTTTAGTTGATCCTCTTGAACCTCTTTAGGTGACAAATGAGTAAAAGTAAACTTTTTTCCATCCTTTACAAAGGAATATTAGTTTTTAAACCCATCATAAATCACCATCATATCATGTTGTCATGGTATTCCTAACAAAATATGCCTAACATGCATAGGCACCACATCACAAACCACCTCATCTTTGTAATCCCCAATAGTAAATTTAACATTAGGGCATTTCATCTTAAGCACATTCAAAATTTTCACCAACATGGTACTAACCACATTTGTACAACTCCCCACATCAATCACCAATCCACGGATTTTCTTATCCACCAATCACCTCGTATGAAATAGGTTATCCCTTTGTTCATCAACATCATTCACCTTAACTCTAGCACTAAGGACATGCCTATTAACAAGAGAACCCTTCACAGCATAAGTTAAACCCTCACTATCACTACTACTAGCCCCAACATCCTCTAGCTTAGACATTCCTGCAAATTCATCCTCTGAACTAATTTTCCCATTAAGCATAATCATTACCTTTTTATTAGGACATTAAAATGTTATGTGACCTAAACTCAAACATTTAAAGCATTTAATATTCCTATTCTTAGTAGGTTGGGAATCAGAAATGTTTTTACCTTTTACTGTTGGCTCCTCCCTCCCTTTTTGGGACATGATCATCAAGTGCTTCCCTCCCTTGATTGGGATGTAGGATAAGACCCTGGTGAATGTCTTGCTGCCCCCTTTCGCTTCAGTCGTCTCTCCACTTTCATTGACATATGCATCACGTTCTCTAACTCCACATAATGCTGCAACTCAACCACATTAGCAATTTCCCGGTTTAGACCATTCAAGAACCTAGTCATAGTAGCTTCCCTATCCTCCTCAATATTAGCCATAATCTCCTCCACACTCCTAGACCTTGTGTAAGCCCTTACAACATTTGGTAAATATCCATATAATAATGGCTCAGGACAAACATCTTCCTCATTATAGCTTTTATCTCATCCCATGTTTCTACCGATCTCTCACCATTCCTCCTCCTACCCATCACTAATTGATCCCACAACTTTATTGCATAATCAGTGAACTCTACACTGCTAACCTCACCTTCTTTTCCTCTGAATAATTATAACATTCAAACATCAGTTCTACCTTCTTCTCCTAATCTAGATAAGCTTCCGGATCTCTCCTACCATGAAAATGTTGTATGGTCATTTTGATACTTCCTAGATTACCACCCACTTCATCCTTATTCCCATGTCGTCTCCTATGACCCCTTTCACACCTATCACCTCTTTCACTCATTCCCATACTAGCCATGGATGATTGAACACTTTCCCATTCACTATCAATCATTTATTCATCAAACCCATATCCAAACCTATGGTCAATTCCCCTCCTACGGTCCCTCTCATCATCCATCTTAACTCTATGACCCGTATGAGTTCGTTCCCTACGCAACTGAGTAATATTTTTATCCTGCCTATCTATTCTAGTCATCAATTTCTCAAATTGTTCCTGCAAGGTTTCCATTATACCTACATCATTCCTATCCATCTTATCATACCTTCAGGTTGTTTGTTGTGACTCATTGATGAGGTTGCTGACTCCCTCCTGTCAATTCCTTTGTTGTTGATAAGTGTGCGTTTTACACACTTATTGTACTTTTAAATAGACAATTTAATTGACAAATTGAGAAAATATCTACTTATATATTGTGTTTATCTTGTACAATTAGGTACAACCTCAATTGGAAAGCAAATGAACAAGATTGTAGTGCAATCAGGCTAAAAGAGGAGCAAATTTGATGTCCAATGACCTAATCGAAAGAAATCAAAAGTTCGGGGACTCAATTGCAATATCTCAGAAAGATGGAGGACCTACTTTGCAAATATTACAAGGGCATATTTGTAATAAAAGTCAAAATGCGAGGACTAAATTGAAGAAGACCAGAAGATGGAGGACCAAATTGCAATCATGGAAGAACAAAGCTGCCAGGTGAACCACGCGATCGCGTGGTTAGACCAGGTCACGTTCGCGAAGTCAGCCTATAATCCAACCCGAGAGTTTTCAAGTCCACCATGCGATTGCAAGGCATTAAACCACGCGATCGCGTGGTCAAAAAATTGGGCGATAATCTGGGCCGACCCGGTGCGACCCGGTTCGGCCCAAACGCGGAAGGACGCGGATCTAAGCCAAAAAATGGTATTTTTGGGCATTTTGAGTAGGGTTTGAGATATACTTTATCAATTTTCACTCTCTACAAACCCTAGCCCCCCTTTTCTCTCTTTTATTTCTTCTTCTTTTCTTTTCTTTTCTTTTTCTTTTCTTTGTTTTTGATTTAGTTTGTAAATTAGTTTGTAGTTTAGTTTTGTTTTAAGTTACTAGCATCCATTGGATCAAAGAAGCAAGAAGTAAGTGGAAATACAAAGCATTGTTGAAAGATTCTTGGAGCAAAAATTAAGGGAAGTGTTGTATTTCATTTTTCTTGTATTTTTATCCTTAATTTCTATATTTTGTGATGTATTTTCATAAACCTTAACTTTTGTGGAATATTTATATAATGGGCTAGTTGTTTTATGTTGGGATGATTGATGTAGCTTAACTTAGTTTAAGTAATTTTAATGTTTGTTTATTAATTTTGAGCTTATTTCATGTGTGTTTGTTATTGAGATTATTCCATGTGTTTGATTGATCACCAAATATATGTTTTGTGAAGTGTATGATAATCGAGAGATATTATGCATTTTAGACCAAATAATAAATGCTCTAGGTTCTTGTTAAGGATAGAGATATACCTTAAACCCTAGATGATCCATTGAGATATTTTCACAAAGAGTTAATGCAATTGATTGGGCCTTAATCGACATAGAGATATAGTAGGTTAGACCAATTGATTAGGGTTAATTTCACTCGAGAGAGGTAATTAGTTAAGCTTGAAAAATCGGGTCTAACATTGTAAATGAGTAATTTATTAATTTGCATGTGTTGAGAAATTACTTAAGTGAGAGTTAAGTGAAATCATGAATCCCAACTATTTTATCTTTCATTTTCCTTATTTTAATTTGGTTTAAAATTAGTTTCTTTAATTTAGAATTGTTAAAAATCCATCTTTTAATTGTGTGTTTCTCTTTGTTGTCAGAATTAAATTAATTAAAGTTGTATAATCTAGAGTATACATTCCTTGTGGGATCGACAACTCGGACTCAAAAAATCCACTTTATTACTTGTACGCAACCCGTGCGCTTGCAGTACACTATTTTGAACGAATAAGTTTTTGGCGCCGCTGCTGGGGAATGTTTTTACTTTGATTATTACTTTAGTTGATTTTAGTTTTAACAATTTGTAATTATTTTTGTTTATGTTTCATTTTGTTATTTTTGATTAACCACCACAATTCTAATCTTTCTTTTGTTTGGTTTTCTTTCTATGCATATTTAATTTTAACATTGGTAAAATAAGAAAGCAATTGCATTGAACAATCTCAACATGGGTGATGAATACATGCTTGAAGAATATTCAAGTTGTGAAATTTGTTACAAGATGCATTGTAATGGAAAATGTTTGTTTTCGGGGAATGATTTGATTACGTCGAAGCTTATTGGGTTTAGACAATATTTGAAATGCCGAAAACAAGCAATTGATACATTGGATGTGTGTTACATGCTCTTGGGAGATTGTGTACCGGATGATTGGGATGAGGACATCACTCTTGTGGGAGATGGTCCTCCACTATTGAATGAGAATGTACTTGCAAAGTATTACAATGAGCTTGCCAATTTGGATGAAGATGATATGCTTATGGGGGATGCCATGTATTGGGAAGGATTCCAAATGTGGGGGTATAACCCACTCTTGGGAATTAATAGGAAAAACTTGCCGTTACCCATGGATTCAAATTTTGGATCGGTCATTCAATCCGAGGAGACATCAACTAAAGAAGATGAGCTTGAAGAGAATGACAATTTAATCACACAAGAATCACATGAGGAAGTGGCAATTAATGAGGAAGAGATCAAATCAAATTCTCTCAACTTCATTGATTGTCCAATAATTGATTTTGTGATTAAACCACTTGAGGAGGTGCAAGTCTATTTAGTTGAGTTTGAATTGGATGGAATAGGCAAGTCCCATGACTTTGGAAGGGGCAAGGTGCAAGTGTTTAAATCAAATGAAGAGTGGGGCAAAGCCAAAAGAAGCAAAATGGGCAAGGCATCAAAAGCTATGTTTAGAGTGCCATGAAGTGCTTATGCGGAGAGTTGAGCTAATGACTTTAAAATAAGCGCTTAATGGGAGGCAACCCATTCTCTATCGTTTACTTGCTTTATTTTTATTTTTTGCATATTATTTACTTTCTTGCAAATAAGTTGGTTAGGCCCAAGTCTCTATCTTCTACATTTATTTTCCTCAAGTTGGGTAGTGTGAAATAGCTCCAATGCATTCTCATTTAATTCTAGCATGCACTCATATCAAACTTTCAAAGTCAAATATTTGCTTAATACTCATTTTTAAATCACTTGGTTCATATTGTCTTTTATCTTCAAGTGTGATTTAATATTGATGTGGATGGGCAAATTGTATTGGATTTATGAGTTAGAATTGAGATGTTGAATGTGATTTAAACTTTTGGGTCATTCACCACTTAATATCCACTATTTTCTTGTGTTTTCATAGGATGCTCACAAAGTGTTCGATGAAATGCCTCATTGGAGAAATTTGTGTTTGATCGATTGGAGGCTTCAACACAAGTTTGGGGGTGGATTGTTGGTGCTTGCAATGAGATGTTCACATACCCAAGACTACTTATGAGTGCCCCACCACTTCTTGGGATGTCTAGTAACTTCTGTCCTCTTACTTTGATTTTATTTTACACATTGAGGACAATGTGCATTTCAAGTTTGGGGTGATTTCCTATTGTGTATTGACATGTTAGATAGCCTTGCCGGCCATGATTACTTGATGTTTAAAATTGTTATTGATTCATGATTTATGACCAATATGCTACTTGTGTCTATTTTTATAAAATGCCTATCCATGCAAGATCCTAATTATCTTGAGCACAATAGTCATAATTGATTGTTGGTGAAGTTTGGGAATTGTTGAAGGGTGAAGAGGTTAATGGAGTAGAAGAATTAGGTTGTGAGCTTGTATTTTTAATTTTTATCAACCTATCAAATGTTTCCCAAAACTCTAAATCTCTTGATCCTATTGTAAGACAAGTTTGGGGGTGGTCAACCCGATGAAGGAGACGGTCTAGACGTGTGGTGATTCCATGCATGTTGGAAATAAATTTTGTGTGGAGTGTATTTCGTCAAGTATAAGCTAAGTAATGACCGTATGCTAAAGTTCTAAGCCCATTTTAATTTTTGCATTGCATTGCCCTATCTCGAAGCCTTTTTGACTCGAGTAATTAAGCCCGTAGGAGTATCTTGAAACTTGGTGCCTTAAGTTTGAAACTTGGGAGTCACCGGCCTAAAGCTCGCTACATGGGTCAATTAGAAAGCTTAATGAGTAGGGTACACACACACACACACACTTGAAAAAAAAAAAGAGCACTTCATCATTGCATTTGCTTAATAAGTCTACCTCACTTCGTAGCCTTTTTGACTCGAGTTATTAAGTCCGTAGGGGTATTTCGAAATCTGGCACCCTTTGATCTTAAAACAATCGGTGAGTTGCCGAACTAAAGCTCGCTACATGGGTCAATTAGAAAGCTTAAGGGAGTGGGGAAGGCACGATCATTCATCACTTTAGTTTTGAGAAATCATGCATTTGTACTTGCATAAGGGCTTTTAGATTAATAGTGGGTTTGAATTGCTTAGTATAAGCTTGAATGTCGAAGCACTCATTAGTGGAGAGTCGCCGCATTTCTAGGTTGTCGAGATTGTCGGTAAAACACACCCAAACTAGAGTGGAAAAAGAAAAAAGTGATTTGAGAGTACCCTCTAGAATTGCATCCCGGGAGAGGAAAGAAAAATATTTATTGGGGGATGAATGTCACGAGTGGGAAATGAAAGAATTGATCACTAATGGTGGATAGTTTTGACTTGAAACCTCTTTACTCATCAATATTCTCGAAACTTAATTGACAATTGAAAGTGACTATGCACACACACACACACCGATCGACCATCGGATTAGCTAAACTTCTTTTTGGTAGCATTATTTGGAATCATACTTTTGAATCGATTATACAATTTTGCACTCATGAGTAATTTGCAAGTTATCTAACATTGTTGATCTATTTTTCACTTTACTTGATTGCACCAGTAGATAACTTTGCTCGAGACGAGCAAAAGCTCAAGTTTGGGGGTGTGATAAGTGTGCGTTTTACACACTTATTGTACTTTTAAATAGACAATTTAATTGAAAAATTGAGCAAATATCTACTTATATATTGTGTTTATCTTGTACAATTAGGTACAACCTCAATTGGAAAGCAAATGAACAAGATTGTAGTGTAATCAGGCTAAAAGAGGAGTAAATTTGATGTCCAATGACCTAATCGAAAGAAATCAAAAGTTCGGGGACTCAATTGCAATATCTTAGAAAGATGGAGGACCTACTTTGCAAATATTACAAGGGCATATTTGTAATAAAAGTCAAAATGCGAGGACTAAATTGAAGAAGACCAGAAGATGGAGGACCAAATTGCAATCATGGAAGAACAAAGCTGCTGGTGAACCACGCGATCGCGTGGTTAGACCAGGTCGCGTTCGCGAAGTCAGCCTATAATCCAACCCGAGAGTTTTCAAGTCCACCATGCGATCGCGAGGCAATAAACCACGCGATCGCGTGGTCAAAAAATTGGGCGATAATCTGGGCCGACCCGGTGCGACCCGGTTCGGCCCAAACGCGGAAGGACGCGGATCTAAGCCAAAAAATGGTATTTTTGGGCATTTTGAGTAGGGTTTGAGATATACTTTATCAATTTTCACTCTCTACAAACCCTAGCCCCCCTTTTCTCTCTTTTCTTTCTTCTTCTTTTCTTTTCTTTTCTTTTTCTTTTCTTTGTTTTTGATTTAGTTTGTAAATTAGTTTGTAGTTTAGTTTTGTTTTAAGTTACTAGCATCCATTGGATCAAAGAAGCAAGAAGTAAGTGGAAATACAAAGCATTGTTGAAAGATTCTTGGAGCAAAAATTAAGGGAAGTGTTGTATTTCATTTTTCTTGTATTTTTATCCTTAATTTCTATATTTTGTGATGTATTTTCATAAACCTTATCTTTTGTGGAATATTTATATAATGGGCTAGTTGTTTTATGTTGGGATGATTGATGTAGCTTAACTTAGTTTAAGTAATTTTAATGTTTGTTTATTAATTTTGAGCTTATTTCATGTGTGTTTGTTATTGAGATTATTCCATGTGTTTGATTGATCACCAAATATATGTTTTGTGAAGTGTATGATAATCGAGAGATATTATGCATTTTAGACCAAATAATAAATGCTCTAGGTTCTTGTTAAGGATAGAGATATACCTTAAACCCTAGATGATCCATTGAGATATTTTCACAAAGAGTTAATGCAATTGATTGGGCCTTAATCGACATAGAGATATAGTAGGTTAGACCAATTGATTAGGGTTAATTTCACTCGAGAGAGGTAATTAGTTAAGCTTGAAAAATCGGGTCTAACATTGTAAATGAGTAATTTATTAATTTGCATGTGTTGAGAAATTACTTAAGTGAGAGTTAAGTGAAATCATGAATCCCAACTATTTTATCTTTCATTTTCCTTATTTTAATTTGGTTTAAAATTAGTTTCTTTAATTTAGAATTGTTAAAAATCCATCTTTTAATTGTGTGTTTCTCTTTGTTGTCAGAATTAAATTAATTAAAGTTGTATAATCTAGAGTATACATTCCTTGTGGGATCGACAACTCGGACTCAAAAAATCCACTTTATTACTTGTACGCAACCCGTGCGCTTGCAGTACACTATTTTGAACGAATAAGTTTTTGGCGCCGCTGCTGGGGAATGTTTTTACTTTGATTATTACTTTAGTTGATTTTAGTTTTAACAATTTGTAATTATTTTTGTTTATGTTTCATTTTGTTATTTTTGATTAACCACCACAATTCTAATCTTTCTTTTGTTTGGTTTTCTTTCTATGCATATTTAATTTTAACATTGGTAAAATAAGAAAGCAATTGCATTGAACAATCTCAACATGGGTGATGAATACATGCTTGAAGAATATTCAAGTTGTGAAATTTGTTACAAGATGCATTGTAATGGAAAATGTTTGTTTTCGGGGAATGATTTGATTACGTCGAAGCTTATTGGGTTTAGACAATATTTGAAATGCCGAAAACAAGCAATTGATACATTGGATGTGTGTTACATGCTCTTGGGAGATTGTGTACCGGATGATTGGGATGAGGACATCACTCTTGTGGGAGATGGTCCTCCACTATTGAATGAGAATGTACTTGCAAAGTATTACAATGAGCTTGCCAATTTGGATGAAGATGATATGCTTATGGGGGATGCCATGTATTGGGAAGGATTCCAAATGTGGGGGTATAACCAACTCTTGGGAATTAATAGGAAAAACTTGCCGTTACCCATGGATTCAAATTTTGGATCGGTCATTCAATCCGAGGAGACATCAACTAAAGAAGATGAGCTTGAAGAGAATGACAATTTAATCACACAAGAATCACATGAGGAAGTGGCAATTAATGAGGAAGAGATCAAATCAAATTCTCTCAACTTCATTGATTGTCCAATAATTGATTTTGTGATTAAACCACTTGAGGAGGTGCAAGTCTATTTAGTTGAGTTTGAATTGGATGGAATAGGCAAGTCCCATGACTTTGGAAGGGGCAAGGTGCAAGTGTTTAAATCAAATGAAGAGTGGGGCAAAGCCAAAAGAAGCAAAATGGGCAAGGCATCAAAAGCTATGTTTAGAGTGCCATGAAGTGCTTATGCGGAGAGTTGAGCTAATGACTTTAAAATAAGCGCTTAATGGGAGGCAACCCATTCTCTATCGTTTACTTGCTTTATTTTTATTTTTTGCATATTATTTACTTTCTTGCAAATAAGTTGGTTAGGCCCAAGTCTCTATCTTCTACATTTATTTTCCTCAAGTTGGGTAGTGTGAAATAGCTCCAATGCATTCTCATTTAATTCTAGCATGCACTCATATCAAACTTTCAAAGTCAAATATTTGCTTAATACTCATTTTTAAATCACTTGGTTCATATTGTCTTTTATCTTCAAGTGTGATTTAATATTGATGTGGATGGGCAAATTGTATTGGATTTATGAGTTAGAATTGAGATGTTGAATGTGATTTAAACTTTTGGGTCATTCACCACTTAATATCCACTATTTTCTTGTGTTTTCATAGGATGCTCACAAAGTGTTCGATGAAATGCCTCATTGGAGAAATTTGTGTTTGATCGATTGGAGGCTTCAACACAAGTTTGGGGGTGGATTGTTGGTGCTTGCAATGAGATGTTCACATACCCAAGACTACTTATGAGTGCCCCACCACTTCTTGGGATGTCTAGTAACTTCTGTCCTCTTACTTTGATTTTATTTTACACATTGAGGACAATGTGCATTTCAAGTTTGGGGTGATTTCCTATTGTGTATTGACATGTTAGATAGCCTTGCCGGCCATGATTACTTGATGTTTAAAATTGTTATTGATTCATGATTTATGACCAATATGCTACTTGTGTCTATTTTTATAAAATGCCTATCCATGCAAGATCCTAATTATCTTGAGCACAATAGTCATAATTGATTGTTGGTGAAGTTTGGGAATTGTTGAAGGGTGAAGAGGTTAATGGAGTAGAAGAATTAGGTTGTGAGCTTGTATTTTTAATTTTTATCAACCTATCAAATGTTTCCCAAAACTCTAAATCTCTTGATCCTATTGTAAGACAAGTTTGGGGGTGGTCAACCCGATGAAGGAGACGGTCTAGACGTGTGGTGATTCCATGCATGTTGGAAATAAATTTTGTGTGGAGTGTATTTCGCCAAGTATAAGCTAAGTAATGACCGTATGCTAAAGTTCTAAGCCCATTTTAATTTTTGCATTGCATTGCCCTATCTCGAAGCCTTTTTGACTCGAGTAATTAAGCCCGTAGGAGTATCTTGAAACTTGGTGCCTTAAGTTTGAAACTTGGGAGTCACCGGCCTAAAGCTCGCTACATGGGTCAATTAGAAAGCTTAATGAGTAGGGTACACACACACACACACACTTGAAAAAAAAAAGAGCACTTCATCATTGCATTTGCTTAATAAGTCTACCTCACTTCGTAGCCTTTTTGACTCGAGTTATTAAGTCCGTAGGGGTATTTCGAAATCTGGCACCCTTTGATCTTAAAACAATCGGTGAGTTGCCGAACTAAAGCTCGCTACATGGGTCAATTAGAAAGCTTAAGGGAGTGGGGAAGGCACGATCATTCATCACTTTAGTTTTGAGAAATCATGCATTTGTACTTGCATAAGGGCTTTTAGATTAATAGTGGGTTTGAATTGCTTAGTATAAGCTTGAATGTCGAAGCACTCATTAGTGGAGAGTCGCCGCATTTCTAGGTTGTCGAGATTGTCGGTAAAACACACCCAAACTAGAGTGGAAAAAGAAAAAAGTGATTTGAGAGTACCCTCTAGAATTGCATCCCGGGAGAGGAAAGAAAAATATTTATTGGGGGATGAATGTCACGAGTGGGAAATGAAAGAATTGATCACTAATGGTGGATAGTTTTGACTTGAAACCTCTTTACTCATCAATATTCTCGAAACTTAATTGACAATTGAAAGTGACTATGCACACACACACACACCGATCGACCATCGGATTAGCTAAACTTCTTTTTGGTAGCATTATTTGGAATCATACTTTTGAATCGATTATACAATTTTGCACTCATGAGTAATTTGCAAGTTATCTAACATTGTTGATCTATTTTTCACTTTACTTGATTGCACCAGTAGATAACTTTGCTCGAGACGAGCAAAAGCTCAAGTTTGGGGGTGTGATAAGTGTGCGTTTTACACACTTATTGTACTTTTAAATAGACAATTTAATTGAAAAATTGAGCAAATATCTACTTATATATTGTGTTTATCTTGTACAATTAGGTACAACCTCAATTGGAAAGCAAATGAACAAGATTGTAGTGTAATCAGGCTAAAAGAGGAGTAAATTTGATGTCCAATGACCTAATCGAAAGAAATCAAAAGTTCGGGGACTCAATTGCAATATCTTAGAAAGATGGAGGACCTACTTTGCAAATATTACAAGGGCATATTTGTAATAAAAGTCAAAATGCGAGGACTAAATTGAAGAAGACCCAGAAGATGGAGGACCAAATTGCAATCATGGAAGAACAAAGCTGCTGGTGAACCACGCGATCGCGTGGTTAGACCAGGTCGCGTTCGCGAAGTCAGCCTATAATCCAACCCGAGAGTTTTCAAGTCCACCATGCGATCGCGAGGCAATAAACCACGCGATCGCGTGGTCAAAAAATTGGGCGATAATCTGGGCCGACCCGGTGCGACCCGGTTCGGCCCAAACGCGGAAGGACGCGGATCTAAGCCAAAAAATGGTATTTTTGGGCATTTTGAGTAGGGTTTGAGATATACTTTATCAATTTTCACTCTCTACAAACCCTAGCCCCCCTTTTCTCTCTTTTCTTTCTTCTTCTTTTCTTTTCTTTTCTTTTTCTTTTCTTTGTTTTTGATTTAGTTTGTAAATTAGTTTGTAGTTTAGTTTTGTTTTAAGTTACTAGCATCCATTGGATCAAAGAAGCAAGAAGTAAGTGGAAATACAAAGCATTGTTGAAAGATTCTTGGAGCAAAAATTAAGGGAAGTGTTGTATTTCATTTTTCTTGTATTTTTATCCTTAATTTCTATATTTTGTGATGTATTTTCATAAACCTTATCTTTTGTGGAATATTTATATAATGGGCTAGTTGTTTTATGTTGGGATGATTGATGTAGCTTAACTTAGTTTAAGTAATTTTAATGTTTGTTTATTAATTTTGAGCTT